>JAYKQN010000013.1:21345000-21695000 GCA_036785175.1 Eupleurogrammus muticus | reverse complement strand
TGTCAAAAATCTCAACGTGTGTAAATGTACGTTGACTTATATCACACTTTATTTTTTGTTTAGTTTTTTGTGGCTCTCTCCTTTAAAAAAAGGAACAATGTGCATGCTGGATATTAAGTTTTCCTTCTTCTGCATGTGCATTACTCACAACACAGTGCAGGGGAAGATTGTGTGTGTGTGTGTGTGTATGTGTGTGTGTGTGTGTATTATTCTAAAAAAGCAGCAACACCACATCCCCTGTCCTTAGAGCCTTGAATAGAATGAGGAAAAACTCCCTAAAACAGACCCTTAACGAGGATAAAGAAGGTGAGAGGTGAAGTGCAGCAATAGAAACCGGTGAGGGGGAGTTTCAGTGGGCGTGGCCTCCTCGTCCAGCCATTGTCGTATGAAAAGAGGCCGACGGCCCGGGCCATTGTCTGCGTCTGCATCATTAGAACGCACGTCGTAAATCACGGCCCAATAAACCCGGGCCGTGCAGAAATAGACAAGAGGAAGCGCCGGGCCTCCTCTCCTCCACCCTGACAATGGAGGCCGCGCGGCGGCGGGCGGCAGGTCGGACTTGGCCGCACCGGGGGGGGGCTGACCCCTGCGGCGTCTTGGAGGACCCTTCGGCTTCCTGCCGCCGCGGGTCTCAGGGCGCTCCTCCTCCTGCAGGAGGACGCGGGACCTCACAGACAGGATAGGAGTCAGCAGGCCGGGCAGGAAGAGGCAGCCAGGAGGGTCCTGCTCGGGGATATCCTGCCTTTCAGACGCTCCTCGCCGCCGCTGCTTTTAGGGCCTTCAGCGGGAGATGCACGCTCCTCCTCAAGGTCCTGGAGGACGAGCCAGCACCCAGACACCCATGTCACGTTAGGGTCAAATAGGGTTGCAAAATTCCAGGTGTTTTCAAAGTTGCATGGGTATTAAACAGGAATATATGGAGATAAATGCATGGGCACGGTAGTAAGGGGGTCGGGGGTAGAGAGGATTTTGGGATTAAAAGAAAAAAAATAAAGGATGAATGAATGGATTGCAGCTTGCTCGATTTGAAGTTGTCTTCTGTTTTTCCCGTTTAAGAATTAGTTGGAATTTGCACAAGTGTCATGAGTCAAAATGTTAGTGCATCAACCAAATGTGTTTGAACACAAAGAGGCTAAATGCATCAATTCAGGTGGTGAGTGAAAGAACCAATCATCAGTTTAATGTCATGTCATGTGATAGTGGCTTAAAACCCTATTTATGCTTGTTAATTTTTTTGTTAATTTAATTTATTTGCTAACATGTTTCCTTCACTAGCATGGACAGGAGCCTGGAACTTAGGACTATGGCCCTGAATAACCGAATATATTCATAGAGTAAGAAGTTATAAATATCAGCTCTTTTTATTTCATTTTCCATAACCATAAAAGAATTTATACATTAATTGTCAAGTATTTTAAATACTATTGTAGTAGTTTAGCTACACTGACTATATTTCTCGCATTAGTGTTTTCATTATTATATTCTGCAGAGTAATACTGATAATCACCATCTGATGTGAAGCATTTAGCAGAAATACGTACATGAAGAATGTTTAAAAAAACACTGCAGGGTCAGTGTTGAGAACGTTGAAATCTCATAATGTGCATTTGTTGTGCATGTTGGTTTTTATGTCATTTGAACGTCCACTTTTTGTACCAAAATCACTCAGAATGCGTGAGTTTTTGACACAAACTGTGTAACTGAAAAAGAAAGAAAAGTTTTAAATATTTAATACACCTAGCAGAAAGTATGTGTATATGCAAAGTTTGTAGGAATTTACCCAAAATTTTCTGCAGCAATAATGATTGAAACAGCATGAATTGATACTCACAGCGACTTATGTTTGAATCATGATAATACAATCAATCAATCAATAGAACCAAAATGCCAATATACAAACATGATAAGAACATGGTGCTTTGTTTGAGAGCTTTTTGGGCTCCTTATAAATAGAAGGGAATAAATAAATAAGTTGTGGATTAAATCAAAACTCATTTGTTAATAATAGATGTTTAAATAAACATTTCTAATTGTTTTTTTTAGATATTTATAAGAGAATTGCAGCCGTGGTGGCCAATAAAAGCCGTTTCCTACAGGCCCAGAGGGGCAGTGGCAGACATGTGACAGAAACACCTGAAGGTGACAAATCAGACGTGTCCCTCTGTCCCCGTCTGCTGACATTTCAAAGACGTTCACACAACGCGTCCATCGTTAGTGGGGACACGTCGTTTCCGACAAAAAAAAAAAAAAAAAAGGAGCGAGGAGCGGAAATGCCCAAGGTTTTCGGGAGAGAGTCCGGATCTGGGGTGATGTGAATCCCGCAGAGTCCACAAAGTGTCCCTTCATTCCCTGCTCTATCCGCTCCATTGTGCAGCCTCCTCCTCAGCCCGCGCACAAATGGACGATTCACAGGCTCAGCTGCACTGACTTAGGCCTCCCAGGTAAAAAAAAAAAAAAAATGGCTGCACAGACGAGCATAAAAAGCAGGCCAGGAATTACAAGGAAAAAAAAAAGAAAGAAAAGAGCCACGGCTGCTGCAGTGATAAGATTAGGACGATTTCACAGACGGGTGCTAGTGATGCAAACATGTGGCCAACTGTCCTCCGTTATCAAAAGTCCCTGAAACAACAAAAAACACACCGCCACACACAGCTCCTGCATGTGTGTGTGTGTAAGACAACAAATTGTGAGCAGCTGTTCAAATCAAGGCTGGAATTTTGACTTTTTTTTGACAGTTCTTCCAAGTTCCTTAAGAAATTCTCTACTAATCATCTCTTGGTTGCCCTGTCTGACGAGGAATCCTTTATTAAGGCCTTTATGAGCACTGATGATTTGTCAATAAATGGATGTTTCCAAATGTTAAAGTGGTTGAACCGTGCATCATTGATCTCTGGTAGAAAGGAGGGATTGTTCACAACTTGGCAACTTTATCGGGGGCTTTAAATGATTTATAAAGGGTCGCTTTGTCTTGTGAAGTGTCTTTTGAATTTACTGATTATCAGGTGTTTGTGTAAATGAGTCAGACTCACTTTTTACTTCTTCACAGGCTCATGAAATGATTTCTACTATTTGAATTTATGGGGAAAAAAATCACCAGGAATCCGACAAATGGAGCCAAGCTAAGCTGCCTGTCATACCTGAAAAAGTGTCACACGGGTGTCATCAATTAAAAAAAATGGTTTTGAGTTGAATTTTATTTGTTCATTCCTCTTATATTCATATTCCTGGTTTAGAATAAGTTTTTTTCAGGCAGCTGTAGCTGCTGCTTCACCACAGCGCCACAGTTTGAGCCATAAATCACCAGGATAACCTTAAAGACACGTTATGAGATTCAACTGGACTGAACACGATTGTACAGCCAGAAAACCCAAAGATAACATCAGTTATCTCTCAGTTGCCACATTATGGTTTTGGAAAAAATTTTTAAAAAGAATGTACAGAGATGACCTATTGACACGACAGCTTCCTGACAGGTGGCGTTCTGAAAAGAGGTTGGAGCACAGAAAGCCACAGAGAGCAGGGCGGTCCATGAATACTGAGTAAGTACCTTGTGGAAGATGGGAACACAATTTCCACTTCTCTTTAAGCTTAAATACTTGTTCCTGTTTAGCTCCTGAGTCATTTAAGGCAGCATATATGTATTAATTAAAAGTCATGTTCACAAAAAACTAACAATCTTTTACCCAAATAAACAGTAAAATATTATTTTTGTGCCATAATCCTGGTGTTCATACATTAGACACCTTCAAATGCACTTCATTATCATTATTTTTTCACTTCCCTGAGAGCTACAAAGAAAGATTCTTTTAGCAGCTCTAGTTCAACCACTTTAACTTTCAGGTTCCAACAGTTTTTTAAGTGTTTTCTTCACCTGCTGATGTCTACTGAAACTTGAAGTTCTCCTTTTATTTTATACGCAGATATTCTATAAAGAAAGATAGAGGAAATGTTCCTGTTTAGCTACTGAGTCAATAAAAGTGGTATGTAACAGAGGTTTATTAATTAATTAAAGGGGGGTTGAAATAAACATTAAATTATAAATGAGAATTTACAAAATCAACAATGGTAGAAGAAAAATAAATTAGAGTAAAATTAAAGTAGCATCCAGCTGCTAATACTGTTGTTTTGAGACAGATTTCAACAAATTGAACCTATTTTACTGCTTGATGTAGAAACATAGTTCTGTTAAATACTGACACTGACACCTAGTGACAAGACCAGAACTTTGCTCTCTGTGCCATAAAGGCAAGGCAAGGCAAGGCAAGTTTATTTGTAGAGCACAATTCATACACAGGGCAATTCAAAGTGCTTTACAGTTACACAAAATCACAAAAGGAGAGCAAAACATACATAAAATCACAAAAGGAAAATCATAAAACATAGAATTCATCATTAATTTAAAAAAGAGTGAAGAGTGTAGATAAGATACTTTCAGTTTTCATATGCACGGTTAAACAGAACTGTTTTCAGCCTGGTCTTAAACATTGTCAGCGTTGAGGCCTGTCTCACATTCTCTGGAAGACTGTTACAGATTTTAGTTGTAGGTGAACAACAACAACAAGTTAACAAGTTGTTAGATGTTAGCACGGATGCTAGCACGGATGTTAGCACGGATGCTAACAGGTTAGCACGGATGTTAGCACGGATGCTAACAGGTTAGCACGGATGTTAGCACGGATGCTAACAAGTTATGCTAACAGGTTAGCACGGATGCTAACAAGTTAGCACGGATGCTAACAAGTTAGCACGGGTGTTAGCATGGATGCTAACGAGTTAGCACGGATATTAGCACGGATGCTAACAAGTTATGCTAACAGGTTAGCACGGATGCTAACAAGTTAGCACGGATGTTAGCATGGATGCTAACAAGTTAGCACGGATGTTAGCACGGATGCTAACAAGTTAGCACGGATGCTAACAAGTTAGCACGGATGCTAACAAGTTAGCACGGATGTTAGCACGGATGCTAAAGAGTTAGCACGGATGTTAGCACAGATGCTAACAAGTTATGCTAGCAGGTTAGCACAGATGCTAACAAGTTATGCTAGCAGGTTAGCACAGATGCTAACAAGTTATGCTAGCGGGTTAGCACAGATGCTAACAAGTTAGCACGGATGTTAGCACGGATGCTAACAAGTTAGCACGGATGTTAGCACAGATGCTAACAAGTTATGCTAACAGGTTAGCACGGATGCTAACAAGTTAGCACGGATGTTAGCACGGATGCTAACAAGTTAGCACGGATGTTAGCACAGATGCTAACAAGTTATGCTAACAGGTTAGCACGGATGCTAACAGGTTAGCACGGATGCTAACAAGTTAGCACGGATGTTAGCACGGATGCTAACAAGTTAGCACGGATGCTAACAAGTTAGCACGGATGTTAGCATGGATGCTAACAAGTTAGCACGGATGTTAGCACGGATGTTAGCACGGATGCTAACAAGTTAGCACGGATGCTAACAAGTTAGCACGGATGTTAGCACGGATGCTAAAGAGTTAGCACGGATGTTAGCACAGATGCTAACAAGTTATGCTAGCAGGTTAGCACAGATGCTAACAAGTTATGCTAGCAGGTTAGCACAGATGCTAACAAGTTATGCTAGCGGGTTAGCACAGATGCTAACAAGTTAGCACGGATGTTAGCACGGATGCTAACAAGTTAGCACGGATGTTAGCACAGATGCTAACAAGTTATGCTAACAGGTTAGCACAGATGCTAACAAGTTATGCTAACAGGTTAGCACAGATGTTAGCACGGCTGCTAACAAGTTAGCAAGGATGTTAGCACGGATGCTAACAAGTTAGCACGGATGTTAGCACGGATGCTAACAAGTTATGCTAACAGGTTAGCACGGATGCTAACAAGTTAGCACAGATGTTAGCACGGATGTTAGCACGGATGCTAACAAGTTACCACGGATGCTAACAAGTTAGCACGGATGTTAGCATGGATGCTAACAAGTTAGCACGGATGTTAGCACGGATGCTAACAAGTTAGCACGGATGCTAACAAGTTAGCACGGATGCTAACAAGTTAGCACGGATGTTAGCACGGATGCTAAAGAGTTAGCACGGATGTTAGCACAGATGCTAACAAGTTATGCTAGCAGGTTAGCACAGATGCTAACAAGTTATGCTAGCGGGTTAGCACAGATGCTAACAAGTTAGCACGGATGTTAGCACGGATGCTAACAAGTTAGCACGGATGTTAGCACAGATGCTAACAAGTTATGCTAACAGGTTAGCACGGATGCTAACAAGTTAGCACGGATGTTAGCACGGATGCTAACAAGTTAGCACGGATGTTAGCACAGATGCTAACAAGTTATGCTAACAGGTTAGCACGGATGCTAACAGGTTAGCACGGATGCTAACAAGTTAGCACGGATGTTAGCACGGATGCTAACAAGTTAGCACGGATGCTAACAAGTTAGCACGGATGTTAGCACGGATGCTAAAGAGTTAGCACGGATGTTAGCACAGATGCTAACAAGTTATGCTAGCAGGTTAGCACAGATGCTAACAAGTTATGCTAGCAGGTTAGCACAGATGCTAACAAGTTATGCTAGCGGGTTAGCACAGATGCTAACAAGTTAGCACGGATGTTAGCACGGATGCTAACAAGTTAGCACGGATGTTAGCACAGATGCTAACAAGTTATGCTAACAGGTTATCACAGATGCTAACAAGTTATGCTAACAGGTTAGCACAGATGTTAGCACGGCTGCTAACAAGTTAGCAAGGATGTTAGCACGGATGCTAACAAGTTAGCACGGATGTTAGCACGGATGCTAACAAGTTATGCTAACAGGTTAGCACGGATGCTAACAAGTTAGCACAGATGTTAGCACGGATGCTAACAAGTTAGCACGGATGCTAACACGTTAGCACGGATGCTAACACGTTAGCACGGATGGCAGCATGGATGCTAACGAGTTAGCACGGATGTTAGCATGGATGCTAACGAGTTAGCACGGATGTTAGCACAGATGCTAACAAGTTATGCTAACAGGTTAGCACAGATGCTAACAAGTTATGCTAGCAGGTTAGCACAGATGCTAACAAGTTATGCTAACAGGTTAGCACGGATGCTAACAAGTTATGCTAACAGGTTAGCACGGATGCTAACAAGTTAGCACGGATGTTAGCACGGATGCTAACAAGTTAGCACGGATGCTAGCACGGATGCTAACAAGGCAGGGAAGGCTAGTTTATTTGTAGAGCACAATTCATACACAGGGCAATTCAAAGTGCTTTACAGTTACACAAAATCACAAAAGCAGAGCAAAACATACATAAAATCACAAAAGGAAAATCATAAAACATAGAATTCATCATTAATTTAAAAAAGAGTGAAGAGTGTAGATAAGATACTTTCAGTTTTCATATGCACGGTTAAACAGAACTGTTTTCAGCTTGGTCTGAAACATTGTCAGCGTTGAGGCCTGTCTCACATTCTCTGGAAGACTGTTCCAGATTTTAGCAGCAGAAAACTGGAATGTAGCTTCACCGTGTTTAGTCCTGACTCTGGGCACCTGCAGGAGACCAGTCCCTGAGGTTCTCAGGGTCCTAGATGGCTCGTATGGCTCTAACATGTCATAGATGTATTTTGGTGCTAGACCATGAAGAGACTTGTACACAAGTAAAGCTGTCTTAAAGTCTATTCTCTGAGTGACAGGAAGCCAGTGCAGAGACATGAGCACTAGACAAATATGGTCGTATTTTCTGGTTCTAGTCAGGACTCGAGCTGCAGCGTTCTGATTGTTCTGTAGTTGTTTAACAGCTCGTTTAGAGAGACCAGTGAGCAGGCCATTGCAGTAGTCTAAACTGCTGGAGACAAATGCATGGATCAGTCTCTCCAAGTCTGGTTTGGACACTATATTTTTGATTTAGGCAATGTTTTTTAGATGGTAAAAGGCTGTTGATATTGTTGACTTTATGTGGCTGTGAAAGTTCAGGTCTGAGTCCATTTGCACCCCTAGATTTCTAACCTGTGTTTTTGGTTTTAGAGAACGAGACTGAAGGTGACTGATTACACGTTCTCTTTGCTTCAGTGGCCCAAGGACGATTATTCCAGTTTTTTCTAAAGAAAGAACTGGGGTGAAATGAGATGTCCTTTTTTCTTTTATCTATCTAGTTTTAGTACCTACCATGTATTTTTTAAATAAATTTATTATTTATTCTTTTATTTATGAATTTATTTATTCTATGTAATTGTTCATGGTATTTCAGAGTTTTTACTCCTGCATCTGGTGTTTCCTCACTACATATTGATAATTATTAATAACATGGTCACTTCCTGTGTGTGTGTGTGTGTGTTTGTGTGTGTTTGTGTGTAAATGTGTTTATGTGTGTGATGGAGGCAGGAGTTAATATTAGGTTATTAGCAGTTTTATTCATTCATTTATAAAATGAAAACATAATAAAATATACAACATGAGTAATTGTGTATTTTATTTAAATGTGTGTTTTTGTAATTATATTTAATTTTATTTTGTATTAATTGTATTATTATAAACAGTCGCTAAAAACAGTAGACGCTGCCACCCTCCATACCAGCAGGGGGCGGTAATGCAAACCGCCGATAAATGTCAAAAGAAGAAGAAGAAGCTGTTACCGGAAGTACAATTAAAGAGGAAAAAGAAGAAGCAGCGGCAGCCTAGCTAGTGATGCTAACGTTGCTAACGCGGAGGCTGCGGGGCTGATGTCGTTGTCTCGCGGACAGAAGCGGGTGTGGAAGTACGTGGAGAACGGCGAGCTGCTGAAGCTCAGGTCGTATCTGCGGAGGCACCGCGACGTGGACGTGAACTTCTCGCGGGGCCGGAGGCGGAGGAGCCCGCTGCAGCTGGCCTGTCGCCGGGGAGACGACGCCGTCGTTCGGCTGCTGCTGGAACACGGAGCCGACGTCCTCCACCGGGACCGGAGCGGGGACACCGCGCTGCACGCCGCCTACAACCGGGCCCTGAAGCACCAGAAGAGTCGCGGGGAAAGTAAGAAAAACGACTTTTATTGGTTTATTAACCTTTAATCGTAATTCTTCTTAAAATCATTGTTTTTTCTTGTTGTTTTCAGTCATCGCTGACCTGGCTGTTCCTCTCAGAATGTCCTGTCCACAAGCTTCAAACACCCCGAACAACGCTGGAGTCACACCCGAAGACCTGCTGGACTGGATGAGACACGAAATAAACGAGGTGATTTACACCTGTAGATACACATATAAGTCACATAGCTTTACTGTGTTTATACGGTGTTACTGAACATGTAGGAAATCAGTGTTTGTTTCACTTATTGTGTCCGTATCGTTGTTTTTTGGGCAATAATTGATAATAAACTGCACATCAAAATGCTCATGTTTTTTTTTTATTAAAATGTCACTATCACAGTTTTGTTCCTTCAGATTGTATTCTTGATTATGTCTCTCAAATCATATTCTGATGAGATTTTAAAAGCTATTGATATAATGATTAGTCTTATCTTATTTTCTTATACTTATATTTACTCCTCAAACTATTTCCCATACTGGACCCTCTACTGTCTGACTTCCATATTTGATTATAATCGCATTTACTTCACCATTTTCCCATATATCCTACAGTACTATTTAGTTTTTCTTTTTACTTTCCAGTTTTTTTTTTTTACATTTTTATATATTAAAAGACAGGAATTATATGAATTGGTGAATGACAGAACTAACATTACAATTCAATTGACTTGAAGTAGACTTTAAAGCACATATCTGCATCCAATCCATGATTGGTGGATCATATTTACATATCATTTCCTTATATTCTACACAGCCTGTAGCAAACATGAGCCGGCAGGCTGAAACTAACGCCGAGAGGGAATGGATGGAGAAGCTGTTCGGCGAATGCGAGGACGAATTCAGTGAAAACTTTGGAGTTTATGATGGTAAATGTGAATCTCACACTCTACTTGACGTATATTTACATACAAGTATACCACAGCTGTATTTGTTCCCACAGATGACGATTTTCTTCCTCTCGATGACGACGAGGAGGACTTTGGGGACTGGGCCGACCGCATCAGGAGAGAATATTTCGACAAGAAGTACGCAGAGTCCCAACGGCTGCTGGCCTTGTACTCCGGACTCAAAAAGACGAAGAGCAAAGAGGAGAGAGAGCGCGAGGAGCAGAGCAACAGGCAGCTGCACGAGAAGCTGAAGCGGGAGCACGAGGAGTATCTGGCACGGGCCGCCCGCAAAGAGGAGGAGACGCGGCTGGGCAAGAAGCAGCGCTACGACGAGCGCTGCGCCTCCTTCCAGAGCGGCTCCTCAGACGGCGGCGACAGGAAGCTGAGCTACGGCGACATCCCCTGGCCGGCACCCCGCGGCACCGTGAAGGAGATGACGGACGTGATGCTCCAGGGCGTGGACAGGAAGGACGCGACGGAGTTCCGCAAGGCGCTCCGGAAGCAGCAGGTGCTGTGGCATCCTGATAAATTCGCCCAGCGATGCGAGGCCCGGTTGGAGGAGAAGGACAAGCAGCGGATCCTGGACACCGTCACGGCTCTGTCACAGGAGCTCAACAGACTGGCTCAGAGCCTGAGGACGTAAAACGCACAGCGTGGTGTCATATTTATTTATTAATGTTTTTCTAGGACTGTTTACATGTACAGTCATGCCTAAAATAATAGTTCAATGTGTCTAACCTGGCTAATCCAGCTTGTTATTATATATTTATTAAGAATTTACCAGTCGGTGCAGCAGATTCTCAGAAAACCAACACCCTGGATTCACACTCTAATTTGATTTTTAAAAATTTGCAGTATATTTAGATTAAATTTGTTCTTCATGGGTCCAAGGGCTGCAGAGTTGGTGAAACGACCTCCAAACTCTGGATTCAGTTCACAGCGAAGTGCGTTGGTGCGAGCATCATATCACATCACATACCAGGGTTCATGGATCAGTTTGTATGTGCCACAATACTTAAGAGGTCCTGTTGCCTTATGCTGAAGAGGACATGCCCCTTTTGATTGTGTGTTTGCTATGTAGCAGTAAAAATATAATATATAAAACCTGGATTAATCTGGGTACTCACACTGGATTTACGTTATTTTAAGAACTGAACGAAAGCCCAGAAGTCAACCTGCTTTCTGTTTGCATTCCCATTTCTCAGAACAACTTGTCACATGTATTTTCAGCTTTTTGTAGCTCATGTGCTTTGTTTGTAAGGTTGATGGTTTGTGTGTGAGGAAAAGAGTTCAAGGTGGTTAAAAGGTAAAAAAAAAATTCAATTCTGTCATAAAGTAAGACTCTGGTGCCCAAATGAACATGGATACTTGTTTTTCTTGCTTTATTCCTCTTTTGCATACGTATTTTTATAAGATTTTAAGTGGCCTTGTTCACTAATAAAAAGCTTTAGTGAAATCAAGTCAATATAAAAAAAATTCTTTAGTGCCACATTCCCTTGTTTTATTTTCTAAACCTGTGGAAAAGGAAAAATACTGTTAGAGGAAAAAAGGAAATTATTTGACCTTTTCAGACATCTTAAATCTCACTAACCTGAAATACACTTTAGTGGAGAATATGCACAAATTTCCACCATAATACTATATGTGATGTTCATTCTTTTTTGTATTTTATCTTGATGTATTCGGTCCCCACATCTATTGATTTCTTTTGTGTTTTATTGTAGGTCTGTTAGAACTAGATTTCATGCAGCGGAAAGTATAGGTTTTGGAAATTAACATGTCAAATATATTTCATAAAAGATAAATTCCTAATAAGTGTCCATGCCTGTAAAGGTCCAATAAAAAATTAAAAAACAAAAACAATTAAAAAAACAATGATATACTGTTTTGTTCAGATTTTGCAAACCCTCAGTGACGTTTATTTACATTATAGCTTCCGATCTTTTTTGCCACTGAAATACATTATTTTATTTATTGAATATTTATATTGATGCTTATTCTAACATATAAACCTCCAAACCCTCTAAATAAAGGATTTCACACACAAAGAGCAGCAGATGGTCGGCCCGTTTTCAGTGATGGAACCGCATAAGAAGATGAGCCGGTTGCCAGGTTTGAAAAATAACCTCCTTTTAAATAGAGCGGTTGCCATCCATGAGCATAAATTAAAACGCAACAAAGGAGGTTTTTTTAACCTAAAATTGTACCTATAACGGTTTCATCTATTTTTACAAAGTGAAGGGATTACATTGGCCATTTTTCAAATAGAAAATGTCAATCTTTTCATCTTTTACAGTTCTCGCCACATGATGCTTCACCCTCTTAATGAAGCTGATATAACATGATGTGAAACAACTGGCAAATTTGTGTTTGCTACTCGAACTTAATTACTGTAATCTCCATAACTCTTGTATTCGTAATCATTCCTATATCTGTCAAATCGAAGTGCTCCACGTTGCCAGCGCCTCCCTCCTCTAAATCAAGGCGATCGTTTCAGGGGATGACGCGACAGACCTGGCAACCCGGCGACGCAATCTGTGTCAAATTGCCGGGCGACGTAGCGCGAATAGAGGCCGTAGCCTATTTCTGACTGGGAGCTTTTCTTTAAAAAAAAAAATATATATTTATTTTTAACTTGTTTTCAACCTAATTTCCGCACACATCCGGGGGAAGCTTTATCTCGCCGCGTCGCGTCTGTTCCGCCGCCGCGTTTTGCCGCTCGCAGGATGACAGGTGTTCAAGGTGCGGAGCCCGCGGGATGAGCGCTCCGCTCGGCGCACAAAGGTGCAGCAGCAAGGGAGGATTCCGCCTTTGTATGTGTGTGTGTGTGTGTGTTTTTTATACATATTCTTAATTCCGCAGAGAGCGGGCGGGTTTGAGAAGAGACGCAGAAACCTGCAGAATACCGAGAACCCCCCCCCACCCACCTCACCCCCCTCACCCACCTCACCGCCGCCGCCTCTGAAAAGCCTCAATATTAATAGACTGTAATCAATCCTGCATGTTAATTGGTTAAGGGGTTTTGTGGTGCCCTGTGTTCCGCAGCGAGCGGCTCTTGCTGTTTCCAGGACGCAGACATGGTGTTCCGGAGTGAGGAGATGTGCTTGGCGCAGTTGTTCCTGCAGTCCGGCTCCGAATACGACTGCATCAGCGAGCTGGGGGAACTGGGGCTGGTCGAGTTCCGAGACGTGAGTCTGATGCACGGCCGGTCACTGAAAAGCGTGTTTTATTTATTTATTGAATTATTGTACCGAGCAGAGACGATGGATAGACCCCCCCCTCCTCACCCTGTCTGTCTGGGTCTGAGGAGGCTGGGTGGATGCATGGGGGGTCCTCCACTCCTCCAACAGGCCTGACATCCATGCACAGTCCAGTTTGCAGACAACAAAAAGTCAAGCTAGTAATAATGTTATCTGCATTTTGCTTATATATTTTAATAGGGCTAATGCTTTTATTTTGTGGCGTTGATTCTACTGTTTTACTGCCTTTATTATAGTATGCAAGTTTTATTGTCTTTAATTTTCATTCTTGTGAAATTGTGATTTTATTCTGTGAAGGTTGCTACTATATAGTTATTATTATTATTATTATAACATTGACTAATTCAGACATCTGAAGCCTCATATTAACTTCAGGTACACTTTAGTAGTGAATATACACAACCAAACTAGTATAATACATAAAGTGATCTCTAACATACTTAAATAACAACATCATCGATCGTATTTTGAGGATGTCAGATCCTTCATCTATTTATTTATTCAATTCCTAAAATAACAGTCAGTGGCCAAATGAACAATGACATGTTTTTCTAGCTCTATTAATTTCTCCCGTTCATATTGATTATTAAGAGATTTCACACAAACAGTGTTCACTAATGTAAAGATTCAGTCGTCTAAATATTTTGCTCATATCTTCTTAAAAGGGTCATGCTTTTATTTTATGGCTAAAGTTCTATTGTTTTACTGCCTTTTCTTTATTGTTTGCATGTATCTATAGATAGATAGATAGATAGATAGATAGATAGATAGATAGATATAGTGATGATAATAACTTATATAAAAAAATAATTAAAAAAAAGAAATTGTACATTTAAAAAAAGTTAAAAATATCAAATGCAATGTTATTCATAAAAGTACATATATTAAAATTGGCAGTGTTGATTTTAGTGCAAAGTAAAAAAAAAAAGTGCTATTTGTAGTGTTGTAAAGTGTGCAGTGACTGATGTAGTGACTTGGGTTTATTCATCACAGTATTCGTGCCGGTTAAACAGTGATAATAAAATGAGGTTTTAGCTCGTTATCACCGCACGCCGCACCAGACGAAGCCGTGGATGAATCAAGTTTATGAACGGCAGTGAATCTTTACGCCGCCTGACCTGTGACGCTCCTCTGGTTTCAGCTCAACCCGAGCGTCAGCTCCTTCCAGCGACGCTTCGTCAGCGAAATCAAGAGATGCGAGGAGATGGAGAGGATTCTGGGTAAGAAAAGAACCCGATCCTGGACAGTCATACTGAATGAAAATATAAACCCAAAGCACTTTTGTCCCTTTTTCATGAGATCTAAAACATTTTATTCATACACAAAATAACAGTTTCTCTCAAATATTGTTCACAAATGCATTTAAAGGTGTTTTATATCAAGATGCTGATTGGACAGCAGGATTATTACAGGTGTCCATAGACTGGCCTCAATAATGGAACCAGTTTAGTTTTAATGGAAGGGTCTGACCTCCAGTCAGGATCAACTCATGCAGTGTAACACATCTCTTTCATAGAATCTGGTTGTGGAATCAACATTCACTCCTTTGTGAACGATATCTAAAAATATAGTTATTTTGTGCTTGTAGAAAGTGTTTTAGATCTTTTAGGTCATCACCTTAAAAAAAATGGGAGCAAAAACACAAGTGTTGCGTTTATATTTTTGTTCACCTTTACACATTGTAGCTTGTCCATTTCAGGAGTAATCATACCACAAACAGAAGAAATAAAGAGCCTTGTTTCCGTGCAGGTTACCTCCTGAGGGAGATTCAGAAGGCTCACATCGCCGTTCCCGAGGAGGACGAGAGTCCACTCGCGCCTCCTCCCAGACAAGTTCTGGAGATCATGGTGAGTTTTCATCTGAGTCTCATTTTACTGCAAAAGTGCACTTTGTACCTGCTTCACTTTTCATAGTGTTTAAATGCACATTAATGCATTTAAAGAACATTTTAGCTGTCTGGTGAGTCCATGAAAATGCTTTCAGACATTTTCATTTTTTAAAAATGTTATTATTATAATTTTCCCCTTCTAAAACCTACTAGAGTTACTAGGCTAATATGCAAGGGTTATATAAAACTTTTTTTACTTATTAACAAATTGACTTTTAATGTTACCTACTCTTGTTTGAGTTGATTTCTGTAATTTCCTTTTATTATGATATCCCCAGAAGTTTATGGACCAAATTATGTTTTCTTAATCTTATGGAACAACAACCCTGTACATGATGGAAAAAAACAGATGAAAGCCATGGTCATTTTTATTTTTTTATTTTTTTTTATTTTTGCTGTTTAAATCTTTGGAGATGCATTAAAAGCTAACAACATGGATTAATGTAAATGCGTAAAAGTAGCTTCATTTTCATTGGAAACCTAAGTTTAACCTTAATAAAACTCTCTAAGGGTTATATTACACTGGTTCATAGAACATAAAGACCAGATAAGTGCTTTTTAAATATATAATTAAAGCTATGAAAATAGATGTAGGCTAAAAAAAGAGCAGAAAAACATACACACACACACTGGATATTTGCAGTGGAAACAGCAGTCATCAAATGAAAATATTGTTTATATGTTCTGTGAGTGGTTTTTTTCCTTATATGAATTTTTCTTTATAATTTTTTAAGTTAAAAATGACGTTTCCAGCTCAGCAGCCGATAATGACGTCAGTTCAGTTTGTTTTTACTCTGCTGGGTTTTATCTGCACAGTGTAATCACCAGTAATGGAAGAGGACAAAAAAAAAAACGCTCATCCCCTACATTATTATGTCACATTTTCACTCTCATTACAGCCTATAGCTCATCATTGCATCAGTTATCAATCAAAATGATTGTTTTTTTTGGAGCTGACTTATCTGTTTACAAGCTGCAAGATCCTGCTTTTAGTGTTTGATTCATTACATTTATGAAAATGTATGAAAAGACGTCTTGTAGATTTGAGTAATTAGGCAATGGCATTTAAACCAGGACACTTTCCTTAGCAGCACTGCATATATTATATATCCTGTTCTACATATTAATGTGTGTATTTTATAGGTTTGTGTCTGGCTGCTTTAACAATAATTCAATTTCCAGGGAAAGTCCTGCTATAACAATATAACAATCATATTAGGTTACATGGCAATCACCAGTCATTTTCAGATTCAATCTGATAATCCTGTTGATTCTTGAGTTTACTGGATGTGTTAACATGAGACATTTTAACATTTAAAGTCATAGTCGTAATAACATCTTCAATGGTTGCATCTTTCATTCAAGACTAGTCACAGGTACCTTCCGTTTCAGATATCTCTAATCAAAACTTGGTTCAAGATATCTATAACTTGATAAAATATATCTACAATTGCATTTAGACTGGTCATGACTCCGGATTTATCACATCAATGCATTTCACATAGACATTTTTTATTATTATTATTATTTAAGATAAGATATCTTAAAAGTGACATGCAGATCTTTAATTATGGTGAACCCCATACACAAAAATGGAAAAAAGTGCTGCTGAATTCAGACTCCAGCTGACTTTTTGATGTGTGGGTGACGTTCAGGAGCAGCTTCAGCGGCTCGAGATGGAGCTCAGCGAGGTGGCGAGAAACAAAGAGAAGCTGCGGCGGAACCTGCTGGAGCTCACCGAGTACACACACATGCTGAAGATCACACGGACCTTCATCCACAGCCGCTCAAGAGTGAGTGTTACAGGAATAAATAACACATTATGTGAACTGTCCCATATGAGGTTCCATCCATATCAATTTTATCAGAGACACCACACATTAACTGGTGTTTGCATGCATGGTTAACTTATTCATTTTTGTCATTTGTGCATTCTTACACGCAGTTTTTATTTCACAAATAACAACAATTGCATTACACACAGTGGATCTTCATGGTGTCTTCTATGAAGTTCCTAGCATCAGAAACTGTGACCACAAATGTGTGAACAGTGAATAACATTTGTCAAACAGCTGCACACAGACGTGCACACGCTGTAAGTGCTGTGCACATCTTGGTTATGTGTGATGAAGCATAGGTACGCATTTCCACAATGGAGTGTGTGATAAAATTTTCAGTTAACTTCATGTATGCGTTGCATTGTGACACGCAGTGTTTGGCAAGTTACTTCAAACCTGTAATGTGTTTTTATTACTTGTAACTGTCATTTCAAAGTAATTTGTTACGTAGGATTAGGACACAAAGTGCATTTGACTACAATGCTCTTCACATCCTGATTTTTCCCAAACGTAAAGCAATAAAGCGTATGTCTATCTGGAGAATGTGACTTGATGTTTCTACAGGTTCATTGGTCGCCATTTTCTGTCTAAGGAGACAAAAGCGAAGAAGATCTTAGTGAATTCGTATAAAGAAAAGAAATAAACTATTTTAAATTGAGATTAAAAAATGGATTGTAACATGTAACACTGACATTTCTAGAGTAAAATATTTCCTTTTTTTCTCCTGTAATGCTCGGATCATAGTTGTGTAGGCATTTTGAAACCAATGGAACCTCATAGTTGAGCTTCAGTAGCTCCAGTTAATGTCTATGCCAGACAGGGATTTTACCAGACTAAACATCACGTTGCGTCACGGCGGCTTTTTTTTTTGTGCACAACCATGATAGAAGTGGTTCCTGTGAGCTGCCATGAATGAAATGTGTTCCTTTTTAAAATTAGCATGAGGCTCTTGGTCCCCAGTATGAAGAGTTCCCCACCATGGAGACGGACTCGGTGACCGGGTGCACCGGCATGCAGCGGCTCGGAGCAAAGCTGGGGTGAGCTGTGTGAGCGCATGTTGTTCACGGCAATAAAACACTGCAGCGGTCATTAAAGAATAAGCCCTGAACCCGGTGTGATCTCTCTGCTGGCTGAAGGTTTATTTCGGGTCTTATCCAGCGGGTGAAGGTCGAGGCCTTCGAGCGCATGCTGTGGCGGGTTTGTAAAGGTTACACCATCCTCAGCTACGCAGAGGTGGACGAGAACCTCACCGACCTCGACACTGTGAGTCGAATTAACCCCTCCGATGTTCAGCTGCACGCCTGTATTTTAGATTTCCTGCTCAAAAGGGGACACCCACTTTGTATTTGAATCTGGTATCAAAAGATGTCTACAACAAGTAAGGTGACAGAAGAGTCAGAGTCAATCAATACAACTAAGATTGTTGATGTTAATGAAAAGAACATCTGGGTTTGGAATACAGCAAAAAAAGAAGAAATCACAGCTTTGACATTATAAAGATCGTGTTGCCTAAAATTGTGGTTTTTGATCTAAAATCATAGACGTTCATGAATATATATAAGAATAATTTCATTAATATATCAATGTATATTTAATCTATTTAATTAAATCTGTTTGTGGTGCAGATTTGCTAGAAACGGAATCAAATATTCATAGGTTTGTGTTAATTATTGTATAAACAAATCAAAAGAAAAGTTGAATTGGTTTTATTACCCTTGTTTGAACTGTTTTTGGGTCAGTAACAAATAATGTTGGCATGATGAAAAACATTATATATGTTTTTTCTAAAAAGAAAAAAAAAAAAATATATATATATATATATATATCCATCCATCCATTTTCTATACCTGCTTATTCCTCATTAGGGTCGCAGGGGTCTGCTGGAGCCTATCCCAGCGCGTTACGGCGAGAGGCAGGGATACACCCCAGATGGTCGCCAGCCAATCGTGGGGCACACACACCATTCACTCACACACTCACACCTACGGGCAATTTAGAGTTGCCAATTAACCTGAGCATGTTTTTGGACTGTGGGAGGAAGCCGGAGTACCCGGTGAAAACCCACGCAGACACGGGGAGAACATGCAAACTCCACACAGAAAGGTCCCAGACCCAGGACCAAGGAGGTCTTGAACCTGCGACCTTCTTGCTGTGAGGCAACAGCGCTACCCACTGCTCCACCATGTCGCCCTATATATATATATATATATATATACATAAATATATATATATATACATACATATATATATATATATATATATACATATATATGTATATATATAATATAATGAATGCTTCTTAAAACTATAATTTAAAAAAGTTGTTTGACATTCTCATCTTGTCAAACAGGATTCATCACTGACCCAAAAACGAAAGATCTTTTAAGTAAAAATCTATGAGCAGGATTAGTGTATGAAATTGTATTGTACATCCTACTTCTATATTTAACTATACTTCACTATATTTTCTGTATTGTATTACTTTTGTAGCCCTGTGGTAATAACTGATCCAATCTGATCTGTGTTTAATCAGGGTGAGATAAGCAAAAGTGTCGTGTTCCTCATCTCCTTCTGGGGGGACCAGATCGGGCAGAAAGTCCAGAAAATCTGCGATTGGTAAGAACCCCGTCCTCATCGGTCTGTCGGTGCGTGGCGCGTTCGCCGTCTCTAAACGCCTCGCCCGTCTCTGCCCCCCCTCAGCTACCACTGCCACCTCTATCCGCACCCCGAGAACGACGAGGAGAGGGCGGACGTGCTGGACAGTTTGAGGACGCGCATCCAGGACCTGAACAACGTAGGGCTGCCACGGCCTGCGGGCTTTCAGATTCAGACAGGGGCAGCGCCGTACGGCACATACTGTGATGCATCCTGGCTGAGTTTTAGTAACCGCAGCTTCCCGCAGGTGCTGCACCGCACCGAGGACTACCTGAGGCAGGTCCTGCAGAAGGCCTCGGAGTCGGCCTTCACCTGGGTGCTGCAGGTGAAGAAGATGAAGGCCATCTACCACATCCTCAACCTGTGCAGCTTCGACGTCACCAACAAGTGTCTGATCGCCGAGGTGTGGTGTCCCGTCAGCGACCTGGCTAACCTGCGGGGGGCGCTGGAGGAAGGCTCGGTGAGGGAAGAACAGCAGCAACAAACAGCAGTTTTATTTATGTATTATTCATTTATCTGTTGGATTATAAACTCCTGACAACCTATGAGAAGAAAGCGAGGTAGACAACACACCAGAACCTGGACCCATTATCCTTGAATTAAATGATGGGGGATATAAGTATAAAACAGACTAAATAGACCAAATGGAAACTATTATCTCTGAGTATGAGAATTGTGACGTCACACACTGTATATGTCTCATTGGGCATTTATGGTAAAGTTATTCCTCGTATTATAATGAATCATCTTAGTTTAGTAGCACATATTTTGTATTTTTATTTTCCCCTACCCAACATATATCATGGTTATATTTTTACTGGTTAGGTTTAACAACAAATTATTTTAACAGAAATTATATTCAAAATATATGTATTATATATTAAAAAATACATGAATCATCTAAATTAATTGAGCAGCTCATTACCATTTTTTATTGTGATATAAATGTCACACAACTATTGTAAGGTTAAAGCCTGATGCAACATATATGTTACTATTATATTTATATATTATTTATTTTCCTAACCTGTTTAAAAAAAACGTATTAATTATAATAATATAATATTAGTATTAATATTAAAATATAACAATATAATATTAATTTTATTATTAAGGTCTTATATTATGGGTTGAAACTCACCTTGAGTGACAAAATCCAGCTGTTTGAAATTAGACAACCCTCTCACATCTGTCACATGACCACCCCAGGTGGTTTACTATATAAACTACTATATATAAGTGGGTCTTATTGGTTAAAGTTTAGGATAAATCTGTATTTTCCACAACATTAAAGGGGCTTCTCATAAACCAATCATTTATAATTATTCCATCAGAGAAAAGGCGACGCCCCTGTCCCGTCGTTCGTGAACCGCATCCCCAGCACCGACACGCCGCCGACGCTGTTGAGAACCAACAAGTTCACGTCAGGGTTCCAGAGCATCGTGGAGGCTTACGGGGTAGGGGACTACCGCGAGATGAGCCCAGGTAAGAGACCCCCCCCACACACACACACACACACACCTGGAGGAGCTGAAGGTCTCATTCTCAACGTTGGCGTCTCTCCCGTTGGCAGCTCCCTACACCATCATCACGTTCCCCTTCCTGTTCGCCGTGATGTTCGGCGACCTGGGCCACGGGACGGTGATGAGTCTCTTCGCTCTGTGGATGGTGCTGACGGAAAAGTCGCAGAAGAAGAAACGCTCCAGTAATGAGGTCGGAACGACACAAATGCTTTATAAACTACTGTTCAAAGTTTGGAGTGTTTTTTTATGAAAGTTAAAACTTTTATTTATTAAATGAATAAAATATACAGTCCAAGTCCCCAATGGGCTTCACAGTTTGTACAACAGCAACACAACATCCTCTGTAATTGTACAAGGAAAAACTACCAAAAAAAGGGTAAGAAATCTCAGGAAGAGAAACAGGATGGACAGACATAAAGTAGATGATGTGAACAGGGTGGAAACAAAACATTTTAGAACAGGAACTAATGAGTATGACACTAAATAGAATAACAGAATAATAGAATAACAGATATATATAAACTATATTGCAGTAGAACACTATACAGCATGTCAGATGATAAGAGTTGGTCACCCCACTATTTACAAATACTTTATATGTATATATATATATATATATATCAGTGCAAAAAACTGTGCAGTGTGTGTTTGCTGTGTGTGATGATGGTAACGTGGCCGTTTCTGCTCTGCTCAGATATGGATGATGTTCTTCAACGGGCGCTACATCATCCTGATGATGGGGCTTTTCTCCATCTACACCGGGCTCATTTACAACGACTGTTTCTCCAAGTCGCTCAACATTTTCGGCTCTGGCTGGAGCGTCAAGGCCATGTTCACAAACCAGCAGTGGACGTGAGTTATTAGAAACGTCTTTTGTTTGTCCCTACTGCACTCTTTTAACCTAATTTATATTCTAATAGCTCTCTTTTTATTTCACCTCAGGAACAGAACTCTTCAAACAAACACTCTGCTGACATTAGACCCTAACGTCAGTGGTGTTTTCAGTGGTCCGTACCCGTTTGGCATCGATCCTGTGAGTGAATGCACTTACTGTAAAACTGCTGCAGTCAGGGCCATAAGCAGCGTTTTATTACCATCGACATTCTATAAATAATAAGATACTGGCATACTGAGCCATAATTAGGACATAATATGTGTGTATATATATATGTGTATATGGATCAGTGACAAATGATGTTTGGCAAGATGAGAAAGTCATAAACTTTTTAAAACACACTTTTAAAAGAATTAAACAGTATCTCAAAATGTACATTTTGTAATCATGTGGATTTCCAGCATTTGAAAGTCCATGGGTGTCATTTCTTTCACAAAAAACATGATTCTGTGTGTGATCTTTTTGGGAAAGAAAATCACACAAGGAAGGAAAATTATGTTAAAAGGTTTTTGACTTTCTTATCTTGCCAACCATGATTTATCACTGGACATCAGTAAGCAGGATTATATTGGTTTTCATGTCAGTTACTCAGCATGACATTGTCATTAATTCATATATATATATAAATAATAAATCATTTTCATTGCATATCTTTTCACATTTTACACGATTGTGCATTGATCACTATTGATTCGCTAATTTTCCTGAAAGTTTTAGACTATTACAATTTTCACCTTTTCTCTGATCTATTCAAATGCCTCTAAAATAGACCTGCAGTCAGAGTGTTTAACTTGTTGATGTCATAATAATTAGGTGATTTTTATGGATTTGGTTTTTCAGCTTCGTAGTCTCAATGGTCCCGGGCCCCGGCTGCAGTCACAATGTTGTTAGGACGTTATTGTTTTTTTACTGAGATGCTTCCTGCAACAGATCTGGAACATGGCCGTGAACCGGCTGTCCTTCCTGAACTCCTACAAGATGAAGATGTCCGTCATCATCGGGGTCGTCCACATGAGCTTCGGGGTGGTGCTGAGTGTCTTCAATCACCTGTGAGTGACTCCGACCTGAAAGACCAGAGATCAGCAGTTTACTATTATAGATTCATAGCAGACCTACATACAGCAGGTTTCTGCTTTATAAATAGGATGCACGTTGCTGTTCTCTGAGATTATCCCTCCTCTGTTATACAACATAAACGCAGCGTTTTGCTGACAACTACTTTTTTATTCCTGGCGTTGTCTCCTGATTTAGCAGCACAGCGGGTACAACTCCTGTCTTGCTGTTTGTGATGTGGATTCCTGCTGTAGAGGCCTCCCACACTAACTAGAACACAGCTCGACTGCTTCAAAATTAACAGCAAAGACGCTAATGAATAGTTGAACGAGTCTCCAGTGAGCAGTGAATGGTTTTCAATGGAAGACATTAGTTAACAGAGCAAAAGAAAGTCACTGTGACTGCAGCATGAAGTGATGCTTTAAGAGGCTTTGTGCTATGTCTGTGTATTATAAAAACTAACTGTTTGAATAAATAATTCAATAGAAAAATATATAGTAAGAACAAAAGAAGATTAGAAACTGTCTATACTGTTATTTAAATATTATACACGTTGTTCAACAGTCACCAAGACAATTTAGTGCTTTCATGAATAGACAATATAGTCAAGACATTGACATTATAGAAATAATGACTTTTTATTTGAAATTGTGATTTTACTTTTATTAAAGAATGCTCCATCTAAACAGCTAAACTGTTTTCATCTGTGTTTTTCTAATCATCCATTATCTTCTAATCTAATTATCAAACACAATGTACCATTATTACAATGGAGAAATGGGCCTCTGTACACATATGTAGATATTATATTAAAAACCAGACATCTGCAGCTAGATTAGACATTTACCACATTGACAATGTATAGAGTATATGTCTGATTAGTTTAATGTTATCTTCATTGAAAAAACTGTGATTTTCTCTCAAAACAAGGACATTTCTAAGAGACCCCACACTTCTGAATGGTAGTGTATGTAGAAAAACAATCTTATTTACGCAGCATATATGCAAAAATAATAAAAATAAATATAAATCATATTGCACCATGTGTAGCCTAAAGTCACAAATCACAGATTCTCTAATGACGTCTTCACTGAAAAAACTGCTTTTCTTCAAAAATAAGGAAACTTTTAAAAGCTATAAGTTGTGTTTTATGGCTTAAAGACACATCTCCTCTCATTTTGTCAGGTTTTGGTGAGCTTTGATAGTTACGGGTCAGTCTAATCCCAAACTTTCTCTCTTTTCAGACACTTCCGACAGAAGTTCAACGTCTACCTGCTGTTCCTGCCCGAGCTGCTCTTCCTGCTCTGTCTCTTCGGCTACCTGGTCTTCATGATCCTCTACAAGTGGCTGGCGTTTGGTGCGCGGGACTCCAGCCAGGCCCCCAGCATCCTCATCCACTTCATCAACATGTTCGTCATGCAGGGGAACGGCGCCCCCCCTCTGTTCCCGGGACAGGTGTGTGTCCAGGACGGCAGCCGGCACACTGTGTGTGTGGTACTATAGTTATCATGAACGTGGTTTTGTGTGTTTTCTTGAACCCGCAGACCGGGCTGCAGGTTTTCCTGGTGGTGATAGCCATGCTGTCCGTTCCCGTGCTGCTCTTAGGAAAACCTCTTTTCTTGTACTGGCTGTACCGTGGAGGCAAAGGCCTGCGCAGGCGCAGAGTGAGTCAAACTTAAACAGCATTTATGTTCCTTCTTAAGTCATGAAAAGCAACACTGACGCTTCCCCTCAGGGTTACGAGAGGGTGAGGCGTGTGAGCGAGGACGACGGCTCGGCAGCGCCGTCGTACGAGGACGACGAAGAGGAGGGACTTGATGAAACGCCCAGCAGAGAAGCTCTCCCCAAAGAGGTAAAAAAACACCAAACTGTCCCGTCTTCATCGTTCAAATGCTTCATATTTAAACCGCATGTTGTATTTATGCAGCAGGGGGGGCTGTATTTAGCATTTTATAGACGTTAAGTAGGGCTAATGCAGTAACTTAAACTTCATAATATGTTAGAATAAAAAATACGGTAATATGCTGTTTTCAAATACTGTAAATTAACAAATAATATGAGTTTCCTTTAAAAGCCGTGTGCAGATGTCCATTTTGCTAAATAACCACTGGTTCCAAATAAACACACAGTCTAAGATGTATTTTAAAAAATCAAGGAAGAAGACATGACCACTGACGCTGCATGTTTTTTTCTTTTTCACCTTTTTTTCACTTCACTGTTAAAGCAGTTAAAAAATCATTTTTGATAATATTGATTAATTGTCGATTACATGGTTTCGGTGCAGTAAATAATAAAAGGGAAAAATTCTTAACTTTCTGTCGTAAAACATGCAGAGAAAAACTCTGCTGCGAGAACTGCAATCTGACTTTTATAAAATGTAATTGATGTGGTCATTATACTGGTTTATTTAAAAATATTTGAGTAAATTGCCATATTTTACCAGTTCAGATGAGCAAGATTATCATTACGAGGAAGGAATTATCTCCTGTCCCAAATTGCTTTTATTTGGTAATTTACGGTAAGAGTCACGTTATCTAAACCTGTGGTGGGTTTTAACGAAGGTTTAACCTGCGTACGACTTGTTTCTCAGTTTGACTTTGCAGACGTGCTCCTGCACCAGGCCATCCACACCATCGAGTACTGCCTGGGCTGCATCTCCAACACGGCGTCCTACCTGCGTCTGTGGGCGCTCAGCCTGGCTCACGCCCGTAAGTTCAACCGCTAGGGAATGAGGAAGAAAATGTGAAAGCGCCTTTTGTGCCTCGACCCGTCTCGACGTCTTTTATGTTTTTTGTTCTCTGTCGTTCTCAGAGCTGTCGGAGGTGCTGTGGGCCATGGTGATGCGCCTGGGTCTGCGGGTCACCACCAGGGTGGGCGTGGCCTTCCTGGTCCCCGTGTTCGGCCTCTTCGCCACGCTCACCGTGTCCATCCTGCTGGTCATGGAGGGCCTGTCGGCGTTCCTGCACGCGCTCCGCCTCCACTGGTGAGATGCTGATGTTCACACTCTGTGACAGGAGGACAATTTCTGTCCTCAGTTGTAGCGACTGTAAAACCTGACTGGTACAGCAGCAAGAATAAATAGGCAGCATAGGCATTTTCATTTTTTTGGGTTGTGTCATTCACAGAAATAGGCAAGGCAAGTTTATATTTGATAGTACTGAGTACTTTACATAAAACATAAAAAAAGATCAAGATGCAATTGAAAAACAGTTGCTTAAAGGGGAAGAATCTAACATTTACAAATTAAACCCTCTATCCAGGTTTTGTGTCACACAATTGGACATGTATTGACATATAATTCATTTTCTCCACGTCAGCCACCACTTTTATAATTCCTGTTTCCCACTGACTTGCCTGAACATCTGATTTCAGGGTGGAGTTTCAGAACAAATTCTACCATGGGACCGGCGTCAAGTTCTTGCCCTTTGACTTCTCGCTCCTACCCTCCGTTTTCGAGCAGGATGGCTTGCTTTAAGCGGCGTGTATGAACAGCAGATTTTTTTTTTCCGGTCAGTGAGGGCGCTGGAAAAAAACTCACACTGTGACGACGACGAACCTTCGAGACAATGGAAACCCCTCTCTTGTAGCAACGTTTTTTCACCAGGACGATTTTTAAGACGTTCTCGGCCGTGCTGACTGCCTTACGACTCTACCCAGCAAACCTCTGGACACGCAAGGGGTCAAAAAGTCTCCTTCCGTTGATGATTTCATTTCGTTTTTTGAGATACGGCTCAACACTCGTCACACCTGTTGGGTGAATTAAAATTTTAAATTTTGTTTTGCATTGTGCTGTGTAGACTGGTTTTGTATTCTGTACATGGTATAAAATGAGCAGTTATACAGTGCAATGTAAAGATCGAATATCCTACACCTTACAATACCTGCTGAAAACCATATCAAGCATTCTGATGTAGTGCCATAGAGATTTACTTTTGATGGCGATATGGGGACGCCTTTGGGTTTCTGCAGTTTTTAAACGATAAAACTGATCCTCCGTGTGATGAAAGAAAAGCTGTTGGCATCAATATCTGTTTCTCTGACAAATGAAGAAGAAAGCACTTTGCAGAAATGATTGTACACCTTAAAGTTTCCACTGATGACTGTGATGATGCCAAATGAAACGAATCTTCAACTGTTAGCTGGTTGCTTATTTACTTATTACCGCATTTATTTAAACGTACGCTCCCCTGTAATCTACAGAAAAATAGCAAATACTCCAGAAAAAGAAGCCTTAGGTCTTTCTCTGATGATACTGCTTATTGCGTTTGTTGATGATAAGTAATCATGGTATTTATTTCAATTATTGTCTGTACAAGAGTCTAATATTTTACCATTTTGACGTGTTGAATAAAGGTTTCAAGAAATGCAAGCAAAAAAGCATTATTGTTCATTGAATTTTTTTCTTTAGCAGTTTTATTCATTCATTTTAGTGGTAAAGGGGTTAATAACAAGGAATGACTTTAATCATCATTAATCACTTCGTCACTTCTGGCTTCAGAATCATGGTATTTCTTACAGAAAGTTTGACAAGTTGTGTAAAAAAACCTCTTACTATAGCTAAAATGACTAAAATAAACCCTTCTCTCATACAAAACTAAACATTTACACTTCATTAAAAATTTGTAGTTCACCGTTATGTCCACCAGATGGCGCTTTACATCAGAAACAGCAGCTTTTTAATATGATATAAAAAACGTGTAATATGTGGTTACCTCTAAAAGTTGAAATTTAGAGACAGGACACGTATTTAAGCATTAATACAGTTTGTGGACTCCAAATTTTCTGATTTTATTAACACTTAATTTCTATGACAAGCATAAAGAAGACTAACAACTTTCAGTCATCCCTCTAACACACTGAGCTACCCAGTCTGACATGTTTGTGGAAGTTACTTTACTTTTTTGTTATTTTTATTTTTATTACTTTAGCTTTAATTTTATAGGACTACTGATGATGGTTTATTTAAAATAAATCTGTAGATATTTAGTTGTATTTTCTTCTGAGGATTTAGCCTAGTTAACACCTATACAAACAATTCTAAAAATGCAAACTTGCATGTATGAATATAAATATAACTAACCGGAAAAAGAAAACAATCAAGATAAAAAAAATTTAACTAAATCCATTATATTTTTTAAAAAGATCCACCTTAAACATCTGAAGTTAGAAACTGTTGTTTTAGATTTCTTCAAAAAATTACAATTTGAAGATTCAGCCTGGTTAAAGCGCATGCATACAAATCTAAAGATGCATGCACTTACATGTGTAAACATACACAGGCCTACAGTTAAGGAGAAAAGAAAGCAATTATAATAAATGATATGCAGTAGTAGTTTTCAATCTAAAACCTCTGAAGTTAAATCATCCTTTTGTTGTCTATCTCAGAATTTGTATTTAAAAAAAAATCAGATTAAATCTGTATATGTATTTCTATTTTTATTATTACTATTTTATTATTTACTTTTTAATTTGTCAGATGTAGGTCTAATATTAAAAATGAACATTGGACCCATTCATTTCCGAGGCAGCACCAAGACAGTAGTGATTGCAGTATGTACGACGGGCTCGCGCCCACGCGCGCGCACGTACCCACGCGCATGCATCATTTAGTCCGGAGCATAAACAAAGACGTCATCCTGAATAGTGATGACGTAACGCCCACTCGCGGACAGCTGCAAGCTAACCGCAGCTTGTAGCCGGGGTAGCGCGCGAGCGCACAGTGCGGATAGCTCAACCGTTACTCCCCCCGCCCCTGCCCCCCCCCTCCCCCCTCCTCCTCCTCCTCCTCCCGCCGTAGCCCCCCTAAACGTAAACGTTAAAACCGCCGAGAGAGGAGCGACATGAACGAGCTGGTGAAGAGCCTGCCGTCGCCGACTCTGCCCGGGATCCATCTCCCGTGCGCGGACGCCTACCGGGGCTGGCTCTTTAAATGGACCAACTACCTGAAGGGCTACCAGCGGCGCTGGTTCGTGCTCAGCAACGGCCTGCTGTCCTACTACAGGTAACTTAACGGGCAACGGTAACCACGGTTACGGCGACCGTTCAACCGCCAACGCTCCGGTTAACCGTCAAAAGTTAACAATCGGGATGCTAATTTATTTATTTATGATATCGGCAGGTTTGCGCGAAATAATTATTTTTTCAATGGGAAATCTAACTTTTTTTTATATATATATATCCTCTTCGTTTGTCTTCTGGCCGACGAGGGAGTGTCGTCAATTACAGCGACAACAAAATCAGCTGAGTCATCATAGCTTAACGACATCTGTGAATTAAAACGTGACGTGTCATGACTTGTGAATAGTAATGATGCTAAATAACAGTGTCATGTTTACATTAGTGATGCCCATTTCATGCGGATGTCATTGAAAGGTCCCATTTTGTACAATTTCCCTGGGTTTTATTTAAAGTCCCGATGTCCCTAACAAGATATATTTGTGGTTTTAAGAGGCAAAAATTATTTTTATTATAGTTTATCTCTCTCCAGCAAGAACAGGTTGTTGTGTGCCTGTGAACCTCTCCCCTGATTGGCTGATTTGAATGTGAATTCAGTGTGAATGTATGGGGTTTGGGGCGTTGCCTGTATAGTTGTGACATCACAGCTCATAGTGTCATACTGTGTTCCACTTCTCTTGGTTGATATATATTACCATTTGAACTCCTGACCTCCAACAGTGCCAGATGACCATCAGAAAACATGGCGGCGTTTCTATGTGTGGAATATTACATCATAGTTTTCTAGGTAAACATTTGTTAAATTTGGTTAATTATCAGGAATACTGACTTTAAAGGGCATTTTGTTGTTCCTTTTCTAGCAGGAGGACAAAATTTCGTATAACTTTGAGTGGAACTCAGTTGTTCCAGTTGTATTTGGAAGTCAGAATTCCCAGTCAGAACTTCCATCTTCTCTCCTATTTGTGTCTCAATAACTTGCAGCACTGTCCACCTTCAATCTGTGGACATGTGTAATTATGTAAGAGTTATCAACTGGTAATAATGAATCAACTTGCCTTAACTTGTTGAATTGGGACATGGGGTCAACTCCATGATATGATGCTGATCCCAGCTCCGATCTCCGACTTCCGAGGGAATTTGAACGCAGCATAAATCCCTATGGGAATTCCTGACGCATTTTGAAACCACGACAGCATGAATGGGAGATCTAGAGCTTCTTATAATCAAAAGAAATATGGGACCTTTAAAGTAGTTAAGTTACCAGCTAGCATTAGCAGAATTTTAGTTTTGTGTGTTATCCGAACCACCTACATGAACCACCTAAAATAATATATCAGTAGTTTATTATTTAAAAATTTCCAGTACAGCATTTATCCCATTCATTTGTTTTATAATCTTACATCAACATGACTATAATAAATGAGATTCTTTGCATAGTGGTGACATATGTACATTTGACTTTTTAAAAAATACAATATATAAATATTTCTTTAGTCTCTAATCTTCATCATATATATATATATATATAGCCCATAATCATATAAAATATAAAAGGTTGAAGTGATAAGCTGGAGTACAAGCTGTACAAATCCTGCCTCTGGAGAAACGCAGGCTATAAATAGTGCAGAGCTAGTCACTAGAGAAAAGAGCATATCATGTTATCATTGAGGCTGGATTATTTGACACAGATTTATTGACGCTATTTCAACAGTGGACCACTTTGGAAACCGTCCAAAAAGAAAAACTGTTCCATTTAAAGAAAAAAAAAAACAGAATACATTAACGTTGAACTGAGCTGCGACACTGAAACCTCAGCTATTGTCCGCCATTAACAACCGTGTTCTGTTTCGTCTTTTTTTTTTTTTCTCATCCCAGGACTCAGGCGGAGATGGCACACACTTGCAGAGGCACGATCCCTCTGGCGACGGCTCACATCGAAGTGGGTGACACCTGCCACCTGGTTTTGACCAGCGGGGGGCGGAGCTACCACCTGAAGGCCACTTCTGAGGGCGAGTGCCAGCGATGGGTGTCGGCCCTGCAGCAGGCCAAGGCCAACGCCAAGCTGCTGATGCATCACTCCGGTGAGACACGGGTTACACATGTCTCAGGCAGTTCAATTAAAATGTGGATGGATGTATTTCTTTCTGACTTTCAGCTTTGCTAAGGTGGGATGAATGTTCACAAACAGAGTTAAAAAAGGGTCCATTTTACTACTAGTAGTGCTAAAATTAACTCGACTCAGCGATTTTACTGTGAACATTACAATCTCCATTACACTATATAAAAGATTTTATTTGAAAGAAAGAAATACATAAAATAGTACTGGCAAGGTATGAAACCCATGGAGAGGTTAATAAGTAGATTTTATTTAAAAAAAGATAAATACAAAATAAATAATAATAGAAAATGACTAAATAAGCACAAAACAAGCACCAGCTGTAATACAGCTGTTCACAGATATGTCGATAAAATTGTCCTTAATTATTTGTTATTGCATATGATTTAATTGAGAAATGTACCCCCCACACATACACACGTGCACACACATACACCTCAAATACATTCCCCCAAATGTCTATCTTTTTCATCCAAACACCGGTATGTGCATCATTGTGTGTTTTGGACTAATGGCTTCTCGCTGCTTTCAAGAAACATGTTCTTCAAAGGAATTGGATGTTCGACCTGAGCGTATCAAGCGTAAGGTAGACACTCTAATTTTAGCAGTAACCTGAATGCAGGCTCATGCAATCATGACCCACTTACCTAAATGCATATTTTATTTTGTGTATATGTTATGAAAGCAACTGTCCACATGGGGGCAGTGTCGCTACGGATGGAAACAGCCTGATTTTAATGCAAATTTATGGCCATGGCATCCTTTTATTTGACACTTTTTTACCTTTGTGAGTCCTCTAGGACACCTGTGTATTATTATATAATATCATATTATATAATATAATGATGTCCTGCACTCTGGTGACAAACAGGAAATGTGTGTCTGGAAAGAGGACAGCGTATAGATTTCTTGTGTTTCCTTGCCAGACAGACATTTTATGTGTGCTGTCGTCTCGCTTTATTCACACCTCGTGGAGGATTGATGCACGGTAGCTGCTGTTCCCTCTGTCTCACTGTTTGTCTTTGGGTCGTGCACAAACACGCTTGCAGCACATACGTGTGCTCAATCACACACGAGGACACATGCAGCTGCCACCTCGCTCCCACTCTGAGTTCTCCCTCCCCGTCTCGGTCTGTGTGACGACAGCGAGCGCTGCATAAAGTGACCTTCCTCTAGACTCCTCCTTCTGTTCTGGTAGCGGGAGGGGTAAAAAAGAAAAAAAAAAAAGAGAGAGAGAGCAAGAAGGGTGTGAGGATTTTCATTGAAAATATTTTTCAGCATACACTCTGTGGACAATAGAGAGATGAGTGCAGCCTTTTCATTGTGTGTCACCTTGTAAGTAACATGTTTATTATTTTAAGGAGAGAATAAGAATTTCAATAGCAGCTGTGATGTTTGCTTACCTGCGTGTGTGTGTGTGTGTTTGTAAATGCTAATATGTGTGTATGCTTATTAAGCATTGTTACTTTGTTCATGGCTAGATGTCTGTAAATGTGTGTAAATATGCTGATTTGCTTTCTAATAGGACAAAAAGTTTTTTTTTTAGAAAATAGCAAAGTGACAGCAGAAGAACACTTTGACCACATTAGCATAATGTTTGGTGACTGTGATTTATGTGCAGGGAGGGTAATATGTCTGTGAACGTCTGCCATTTTATAGAAATCGACCATATCTCACTTTAAACTGGCAGTGATTAAAGCTTAAAATAAAGAAAAGGATTTAAATAGCTGAGTCTATTTAAATGGATGTTTTTTTCAACCTTTCAATCTTTGAGGTTTCACGTGGTTCAGAAATTGTTGAGTTGTCCTGAAAAGAAGTCAGTGTGTGTAATCATATTATTCCAACATGTATATTTCCTACCGATGATGCATATAAATAGCCTCCTCATCTAATGTCTTATTCTTGAACAAACATGTGTTAACACTGTCTGCTCCACCCATATAAATAAGGGTAACCAATGCATTTAAACCTCTTGCAAGCACAAAGACAAATCTTTGTTTGTTTTGTTGGTGTATGATGTGATGTGTGTGTGTGTTATGTGATTACAGATTATTATTGCATTAGCCTCCTGTTATCGGCTTACTGGCGACGGCGGGGTAAATTAAATGTGTGGAAAAGTGGATTAGGACAGCGGCGAAGTAAGTGGCTGTCACAGAAGTTATCAGGCACCTATCCACCGATAGATATCACATAACAGCAAAGAGAGCTCCATTTTCTGGAAGACTGGTGAAACAAAAATGAAAACCCCCTCAGACACAACATTTGGGAGTGTGAGAGTGAATCCGGTTCCGCTCAGGTTGTGCAGCAGCGAGCGCGTCGCTGTCCGACTTTGATTGCTTCATCTCTCTTTTGCAGGAGCTCGCAGTCACATCCTCTGATGTTTAATCTGAAGCTCTCCTCCCACACCGTGTCCATACTGGTGCTCCCTCTCACACCTGTGTTGTAGTGTTCCAACGATGAGTCACCCATTTTTCTCAGCGGGCTCAGCATCCTGTGTGAAAAATAGCTCGTTAATAACTCCTTCCCAGCGTGTTCGTTATTACTACACAGACCACGGGTCCGGGGAGAAGTGTGTTTCCATAAAATCATGATCTCCGATTCAAAATCTATACTACAAGTCAAGTGAACTCCTTTTCTATCTGCCGTATATGGGTCATGAAACCATTACAGATGCCTTGAAGGATTTTTTTCACCCTCTTATTTTTAATCTTCTCCTCCCGAGACTTTGCTAATCCAGTTTGCCCTGATTGTTTTTTTTTTCCTTTAATTTCTTTCTCCCTCTAACAGGGACTGGACATTTTCTTTTTCCCTCCGATTTGGTAATAGCAGGAATTGCAGATGCCGGCCTCGATTCAGTCAACATACTTGGGAGTTTTCAGATTACACACACAATCTGTTTCGGGGGAAGGACGCCTATGACCTAGAAAAGTTGCATAACATGTGATGGAGATGTTTTTTTTTCATTTTGTGTACATATTTATGAGCGTCTAGACAAATTAGAATCCAGCCAAGATCAATATTTATCCTAAATTGAGCTTTTAAAGTGTCTTGAATCTAGCATCTCTTTAACACTGAACTGTAAGAGTTAAATAGAACAGAATTTGTTAATTCAGCCTCTCTAAAAAGACTCTTTGGCAGATCCATGATTGCAAACTCAATCAGACAAATGTGACAAAGTCATATCTACTATAGAATGTGAATAAAATGGTGATATATATGAAACAGTCTAACATCTAACAGAATTTTAGGCAAAAAGGGGGATTTATAGGGGATGCTGTAGGGGTGAAGTGCTTAAGGTATTCAATGTTGATTTATTTTACAGCTTCTGATATAAATCCAGTCTTTTTAAACTCTCCTCCTGAAATTCCCGAGACTGATGGCTCAGGTCCTGCCGACATGGGGCAGAGCGAACGAGAGGAGGAAAGAAGCGTTGTGCGTCATCGTCTTTTCTCCCTCCACTACTAAAAATAGCCCAGCTTCCTGATTGCACAGCACTCCGTTTCCAGGGCAACCGTGTTCATTCACAGCTTTCCGAGCTTGTAGAGGAAGGCATGTGGGTGGGAGGGGGGGTGAAGTTGTATCATCTTCATCCGTCTGTTCCCCACTAACGTCAACCTGCCTCAGACTAAATTTATTAAAAAGTATTAGAAATATCAGTCTCACTGCAGGACAATCACTTCCCCTAGAGCCTGAGACTGTCAACAATATAATCATTTTTTTGTCTTTGTGAGCAGATGACTCGGGAGATGAAGGCCCCGTGCAGCAGGAGGACCGAGCCCTGACCCAAGGGGTGCTCAAGACTCTGGCCAGCAAGCTAGACGACCTGAGCACCTGCAACGAGCTGATCGGGAAGCACGGCGCCGCCCTGCAGCGCTCCCTCAGCGAACTCGAGGAACTCCGCGGCTCCTCCGACAGCACGGACAAAGTGAAATCTGTGAACGAGCGAGCCACCCTCTTCCGCATTACCTCCAATGCTATGATCAATGTGAGTGCACAAACCAGCCTGTACTAGACCAGTGGTGAAAGATGCATTCAGGTGTTTATCAACCTATATTGTATTAATTATCTAATAATCTAACAGTATTAATTATTACAGTATTAACATTTCAAAGGAAAAAAAAGCATAGGAGCTGATTCACACAGGCAATAAGACGCCAATAAGAATTTCAGGCTGGATGTAAAGCATATACAAGCTTTTTCCTTACGTAAAATAAAAAGTTAAACAACTTGGCGAAACTGTTTGAAGGAGGTAATGAGTGTTATTTGGTGGCTGTAATAAAAAAAAATGTATTAATAGCATATTATAGTCAGAATCTATATATATATATATCTATATATATATATATAGATATATATATATATATATATATATATATATATATATATATATATATATATATATATAATGTCTCATATCAATAGGCAGATAATAAATATGTGATTTTCATTCATATCAATATAATAACAACATTAATAATAAATAAAGTACAAGTTAAAGGTCTTGCTTATATACTATGTTATTTCTACTACTACTATATACTTCATGTAGAAAAGTAAAAGTACTGATTATGCAGAATGGCCTATTTCACAATCATACGCACCTATAATTAACAATGCATTAACGTTTCATCATTTTCAGCACTTTGAGCTGCATTGCATTGAAAGTTTCTTTACAAATATAGTGTATTATGTTTACTATTAGTAATGTTAAAGCGTGTGAAAGTAAAGCTCATTTTGTCATTTTATAAACTGCTGGGTAGCTTGACCTATGAAAAATAAACATCATTTATTAGGTGTACTAATAATCTAAATCTGCAAAGTACCTTTGCAGTGGAGTAACTATGAAGCGCTCATAATTGTACTTGAGTAAATGTGCTTAGTTACATTCCATGACTGAGTATAACTTTTTAAACAATAGTTTTATTAGGAAGTCAAAAAGAGTTGCACATGGGAATACAAAGTGGTAAAAGGATTAAACAGCCACAAATAAATTTTCTTCTTCTACTGAACAAACACATCTTCTGTTCTGTCTGTGTGTCTCGCTCACGCCTCAAGGTCTGTCGGGACTTTCTGGACGTAGCGGAATCCCACAGCCGGAGGTGGCAGAAGGCCCTGCAGCATGAGCGAGAGCAGCGCCACCACCTGGAGGAGACCATCGAACAGCTAGCCAAGCAGCACAACAGCCTGGAGAGAGCCTGGAGGGAGAACCCCACCTCCTACACAGGTGACAGCCTCCATCTGCTGCTGCTGTTTGCTGCGGAAGGATGTGGCCCTCTCCTGGATAGTAGTAGTAGTGATACACCTTTATCAGGTGTAATAACCTGTCAGTTACTTATGGGGGTAGACAATGTAAAATAAACAACTCACAGCTAATATAACCACGTTAAACTACCAGTTTATGGATGTATATACTGTTTGAGGTGTTAATTTAACTCAAGACATCCATCCTTTTACTGTCTTTTACTTTGGCCTTATCATGATTTTCAGCAACTACCACACTCACACTACCACAGTTACAAAAGTTAATGCTCATATTAAGTTTCCTCCGACATTCCAAGACAGCGGCATAAGGCAGCTTTTTACATGGCTATAAATGGACCAGATATTTTCCGCTTAGATCACTTATGAACACTTCTGGAATGTTAATCAAGTCGAATCAAGTCTAAAATTAAAACGCTATGCTCTTCAATAACCTTTGCGGCGGGACTATTCTATTATTTTGTAATGTTGTGTAGCTGCTGTGCATTGTTGGTATTGGAATTTCGGCCCCCTGCATAGCAGTACTATAATATGGATTATACCTATATATGGATTAAGGGTCAGTGACAAATCATGGTTGGCAAGATGAGGAAATACAGTTGTGTTCATGTTGTTTTCCTGTCATTTAAGTCTATTTATATTGATTTTTGACAGAAAATGTTAAATGGTATGACCGAAAAAGAATGATTGAATCAAAGAATGAATGAATTTTAAACATTTATTCCACCTACAAAATAAAACTACTTGATAACATGCTTTTTCATTTTTTAGTTAGAGTTATCTGGTATTACGTTTTAATGGTTACACCATGTGACATTTTCCGACATTGTCCCATGAATACTGTTCATTCTTCTTACCCATCTCCATGTTCTGTAGGTGTGGAGAGGTCTCAGGAGGGGGACGCTAGTGATGAGAATGACGAGTTCTTCGATGCCATGGAGGAGTCACCTGCGTTCATAACCGTGACCGCTGCTGCCGAAATACAGCGCAAGTAAGACACCGTCCCTGTGTGTGTGTGTGTGTGTGTGTGTGTGTGTGTTCTGGATCAGTGTTTAAAGTGTGTTTCTTTCTCTCAGGCGCTCAGGGAGCACCCAGAGTATGATGAGTGGAGGAGTTCCCAACGACTGGACTCACAATGAGAACGTAGGTCCCAGCACGAGGTGTAAAACTCAAATTAAACTTCCAATAATGACTTCAGGCTGCTAAGCCCATATCGGCTGCTATAGTATATGTCTACATGCACTTGCACATGTACAAATACCATTCAAACGTATCTGTTGTTGTCTTTATGTGTTTCTTTTTTTCACATGAAATAAAACTTTGTGTTTTGTCTTGTTTTCAGGACACGTCGGGCACGAACCACATGCAGATACGGAGAACCAGACGCAGCCGTATTCCTGACAAACCAAATTACTCCCTCAACCTGTGGAGCATCATGAAGAATTGTATCGGGAAGGACCTGTCGAAGATACCCATGCCTGTAAATGCAAAAAAAAACATGCAAATTGGCTGTGATATGGTCTTGTGAACTTAAAGGTCCCATATCACACACTTTACCTGGGTTATAGCGGAAGTTGTGCTATCCCTAACAAGATATGTTTGAAGAACTCATCTCAATATAGTTTCTCCCAAGCTCCTCTCTGCAGCTCTAGAAAGAACAGGGCCGTTTTATTAATATTAATACGCCTGTCCGATGATTGACTGTTTTGAACAGGAGTGAATGTCAAATTCAGGAAACTCCCGACGGCTTGTTTTAAGGCATATGTTTCTGAATACAGGCTGTTTACATTTGCAGAAGCTGATAAAGTAATACATTTTCCATCTTTAAAATATAATTTGTCAAAAAGTTTACATAATAATGAGTTGATAACAACTCGCACGGAGCACTTTTTATACTTAAATCCCCATTTATACGATTTTTATGTTGCACCTCCAGGGTCCTTTTACAGTTTTATTTCTCTTCAGTTGTATATTAATTTCTATTCTTTAATCATGTTGTATTGTTCCCACTCGGCGTTAACCTTGTGTGTTGGTTCCTATGATTGTTTTTTACTTTGCTTTGTCCTTGTCTGTCCTTATGTTATGTTTTCCTGTTGTGGTGCAGAGCAGCTCTGGGGGAGCTTCCTCAATTTCGTTGCATCCCCACTGTACAATGACAATGAAGGAACATTCTATTCTCTTCTATTCTAAAATGCAATAAGTTGGCCTTTTATGTTTTAAAGAGGGAAAATGTATCACCTCATCAGCTGCTACAGCATTTCTTTGTAACTTGAAGTATTTTGAAACATGTGTTTATAAATCACTTTCTGCTATATGGAGTCTTTAAGTAAATGTGTTTTCTAAATGTGGGAAGTGTTTAAGGAACCTTCTGTGTGTGTGTGTGTGTGTGTGTGTGTGTGTGTGTGTGTGTGACTGCAGGTAAACTTCAACGAGCCGCTGTCGATGCTGCAGCGTCTGACGGAGGATCTGGAGTACAGCGAACTCCTGGACCGGGCGGCCCGCTGCGACTCCCCCCTGGAGCAGATGTGCCTGGTCGCCGCCTTCTCCGTCTCGTCCTACTCCACCACGGTGCACCGCACGGCCAAGCCCTTCAACCCCCTGCTGGGGGAGACGTACGAGCTGGACCGGCTGGACGAGTACGGCTACCGCTCCATCTCCGAGCAGGTGAGGCGAAGACGAAAACGGATATATCACATGGAGTGTGATGTGTGTGTTTTTTTTTTTTTTTTTTTTTGCTTCTACTGACGACAGATTATATAATTTTGGCATCAGGTCAGTCATCACCCGCCGGCTGCTGCCCACCATGTGATCTCACAGCGAGGATGGACCCTGTGGCAGCATATCACCATCGACAGCAAGTTTCGTGGGAAATACATCTCCGTCATGCCATTAGGTAGAAAAAAACACAAGTCCGGAATAAACTTTGATGCAGTTCAGGCCGATAACCACTTTATATTAGTGTAAACGCTACTACAAGCTCAATCTGACAAGATAAGATAAGATAATCCTTTATATGTCCTACACTGGGGAAATTGCATTAGCAACAGCAGTAGGGATGGTACAAGTACAAGTGACACACACAGACTGCACACAGACTATATATATATAAAAATAAATACAATATAATACAATATAATATAGGATAGATACACCATATATAGATACATGTACATATGAATGTATGCAAACATCTGCTTAAAGATAAGATTTAGCATATTCAGTCTTAATTTTCTGTGATTACATTTTGATGCCTGTATGTTCCTCTTTTTCCTGAAGGAAACATTCACCTGCAGTTTCACTCGAGTGGAAACCACTACGTGTGGAGCAAAGTGACCTCGACCGTGCACAATATTATCGTGGGGAAGCTCTGGATTGATCAGGTGAGTTCCTGTCATTTCACATCACATGTACGGACGTTGTATATCAAAGCGGTTAAAACACGTCTGTCTCTTTACTTGCATGTCATTTATTTTATACCAGCTTATTTAAAAAAATGACTTTTTAGAGAGTTAAACTATCTGATACTGAGTTTTTAAGGTTACACCACATGACAGTTTTGATATTTCCTCAGATATAATTCAGGAAGACACTTATAATCTGGAACAAAGTAATGCAAACTGATGTGGTTTGTGTGGGAGGGTGTGTGTTGTATAACTGGGGAAAGTAATGTGTGTAACACGGTGAAACCACATTTGCTGTCTTCCTGTTTTCTGACAACAGTCTGGGGACATTGACATAGTGAACATCACGACCAAAGACACCTGCCATCTCAAGTTCTCTCCCTACAGCTACTTCTCCAGAGAAGTCCCACGGAAGGTACGCCTGAAAGACAGAAAGCATCTTTTTGTTCACATTTCGTAGATTTTTTACACTTGCTAAGAAGGTAAAGCTTAACTACTAATGAGCATTTATCAAGACTCTACAGCACTGTATTAGCAAATCATGCCTCCCAATGACTTCTCAACTAACAAGGTCCTCAGAGTAACCTCGGCAGATTAAAATCATCTCTAAAACATTTTTCTTGTCTAATTTGGTGGTTCGGAACAATTAATAAATGGCCATACCCCCCCTGTTGTCTAGGTGACAGGAGTGGTGGAGGACAGAGAAGGCACGGCCCACTACATCCTGTCGGGAACCTGGGACGAGAAGATGGAGAGTGCCAAGATAGTGGACAGCAGCCAGGGATGTGGCGGCTCCGAGGGGAAACAGAAGACGGTTTATCAGACTCTTCAGCCAAAACCGCTGTGGAAGAAATACCCTCTCCCGTATGTTTATCTTATCCGGCATATTTCTACCACGTCCTGGTGGCTGAATGTGCCATTTCTGTCCTTTCCCATTTCCCTTGACCCTCTCAATTCCTTGTTTCTCTCTCTCCGTGAATTCTCTCTTTTTTTTGCAATTCATTTTTATTGATTTTTCACAAATACATAAAAATAAAAAAAATAAAAACAAACCTAGAATATCCACAAGTGAACAGGACAGGCACATATCGAATAAGAAAGTTTTACACTATATATAAAGAGTGAGTGAAGTTATTTGTGCATTTATACATCACTGAATGTTAGATTATTAAAGAAAAGAAGAAAGAGGGAGAGGAAATAAGTGAATAATAATAATAATAATAATAGTAGAAACAATTTTCACATTAACATCATCACCTCTTTATCTATTGTTCTATAGCACAGCCTCTCATAAGAGGTGATCTTGGACTGCTTTGGATCTCATTAAACCATTCAACCGTTGGCACAGCTACTTGTGTTTTCAAATGTCGCAATATTACTCTGCATCCGACTATTACAGCTGTTTGGCACCAAGAGGATTGGTGGACATGTGTTTCTCTCTCTCTCTCTGCAGAGATAACGCAGAGAACATGCATTTTTTCTCCTCCCTGGCCCTGACCCTGAACGAGCAGGAGGACGGCATCGCGCCCACCGACAGCCGCCTGCGGCCGGACCAGCGGCAGATGGAGGCGGGTCTCTGGGACGAGGCCAACAGCCAGAAGCAGCGTCTGGAGGAGCGTCAGCGGCTGGAGAGGAAAAAAAGGGAGGCTCAAGCAAACCAGGCGCTGGAAGAAGGTGAGCACAGGTTGATCAGGAAGAATGAGGAGGAGGATTTCCACACTGAAAAAACTGAGATTCTAACAGGTGAAAATATCTTGTTTTTGGTACAATTAGTCCAAAAGGTTTGATGTAAATATCCAACTATTACCATGACAACAATCTTTCAAAACTAAGGACATTTCTATGTAACCCTAAACTGGACCTTATCTTGAATCACTGGAGACAGACTGCTGTCATGCACTCTGGTCCAGTTGCAAATATTTTTACAGCGATCAGATGGAATACCATGACCTTTCATCCAGACATTAGTGGTTTACTGATGGGAGTTTCATAATAACCTGAATGAGTGTTCCAAATTTCACAGAATTCTAGATAAACAACAGTGAAGTTATGATCCCTTAACTTTTCCTCTAGTGCAATATTAAAAAAAAAAAAAACTTAGTTTCAAGGATTTTTCAAACATCTTCTTAGTATTAGCAGGTTGTCAAGCAAGATTACAGCAGGCAAATATGAGAGATAAAATTAAGTTGTTGTGTGTCTCTGAAGCTTAAAGTTCAAAATGAATTAAAGAAGCATTATTAAGTGCAAGGAAAATATAAGACCTGGAAAAAAGTACAAGTGCATGTCTTGGAAAAAAAACCTCTGAATTCTGTGATGTTAGGGCAAGACATCGAGGTTTACCAGCCCATGTGGTTCGAGAAGAGGATAGAGGATTCAACGGGAGAATCCACGTACCGCTACAGGGGCGGCTACTGGGAGGCCAAAGACAGACAGGACTGGAGCTCATGCCCCGAGATCTTCTAGGACTGAAGTTCCCCCCTCGCAGCACGGCAGCAGACAGACTGAGCGGCTCCTCGCGATGTAAGGACACTAGGTCGTGGACAGTTGTTTTTGTGCCTGTGTGTGTGTGTGTGTGTGTGTGTGTGTGAATGAATGAGTGAGCCATCGATCAACAGTAGCCGTGACTTCCAGAAAGCACAAGAAAACCTTTTTGCTTCCACTTACTCTAGTCTCTCTTGCTCTATTCAAACCTGTGTTTTCAGAGTGCATGGCCACAGTTTGCGCGTGCGCTTATTCAGCATCGTACTCCTCCACGAAAGGAAATAGAATTCGTGTGGTGTGTGTGCGCTGGGGGTGTGGAAGACTAGTGCTTTACAGACGCAGGATTCTAGCGCCAAAACGCACTTGATTCATTAGGTGCGTGTGGCAATAACTTGGGGGCAAGGAGTGCCACATGTTTTGGGTCTGAGAACTGAACGTCTTGTTTCTCCCGGAGCTGGAACGAGGTGTTCCCCGAGCCGGGCTCCGGGAGAGACGCGCTGCTTTTAAAAGGACCGTGACGGGACACAGCATTCTTCTGCACACAAAGACTTTTTCACAGCAGAGCTCCCACTTATTGATCCCTCCTGATTCTCTGGGGGATTTTTAATACTCCATTTCTTAAAATTGCACAAACTGTATCGTTGCAGATTTACAGCTATAGTCCAACCTGACAGGCCTCTAAAGAGCAGCTACTCAACCAATAAAAAACAAGGTAGTTGTTGTTTTCCTTGGAAAAAGACTGCTGACTGAGAACACCGTGCTGTTTTATAGGCTTTATTTCGCACATGATCTTGAAATTACGATTATGCTTGCATTAAAGGGGTACTCCACCAATTTTGCATGTTAAAGTCAATTTAACAGTAATGAAGGGCACCATACAGCCTGTGAAACAGTTGTATAATGTGTTCACTGTCTGTGGAGCAGCTGTGTCAAGTCCAAGGCAACGACTGAAGCCACATCACGTGAGGGATCATGGTTTGGTTTTAGAGATTACAAACTTGTATTCAGCATTTTTGAGTGTGACACATACAAGGGACTAAAAGTCAGGATATGCCAGCTGTTGCTGGATCTATTTTAACCCCTCTTTTTTTTTGTTCTTGTCACTCGTAACTCTTTGAAAACTGCAGTTGTAAATCACTGGAATGTCCCCTCAAATAGCTTAAGACTCAACCTTATGAGTTCAAGTGAAGTATAAATCTGCTCAACCTGGGGGACTTTCTTGAAAAATATATATTGGTGCTTATTGTTAATTTTAGCCTTAATTGTGTAATGAAGTAGTAATACAACCCCTGAGATTATGTTGAAGGTATAGAAATCTGAAAGGCTTTTATTGCTTTTAAGGGGATGTACAGTACATGTATTGAATACTCCAGTGTTCCTTTTTGTTATATTTTTGCTATATAATTTTCAAAATTAAAATCAAAATCATGGTTTATCATCCCACTAAGTAGCAACAAATCTGTGTCCCCTAGTTAAAAGAATTGGCTCCACGAGCGATTGGATCTATGTAAAAATATCAGATTTATACACATAAGCAAGAGGACCAGAAAACGGAACTCTTAACAGTGCACTCGGCTGAGGTTTTTGTGTGCAAGCAAGCACTGATGTACATGTGTAGTAAATATAAATAATCTTAATAAACAGTAATAATCTGTTTATTTATAGATTTAAGCTTACTGTGTATTATATAATGGGGCCTGATGGACATGTGTGACTGGTTGATTTTGGCCTGTATATAGCAAGAAATATACTTACTATATAAAATCACCTCATTTATAATCACTGTAAGAAAATATTTGTTTTACATTACTTGAACATTCATATTCTGGTCACTATTTAAACTAATTGTGTATACATAATATCGAAAAGAGTGGAGATTGTATACCAGTTTATGGGATGTTGGGGGGCTTTAGGAATTTATAGGATACAGTATATATAATACTGATGATGCAAATAAAGTGTTGTTCAAATAAAGCACAATGTTATGATTACCTGCAGGTAATGATATGTTATATAAACTCCAAGGTGTCCATGGCAACATATAACTATGCATGGTTTTAGAGTGCTCAAGCACTTCTGTAGTGAAAAGCCTTTTCACCTAGATACCTGTATGTGGACTCTTATTCTGAAACATGATGTGATCTCACCATTTGTGCCCAATGACCTTCAAAAATATTTAATTTTTTTTAGCACAAATAAAAACAAAGATGTCACTGTGCTGTTATTCACTGTCAGAGTAGTGTTGTTAAAAAAGACACACACACACACAGAAGAAGAAGAAGACTTTCACACTGCGTCAGTGGCAAACATCTTTTTTCTCCCGGGACGCTGTCTGTGATCTGGGGAGAGGTTGAACGCCAGCTGCTGTCATAAATGGAAAAATAACTCATTCAGGATTGTACTCCATGGTGTCATAGTCCAGACTCTACAGGAACACGGAGCAAGTTGAGGTGATGTATTGCACGTTTCATTATCACTTTCTCTGTTTCTTCATGTCGGACAATGAACATCTGCATCATTTAGAGATATCTATTATCCTTCTGAATATTATACCTTCATGTTACTCATTATGCAGATTGTTATATTATAGTGAATCACTAAATACATTTAATGTTTTAGCTTTCAATGTGGTGGATTAATAGTTATAGTATTGCATCATAATGTTTCACACTTTTCACACATTGCATTGCAAAAATAATAAGATATAGGTAATAATAAATATAGTGGAGTTGAGAGTAATACATTACATTAGTACATTTCCCTCTGAAATGTAGTGAAGTGAAGTATACAATAGCATGAAATGGAAATACTAAGTAAAGTACAAGTACCTCAAAATAGTGAGTAAATGTACTCAGTTACTCTCCACCTCTGCATTAGTAAACGCCGTCAATGGTTCCGCTGAATTAGTGTTATTTCCCTTTAAATAAACCATCCAGCACCGGGCTGCTCGCTTAGCTCGGATGTATGACTGCGCGGTGACCGGCGGAGGACGGACGGAGGTTTGCGGGGATGCTGCCGGGCTGGGTAGTGCTGTCAAGGTACCCGTCAAAGAACAAGGTAGAAAAAAATAATCAGCGAGGCTCATATTATGAGAAAATGTGTCCGACCGCGGGGAGCTTGTTTTGTTTCCGTAGCTAGCTTAGCATTAGCTCGCGCCGCTAGCTGCGGGTCACGCAGACGGGCGGCTGGCTTGTTTTCGTGGCTAGATTCGCGTTAGCTGTTAGCTCACAGGTGCTGCCCCGTCGGCGGCACCGCTAACGTTAGCGGTAGCGCCGCATAAAAAAAAGCGTGAACGGCGTCAGCCCGCTGATCCCGGTTTATTTGTCCCCACAAAAGGGCTGTTGTGTCTTTGTGTTACCGTCCAGCTGTTTGACATGAAGTGACGTAACGTTCAACTCAAAGCCGCTCACGAATGACACGGTAACCATGTCAACGAGTTTCCCTCAAAAAAAATAAAATAAAAAAAACAATAAACATGCGGTATTTTACGGAGTGAATTCATTCTTTTTACTTTTTCTGGATTTATTTTATTAAAGTTGCATTTTTCTGTTATCGATATTTAATCTGTATGCGATACAGCTGATGTTTGACAATTTATAGTAAAGATTTATTGATTTTTAAAAAAGTGACACGGTAACCATGTCAACCATTTCTCCCTCGAAAAAAAAAAAAGTAATTCAAGCAATTAATGTAGAATAACAATAAGAGACGTAACATGGATATCTAGAGGGAACGAATGAAAAAATAACTGCTAATGAACCTTTAGTTAATTGGTTATTCCTAATCAATTATTATAGAATAGCAAGTGTTCAGTTAATGATCAGTTAATCCAGAAACAAAGAACAACTTGATAATTGTTTAAAAGGATCTTTTATAACAAATATTAATACAGGACTATAAAGTGGGCAATGGTGAGTTATTAAACAAACATAACAACATAAACATTCATTTTTAATTAATTAATCTAAATAGTATACCCCTTTTATTGTAGAGATACGTGCATTTCTCCAGTATTATTATACTTTTAGTGACTAAAAATATTTAAGTATGTGTTTTTGAATCTTTTGACCCTTTTTTAAGCGTTACACTATCTGGTATCAATTTTATCACATGACATTTTTGCCATTGTCCCGTTAAAGATTTTTTTTTGGGGGGGGGGGTAGCACAGTAATCGAGCAGCTAACAGACGAGTTTTTACATTATAACAGATCCAAGGTGAGTTTATTCTTTGCAGTGCTTCCTGTAGAGAATCACAAGATCTCCGCAGCCAGTGAAGTAATCGTCTATTTTAAACATGCGACGTGAAACATCGTCGGCGATGCTGGCATTTTAATATCGAGTTACGGGCACATCCTGAGCGGTCTCATGATGTTTACTCAACGTTGGTGTGTTTTTTCGGTGCATCACGACCGGGCTCGTCAGCGTCAGTCCACGGCTGCACGTCCTGGGGACAGCCAATCCCCTCCGTAAACGTCGCGGAGAAGGCGCGTTCTGTATTTTCCGGGCGCGCCCTGAACGCACCAGCGCGCGCTCTCTCTCTCCATGTGTAACTTAGCCTGCGCAGAGTTACGCAACAAGCCCGTAATGCAAAATAGAAACACGTGTGTGGGCGGAGCTTGGGAAAAAAAAGAAAAAGAAAACCGCTGGTTAACTTTGACAACAAAGACTCACTAAACACCGCAAAGGAGGAGGAGGAAAAAACCAGCTGCGTCGCAGGTTGCTCACTCGTTTACGTTCGGATATGAGACGATCGAGGACTCAACATGTGTTTTCCTTGCAGAGAGGACAATGATACGAACATGATCAACGCAGATGGCTTCTCAAAATGCGAGGCGACCCTGCAGCAGGAGAGGCAGCAGCAGCAGCAGCAGCAGCAGCAGCAGAGAGGCAGGAGGAGGCCCCCCGCGGAGATGCTCCATCTGCTGTCAGCCGTCGTCGTCTGGCTGGTGACCGGCACCACCATCTCCAGCCTCAACAAATGGATATTCGCTGTGTACAACTTCAGGTACCCCCTGCTGCTGTCCGCCCTGCACATGCTCACAGCCATTGTGGTGGACTACGGGCTGATGAAGCTGCGGCTGATCCGCCACAGGGGGGCCGAGGAGCAGGACCTGACACCCGGAGCCAAGTGTAAGGTCTTCCTGCTCAGCCTGACGTTCTGCGCCAGCATCGCCTTCGGCAACATGGGCCTGAACTACGTCCAGCTGTCCTTCGCGCAGATGATCTACACCACCACCCCCATCTTCACGCTGGCCATCTCCACGCTGATCCTGGGCAAGCAGCACCACATCCTCAAGTACACGGCCATGATGCCCATCTGCCTGGGCGCCTCCTTCAGCATCATGGGGGAGGTGGAGTACGACCAGACCGGCTGCTTCTGCGTGTTCGCCGCCACCATGTTGCGGGGCGTCAAGTCCATTCAGCAGAGTGAGTACAACTCTACCAGTTTTAGTTTTACAATTACAGAGGAATACTGTAAAAGGTGAGAGCCCAAACACTTCACTTCTCTCTGTGTTCCTTCACTGACGTGTGTTTGGCCACCGGTGCTACGGAAACTTTCTATCACCCGGCTGACATCAGAGGGTATTTCAGTGTTTCCCCCTCAGACGCCGCAGCGGTCCTGGAACATGACTCAGTCCGGCAACACGCCCATCGTGGCGTATTTTCTGGTTTCTTAGGGAACACGATACAAACGTCAACACACTTTCTTACACATCCTGCTTAACGAGGCTGCGCCGACCTGTCTGGTCGTTTCGGGTTTTTTTTTATAGGTTTGCAAAGTTCCGGATTGAGGCTGAACTTCTTTTGAAGGGGCAGTTGTGTTCCGGGCTGCACTTTAAGTTTAGTTTCAGCTTATTTTCTCCAATTCAACAGTGGGATAATGACAATCGCTAAATCCCAGGTTCCAAGGTGACCTTTTCAAATGTCCACAGCCCATAGATACTTTTAGGAGTCTAAAGAAAGCAGAAAATATTCACATTTGAGACACTTCTTTTTTTAAATTACTCATATGAATTATGAAATAATAGTTAATCTTCTGATTGTTGCAGCTTGTTTAATTTCATCATCATCATTTAGCCGGTAGGATAAGGTTTCTCTTATTTTTTTTTCCATCCATGTTCCTCCTTTCTGATTATTTATACAACTGCATTCAAGAAATTCCTGAACCAATAGAGAGGGGCCAGAAACACGTTGTCTGCTTTCAGTCCACGGACGGTTCCCTTCTTTCTGACACATCTCCAGAGGGGAAAGAAGACACTGTTCTTTCTGAAAATCCCGAGGAGTTTAAGCCGCCACATCCTGGGAAAAGAGGCGGATTCCTCTCTTGAATTGATGTCATGTTGTCCACATTTGTCCGGCGTGCTCTTTTTATCCAATGTTCTGCTCTCTCACGGACGCGTCCTGCCTTGAAGCTGGTTTCTGTTCCAGCACAGACGAGCGTTTTGTGCGCGGCGGGTCCGTCTCTCTAATATCATTAAGTCTCCGTAACGTCGTAGTTGTCGGAGAAGGAAAAAAAAAAGTATAGTAATGAACGTATATATGTTGCTGTTTTATGTGAATAAATACTGTAAAAATCCAGATCAAACACTAACTGGGAAACCGCATCTTCCTTTGACCTTCACCTGGACTCTGAACCTGAACCCCTGCTGTGTCCTTTTGGACATTGAGCAGTTAAGAGTTTACTGGTTAAAAATGCAGGATTATAAAATGGATTCTCAAAGAATTTGACCCGTGCAAAACCGACATGAGAGAGTCTTCGGTTTTTGGCAGAAATCTGAAGCTGCAGCAGGTTTCTGCAGATTTCTTTTTACTGGGGCAGGAAGTAAAACCATGAATCTCATTTCTCTGCGTTACAGAATGTTTATAATATTAATCTGATCCTGGAAACGAGTCGTTACGTAACATAAAAAAGCACGTATTTGCCGTCCTAACGCGACATATTTTTGCAGCAGCGGGCCCGTGAAGAGAGAATCATCTGTTTAAATCCTCAAATCGTCTCGTGTGGCTGCCCGGTAACAAACAGCACAGGACAGCACATGTATTTTAGAAGTTGGCATAAACATGTGGTTGTGTGTTTATGAGCAGAGATCCTGCCCTCCGCCTTATTTTAAGACTTTTCTGTTGTTCGCTGTGTATTTAGCGGGCGTTTTTGTCCATAACACAATAGGAAAAGTAGAAAATAAATCACCAAAGTTGGTCGTAAGTGACGATTTAGCAGAGTTAGTATTACTTGTATGTGTTACTTGGTTATTATATATTGTTTTTTAGCAGAATGCTGCAAACACCTTTAAACACAGGAAGGAAAAGTTGTGCTTTTTAGCACTCAGAGCAGATTTTATACACCAAACGAGGTCTCACCTTTATTTTAATCAGGACTAAAAGTTCATCCTGAAGATTCAAACACGCAGAACGATGTTGGACTCGAGTTTCAAGGAGCTATTTCCGCCCTCTCGTCTGTTGTTTCCCTCATCAGTCAGATCTTTGGATCGTGTGTGTGTTTCTATCGACCTTTTCTGCAGGTTTTTCACTGTATGTCAATAAACGCAATGTGTGACCAGTCAAAGCTGCCACACATGCTATAAAAATAAGCAAGAATTTTCACAGTTTTTTTTATGCATCCTACATGATCATCAAAGCAGATCACATAGAACTTACTAGACACGTGTTTTGCCTGAGTCGTTTTTCCTTTACCATTCCATTTTTTCCATTACCAAAGCTGTTGGATGATGGAAAAAAAAAAGGTAACCAGAGCAAGTTTGTCAATAAAACACAGTGTAGTCGTTTGAGTTTAAGGCAGGAATTCTCCCTCCTGGGGGGCTGTAAATGTAAATACAGCAATCTGGTGCGATTTAAGAGCAAAATCAAGCAGCTATAAACTACCACTGATTATTATTATTATAATTATAATATGAGCTACTCGCCACTTATAAGTAAACACATTTTTATCTGATATTTTCTGATGTTTAACATTCTTAACATCTAAGTGGACGAATATGCTTCAGGTACGTTTATGATTATTGGACCAATGAGTAACAGTCTCAATGAAACCAAACAAAAAACCAGCTTTAGTCACATTGACCTGTTAAATTTAACATTTCCTCAGTAACATGAGTCATACGCATACGTTTAAGGCACGTCTGCTAAAATTAATTTACCTTTAAAAAGCTGAAATATAGTTTAAAATATTTCATGGTTGTAACCAGGAGTGAAATTTCCCATTTCAATGATGAGGGAAGCCAATAACAATTAAGATTAATGAATGAATTAATAGAAGGAACATTGAAAAAATACTATAGCACCATAATAATCTGGTCCTATCTGCTTCTCCAACGCTCTTCACATCTTCCCTTGCAGGGTTTGTGAGCCCTTAGCATGTTTAAATGTTTTAAACAATGTTATTAATAGTTATTAATATTAATATAACAGTTTTTTTAGGGAGTTTAACCTTGTACAATATGAGGGTTTAATAACAGGGGGCGTGTGTTGCTTTTGTGCAAACTGTAAAGCCCATTAGGGGCGAATTTGTGATTTTGGGCTATACAAATAAATTGAATTGAATTATAGCAATGTTCCATATTCATTTACATTTATACGCAAGGTAAATAAGATCATGTATTAACGAGGGGAAAACTTAAAATCTTTAATGGAGGACACCCCACATCCCCTTTTCTCTAGCTTTTTTTCCTCCTTCCTCCCACTAGTTGCTGCTCATTAATGATCATAAGGTCTGATTTTAGCCACAAGACAAATGGTTTGATGATATTTTCTCCTACACATTAGTTCTATTGGTTTATTCCATGTAGCTCTGCAAACAACTATGAACTCCTATAATGATTTTTGGGGGCGAGGTGGATTTCCACCGATGTTTCTAACACCGCCGGCCTTCTTCTGCTGCCCGCAGGCATCCTGCTCCAGGAGGAGAAGATCAGCTCCGTGTTCCTGCTCTACCTGATGTCCATCCCCAGCTTCTGCATCCTGGCCGTGGCGGCGCTGGCGCTGGAGAACTGGGCGCTGCTGGAGTGGCCGCTGCACTACGACCGCCACCTGTGGGTGTTCATCCTGCTCAGCTGCCTGGGCTCCGTCATGTACAACCTGGCCAGCTGCTGCGTCATCACGCTCACCTCCGCCGTCACGCTGCACATCCTGGGCAACCTGAGCGTGGTGGGCAACCTGCTGCTGTCCCAGCTGCTGTTCGGCAGCGAGCTGTCGGCGCTCAGCTGCGCCGGCGCCGTGCTCACGCTGTCCGGCATGCTCATCTACCAGAACTCCGAGTTCATCGCCGGCTACGTGGAGGCGCGCAGGGCCAGGGCGAAGGGGGCGGCGCCGGCCCTGTCCTCCGAGCCCGAGGCGACGTGTCATCATCATCATCCTCATCATCATCAGCAGAGAACAGAACACGACAAGACGGACTGAGCTGGGATGAAGGAGAGAACGGAATGTCGAGGGATACGGTGACCTGCTGTTCGTGTGGTTTGAGGTGGTGGGGGGGCGTGCGACCTTATAAGGTATCGTCCTGTAACAACGTCCTCCTCCCTTTTCTCACTGTGCCAATTTATACCCCCACCCCCCTCCTCCTCCCCCCCGTGGTGACGGAGAACAGGACGAACGCAGTAGAAGGTCACGGTTAAATTCTCTCCTGTAGCAGCGAGCGCATGCATGAGCACACGGAACTGGCCGCTACCTCGCTGGGGGGCGGCGGTTTGGGGGGGGGGGATTCACACTGTCACTCCTACTACTCCACTGTGAAAATAAAACATTCTGGTTTGCAGAGGGCTCCAATCAACGCGTGGCGTGGAGGGCCTCGTGTGACCCTGGGGGGGGCGGGGCAGGGCTGGGTGGGCGGGGCTTAGAGAGAGCACCTTGCTACCAATCTGCAATCTGAATGGGCACAATTTGTATTGAAAAAAAAAGAAAAAGAAAATATTAAGTGTACTGTTACCTGACGTTCACCTGGTCCTGTCATGGTAAGGAACTAGGTTTTTTTGGCAGCTTTTTTTTCTCTTCTTCTTTATTTTTTTTCTTATTTTGTTTTTTTTTTCCCGATTATCTGATGTGAATGACGACTGTGGGGTGGTTGTAGGGCTAAAAAAAAACTTCTGGACAGAGCCAACATTTCCATGCGTCGAGATGCCTCTTTTTTTTTTTTTTTTTTTAATTTTTCTTTCTCTTCCTGAAGCACACACTTTAATAAGAGCTCTGAACCGCGGTGTGTGTGTGTGTGTGTGTGTGCGTGTGTGTGTGTGTGTGTGTGTGTGTGTGTCTTCCCACTTTAATAAGGGCCTAGATTTTCCTTCATATACCAGCTCGCTAAGACGGTCTCTGTAGAATAAGTCCAATTATTTCCATCTTACCTCATTTAATTAGGTTCACGAGTTCTCTAAGGAGTGTCACACAACTTTAGCTGTCTCTTATTTCCACCCCCCCTGTGGAAGAAAGAACAAAATGCATCTGTCCTTTATCTTAAATCCTATCCACTGTCTTCTCCTTCGTGTGGGTGACCTTTTTTTTTTTTTAAATATTAGGTATACAGCACACCTTAAAATAAAAAAAAACTGACTTCTGCTGGACAGTGTTATGTTTTGCGTGAGTATTTTTGCAAGTAAAAGAAACAACATATTGGATCCCCCCTTTGTAATATTTATTTGGAAGAAGATATTTATTCTTGAACGGCCGTAGCGACCTGGCTTCGTGATGCTGTAGATTTTTTCTGTCCTGAAGTGTCCTGCACACGCGTACCTGTAATATCAGACTTCCCCTCGTCCCTCCTGCACCTGTGACCTCAGGTGAACTGGACATGCGGCTGCGTGCCGCTGCCGCTCCTGGAAGCGTGCAGACGGATCCAGGATGTCTGGGACTCCCTCCGACATGTACGGAATGCCAAACGCTCCCTCTCTGAAAGCTCTGGTTAGTCACCGCGTTGTTGCTAGACTGGTTCCTGTCAGGAGGCCGCAAGTTCTTACAAGACGAACCACAACAAAGCCATACGTCAGCTTTTTTTTTGTTGTTCTTGTTTGTTATGGCGCTCGCACGTTTTCTGCACATTTTGGGCAAAGCAGTCGACGGAATGTTGAAATATCTCACTGGATTTTTGACAACTTTTTTTTTTTCACAGCCGCCATATTGACATAAGCACTGATTATTATATTATACTAAAAACAGAATTATTGGTAACACCTGCATTTACCTATTATTTCAATATGTCTGCTGTTAAAAAAAAAAAAGGTCTGAACAGGTTTTCACAGTCAGTTTAGAAATAGTAAAAAAAACATTCTTATTTTGGAGTTTGATAAATGGCTTTGTTGGTTTTTAACGTTTTACAATAACCAGTGTTGACAGCACTTCATATGTACAGCACACGGTTTCATTTCACTGGTTTTTACATCATCGAATACCTCAAATATTAAATAGGACTTATCATTGTTCTCCTGTGTTCAACAAACCACGGTGACACCGCAGCACGCCACGGCTGGATTCTATTCAGTTTGAGAGATGTGATCACAGATGTTTAAACAGATGTTTTAACACACACATCGCTGGGAGTCGTCTCTAGATTTATAAGAGACGAGCACTGAAAACGGTACGAAGACGCTGCGTCACAGCCCCAGGTTCCTGCGTTCATACTGGTTTTGATTGTTTGCAAAGCGAGTCGGATGTAAATAGTTATTTTATTATATTTATGTATTTTCTAGTCATACGTGGCTGATTGGAACTCCAACCGGTTTTTGAGAATGAAATGTTTTTTGCCTCACATGCCTTATCTGGACAAAGAGTAAGACGAGAAAACGACTCTGAATGCCAACAGCAGCCATAGGTGCTTTTGTTTAGGAGCAAAGATATCGGTCAATTCACACATATACATATATATACATGATCTGCAGTTGCTTGGACAAAATGACCTGTTATAATAAACTATGAGAAAACGTGTGTGTGTTTGTTGGTCCTTGCATTGAATTACACAACTCATATTTTACATTTCCCTTATATATCAATTAAATTCCAAATGTACTTGGTTTTATTCACATTTATAAATTAATATATTTAGGAATGTTCAGATTATCCATTATTAGTGAAGTTCCTAATAGTCTCACTTAGGGCTGAAACTCATCTGATTATTATATAGAGAGAATCTATATCATAAAGAGGTTTAATATTTTCTACTACATGTAAAAAAACAATGCAGCTACATGTACTATATAGATGAAAATATATTTAAAAAACTAAACTAATCATCACATCTTAAAATTGGAACCTGTGAATGTTTAATTGATCAATAATTAGAATTGTTCCTTATTAGTTTTCTGTCATTAGACTTGAAGCTTTTCTAGAAATATTCAGGACAGGCCTTATTCACTTTAGACGTTTATTATCACCAGGACAGAAACAGGCATTTGTGAGGTTTCGCCACTTGGTGGCGTAATTTCTCCGTGTCCTGATGCCTGGGGTCCTTCATCTGACCCGAAACCACTAAATCTGTGGGGTGCTCCCTCTGGTCAAGTCTTTTTTGCCTGAATATGGCCATGCTCCTCACTTTACTATTTATTTTTTTTTTTTTTACCCCCTTTGTTAACCCTTCGTTCTCCTGCCGTCTGACATATTTGCAGCTGTCGCTTAAATCGAGGCCAGTCGCGTAATAAAAGTTGTAAATTTGGCTGAGGGTCTGGCCCGCGGAGGTTCACACGACGTCATCCTGGATCCGGTGACAACGAGAGGCAGCGAGACCCCCGCTGAAGGCCTGATGCACCAGGACCTGCCGTGTCCCTCCTCCTCCTCCTCCTCCTCCTCCTCCTCCTCTTTCCCATCTTGGGTGGTTTGTGTAAGCAACCTCCGCTCTCTCTCTCCAAACATGCGTCCTCATGTGAGGTGGGGTGTCAGGGCTGATCCGCCACAGCCCTCCACTGCAGTTTAAAGCCCGGCTTGTGGAGCGGGGAAGGGAGCGGCGAACGCGGGACCACCAGACAACCAACAACCGGCCTGATCCCATCAACAGGTGAGTCCCACCTCCACAGACCATCATTAACCCCCCCCCCTCCCTGTTGGCTCTAACCTAACCTCCCTTCCAACATCCTGAGCCTCTCTGCTTCTCTCTGCCCTGCGTCCGAGCGCATAGTTTTACACTGTTATCAGAATTCTCTCAGCGATGCTCTGCTTCCACCACATTACTATATTTGTACGTGTTCTTGCCCCCTCCGTGCTGCAGCCATGTTGCCGAGTTACAGTCGGGGGCACTTCAGTAAAACAAACAATTCTGTGCACCGGCCGAATAGTTTATGTCTGTCTAAACTTGCATGAGTGTTTATATTTGATTTACTTCACGGACTAAAAGCCAAACACACATTATTGGGTTAGTGAGTCCAAGTTTCAGTCTTTGCAGGTGTCTCAGAAAAGTTTATGCTTATTCATTTGCTGCTGTTCAGTTCTATGAAATCAAGGAATCTATGTCTCAGGCTGTTTTATTCCCCTACATGATTTTATCAGATTCAAACATGGAGTCAAACCCTGCCAGCGGATCCTGGACCAGTGAAGAACTGGCTGCTATCGAGGATGAAGAAGTTCTCAACAAGATGGTGAGTCAATGCGAGTCTTTAGAGTTTTTAAGAGGAGGAAAATAATTATAAAGCCACTTTAGCACCGTGCTCTGGTTTATGGTTCCTGGCAGACCTTGTTAAATGTGAATAAACCTGTTGTCTTTCCTGTTTTGTTTCTGAAAATGTAAAGTGAGGCTCCACTTTGCCCTGTTCGCACATGCATGAGAGGAATCAATATATTTTCAATTAGAGGCAACTGTGCATAATGAACTACCTTAGCATTCTGTCCTTGATGTGCAAATGTAACTTCATGTCAAGATGTTCAGTCATAAACCAATAAATCAAATGTACTTTATATATAAGAGGTGTGGAGAGGAGCTTTTTAAACCTGTGTTTGATTATTTTTAGCTGGACAACGCTGTGGATTTTGAACAGAGACGAATGCTCCGTGCTGCGTTGAGGGATCTGCTCAAGAAAAAGAGAGGTGAAAGTCCTGTTTAAGGAGGAATTTCCTCATTAGAGCCGAGGGTCTGAGGACAGTGGATGTGGACTCCATGTTTAGACTGTCGCTTGTTCACGTGTGCCTCAGACAAACGGGAGCAGGAGCGAGGGTCCAGGCAGCAGGACCTGAAACAGCAGGTCCTGAACCGGGGGGGGACCACCGGCGTGAGCGTGGGACGGGCCTCCATGAACCAGCAGCCCGCCGCCAGCAGTAAGTCTGACGGGTGGAGACGCTCTCTCTCTCTCACACCTCCGGGTTTTTTTTGACATGACTTTTGATTCTCTGCGTCCCCTCAGAGCCGCCGGCCTCCGCTGCCTCCAACAAGACAGCTGCAGCCGGGTGAGTCACCTCGCAGACTGGGGGGGTCCGATCCTTTAGACCCCACTATACCAAGTGGGATAAAAAAACAACAACGTGAACAGTCATTTAATTACCGATGAAACATCTTTCTAAACAACTCAAGATGTTGCCACAGCCGCGTGATATTTGCAGAGACCCGAGGCCTATGACAAATAGTTTATCCTCTATAAATGATAATAAATATGGAATATTTATACAACCACAAAGGTTATTGTGGCATTAAAAGAAATCTACAACATGTGACAGAAGAGTCAGAATCTGTTTATGTTGCTCTTACATAGCAAATAGAGTTAGAATATGGCAGAAAAATCTAACATTGTGTTATATTACAGACAAAAATACTTGATTAAAAGCTTAAAACAAGACCAAACTGACCCAAATCAGAAATAAGCCTTATTATGTGCAATGCAAAGTTCAAAGAGTTCAAAAATCAATTATTTGTCCATAAGAATTATAGAAATGACACTGAGGATCATTATATAGAATGTATTCTGTAAGATGTTTAAGAAGGAGATTAAAGTAAATAAAGATCATTTAAAATAAGTTTATCTGCAATGCAATGTTCAATTATTTTTAAGATAATAGTTCAAACATCAATTATTAGTCCAATGCTATAAATCACTGAGGCTCATTCCAGAACATGAAGAATATATTCTGTAAGATTTTTAAAAATGAGCCAATTAAATAATCCCACAAACAGCTCCAATCTAAATGAAATATCTAAATATATCTACTACTGATATTACATTCAACTATTTCATTATTGTATTGATGATGTGGATATTGATGATATATATTGATGCTGTAACAGTAACATTGGGTTTTACTACAGATAAAATACTTAATTTGCTGTTGGAGCTCAGCTTTTATTCTAGTATAGTAATAAGTGAATCAGATCCTGGTCCATTCACTCTTCTAAGGGTGTGTCTCCATGGCTCCAGGAGGACAAACGGTGCCACGCTGACTCTTTCAGTTTGTTGGCCCAGCGGAAAAAGAGAAAACAAACCTTTTCCTGCTGTCTGTATACATCCGGTGTGTATCTCTGGTTCATCTCCTTCAGCAGGGCTGGTGCCGCTGCAGCCACGGGCCAGACGCCGCCTCCCTCTGCAGGACCCAACGCTAAAAATGTCAAACAAATGCTTCTGGACTGGTGCAGGGCCAAAACAGAACCATATGAGGTAAATACGCCCGCTCTCTCTCTCTCTCTATTACGTTCTGTGAAGCTATACATAGCTCTGCCCCTTACGTCTCCTCGGCCTTTGCTGTTTTGTTTTTTTTTCCTCCGCTGATTCTCCTCTGGTGGGAAACAGGGGGTGAGCATCCAGAACTTCTCCTCCAGCTGGGCGGACGGCATCGCCTTCTGCGCCCTGGTGCACCGCTTCTTCCCCGACGCGTTCGAGTACTCCATCCTCAACCCGTACGCACCCAGGGAAAACTTCCAGCTGGCTTTCAGCACTGCAGAGTAAGCTCTCCTCACTTCCTTCCTTCCTTCCTTCCTTCCTTCCTTCCTTCCATGAAGATGCAGCTGTGTCTTGTTCCACTCCAGCTCCAGAGATGCGTTGCACATAAGAACAAATGGAACTTCAAGTCCTGACAGCGCATAGTTACTGGTAATTAGAACATCATGAAAAAGTTGATTTGTTGTTGACTGTTTTTCCAATGAAGATAACATTGAGCTAATCAGAAATCCTCTCTATACATTGTTAATGTGGTAAATGACTATTGAGGCTGCAAATGTCTGGTTTTTAATGTGATATCTCCATAGGATAGAAGGCCCATTTCACCAGTGTAATAATGGTACATTGTGTTTGATAATTACTTTAGAAGCTAATAGTAATAATAATAGTCATAGTAATGATGTTAGCACAGCTGGAAACAGTTTACCTTTTTTAGATGGAGCATTCTTTGATGAGAGCAAAATTATTATTTTGAATAAAAATCATTATTTCTAACCTTGTCAACGTCTTGACTAGATTTTCTATTCATTGCGCATCTCATTCGATCAAAAGTAAAAAAAAACTAAATTAGTACATGCACCACTGGTTATAATCATCAAAATTAAAAGAAATATAATATAATATAATAGGCAAGTTTCACTTTTTGAATGGAATTACAGATATAAATCAACTTTTTCCCAGAATGTTTTAATTATACGACCAGCACCTGTACTATCTGTGTTATTGTTTTCCTGTGATAATGATTTCTCACTTCTTCTGTGTGTGTGTGTGTGTGTGTGTGTGTGTGTGTGTGTGCGTGTGCAGGCGGCTGGCGGGCTGCCCCCCCCTGCTGGACGCCGACGACCTGGTGCGGATGAAGGAGCCCGACTGGAAGTGTGTGTACACGTACATCCAGGAGTTCTACCGCTGCCTGGTGGAGAAAGGCCTGGTGAAAACCAAGAAGAGACCATAGACATAGACTCCACGTTCAGGGGGAAAAACACACCAGCTTTCCAATTTCTGCAAATCACACACACACACTAGCACATGCTGAGGTCACATAGATGATATTATACACTTTTTATCCCCCCACTGTCTGTAATGCTTGACTTGCCACGAAGTAGAACATATGTTTGTTGTGTCTATATTTAAGTGTTTAAACCCAGCACGTTTGACGTTGTGTTTTCAGCAGTGACTTTGTGTGTGTGTGTGTGTGTGTGTGTGTGTGTGTTTCTCCGTGCTCTCGCTGACAGCTGGACGTTAGGATCACCACATTCCTCGGAGATTACGCGTCCGCGTTAATCAATCAGAGCCGCAAACCCAGAACACATTTTACGACGATGCTGTTGTTGCTGGCCTGAGTGAGAGACATGTTTAATAAATACCATTTATCTTATTTATGCACCTTTCCATGTAGTTCTTGGCTGGCCGTTAATAGAAATAGTGGAATCATTTTACATCAAAGCATGAATGGATGATATTATTTAGTCAGGAAATGAAACCTGTCAACCTGTACTTTGTGTGTGTTTGCATTTATGCTGTGTTGAATGTGAATACATTTAATCACATTAGCATTTTTCTGATTGGTTTATTGACACAGTGCACTGTTGTATGCAGAATGATTCATGTGCACCTACTTCTGCTGCTATTATAAAGCTGAATCAAAAAAAGCTAGAATACAGATGACAGTGAAGGTTTAGCAAAGCTGGAAACACCCTGCACAAAATATTTAGGTCATTTTAAGGCTGTAAAATGTTTATAGCACTTCACTGCAATATCATTTTCAATGAAGTAACACAGCGCACACACACACACACACACATCAAGGCCTCAGAAAGCTTAAATTTAAATTAATTAACATCATAACTAGAAGCTTTTAGATGAGATTAAAAATAACTTTTTATTGATTGGGAATTTCGGGGGTTTACAACCAACAGCTTCTTCAGAATAAAAGAGAAAATAAAGATTAGAGCACGAACACAACTAGAACCTCAGTGCAAGAGGCCTTGAAAATAACAGAGTACATTCACTCAAGTACTTTACTTTAAGTACAAATTTGAGGTATTAACCATGTGTGTTGATGCGACCTTTCACATTTACCTGCTGACCCTTTGCGGGGACACGACCCCCAGGTTGAAAACCACTGGACTAAACTAACAAGCTGCTTACACACTGACGCTTCATATTATATCAAAATATAAACCAATGCATTACTGCAATACTTTAAGCTGATAACACTTCACTTAAATAGTATTTTTCATGCAGTATTTTCAATTCTAATGGAGTATTTTACTCTCTTTATAAGTACTTTTATTCAGTAAAGGATCTGATTATGTCTTCCTGCTAACACAATATTATGTTATTAAGCTTTACTTTAACTTAACAGCATAAAATATATGATTCAGTTAAAACATTACAATCATTTCCCTCAATATAATGATATTTTTTGGAGCCCTGACATCATTTAAATCCACAAAATACATGTAAATAGCATTAATAGCAGACTCACCCTATTAGTGACTGCTGCTAGCTCTTATAAAGATGTCACAGCAGCAGATCCGCAGATTTCAGGCTTAATCACAGGCGAGAGGATCGATTCCTGTCTATCGGTGATCGATTCCTGTCTATCGGTGATCGATTCCCGTCTATCGGTGATCGATTCCCGTCTATCGGTGATCGATTCCCGTCCATCGTCGCTGTTCGGGGCAGATTCTCGGTTATTTTCTGCACTTTCTTTGGCCACTGATGCTGCTGTTGTGCACCACCCCCTGCACCCTCAGGTGCTCACATGTTGTGAGAGGGTGGGGGTTGGGGTGGGGGGGGCAGGGATGGGTCTGCATGGTCCAGGCGGCGGGATGATGATGATGATGATGATGATGAAGATGATGAGGAGGAGGAGGAGGAGGAGGAGGGTGATGCTGAGCGGACAAGTGCACAGCTGACAGCTGGTACACAGCAGCATGCGGTGCACGCGGCCGTCCCGCCGTGCTTGTCCTACTCACGCCGGCATGCGTGAGGCGGCGGCTCCAGTCCTGACGGTCCGGTCCGGACGGGTCTGCGGCTGCTGGGTCCGGAACGTCGATTTTTCTCGTTTTTTTTTTCTACTCTCACGTACTGGATGTTCACGTGTGACAGCGCTGATCTCCAAGGTGACTGATGCTTTTTTCCCTCTCTCCTCTGTGTGATGTGTTTGTGAGACATCACCTTTGCGGTTCACCTTGGAAATACTACCAGTAAAAAAAACGCATGAAAGGTAAGAGATGTTTTATAGCACCGGTGTTTCTGTAGATTCTGCATGTGTGTGTGTGTGTGTGTGTGTGTCGTGCAGACCTGCGCAGCTCCGTGGACTTTTACTTTTTTAAAGTGTTTTTTTTTAATACTCCAAATCCCCCTTCTTCTTCCTCCTCCTCCTCTTCCTTCTTCCCCCGTTTCGCAGCCTGGGAGAAGCTCGTCTGCATATCATGCATAATTGAAAAGAGGTGTTTAATTTCTACGTGGAAGGGCAGATAAACAAAATGGTGGGAGGCCCTTGTCATGCATCCTCTGCCTTGTGACCTACAGGATCTGTTGACATTGTCTCGTGCTCCATTATCTGCAGATGTGAGTCTCAGCATCTGTCACAGTGTCTGTGATGGTGGTGGTGGTGGTGGGGGTGGGGAAGGGAAAGAAAAGCACCAGTATTGTGATTCTATCCCGTCAACAACTACCAATGATGCTGTCTTTTTTGCTTTGTAAAAGGGTCAGGGGCTAATTAACGTTGCTAGGCAACAGAAATCCAGGACGAAAGGGTCCAAAGTTAGTTCCTTCCAGCCCAGTTGCCAACTCACGGTGCTCATGGCCGCCGCCGGCCGCGACGTGAGGACGGACGCTCGCCTCCTGAGCGCTGAAGTGAAGTGAAGACACCTGACGACGTTGTGAAGGACAAACAGCACAAAAGTCACTTGTGGCCATTTTTAACCGGTTAAGCACCAGGCCTATGCTATAAATGACAGCAAATCTGGAATATCTCTGCCACCACAAAGGTTATTGGACCTAAACCTGGTTTCAAAATAAATCTACAACATATGAGGTGATTACAGGAGAGTCAGAGTTAATTTCATGTTGCTGTTACACAGAAATTATAATTATATTATTGCAAAAAAAACCACCCAAATCATAAATAAGCCAAATATCTGCAATGCAAATATTATTTCAACAAGATAAGAGTTAAAAAATCAATTATTTCTCCATAAAATGACTAGAAATCACACTGAGGATCATTATACACAATATATTCTGTAAGATGTTTATAAAGGAGCCAATTAAATAAGCACACAAACAGCTTCAATCTAAATAAATCTCTAAATAGTGGTTAGTTGCAGCCCTATTGATATATGTGATTTATGAATAATACTTATTGCTGACCCTGTTTCAGTTTTTTTGTAGTGATTGAACGTGTTGTGTTTCAGGTCCATGGATCACCACGTGCAGCAGAACCAACCCGGCGCCGACCCCTGTGGGCTCAAAGCCCAACCTGGACCCTGTGGGTTCGTCAGAGCCGGTCCGGTTTCGTCTCCACAGGAACCGGCCGCCGCCCCCCTGTCGGAGGAGCTCAAGAACCGGTCCGCACTGAGCCCGGTTCAGGCTGCGGTTCCGCCTGTGAAAGCGATGGATCAGACTCAGCCAGGACCCGTGAAGGCCGGGTCGGCCCCGCCCACGCTGGCTAGTATAAGCCGGCCCAGGCCCACGGCCCTGGGGACCAAACCCGTTCTGAAGTCCACCCGGAGCCTGCTGGACCCGTCTAAGGAAGTAGATCTGATCCCGGGCTGCATCCCGGGACCTCAGAGCGCCGCCGTGCCGCAGCACTCCCCGACGAAACCCCCCCTCCCGGCCCCCCAGGGCCCTCAGCCTTACCTGACCCCCAACGCCGGCCTGGGCCCCAAACCCGGCCTCAGCCCTCCTCAGCCTCAGAACCAGGTGTCGCCTGAGAAGCCGAGCAGAGACAACGACTTCAGGTAAAGAAAATAAAATAGAAAGTAAAAACTCCTCAGATGCTGCCGTTGCTTTAAGGAACGCCGCGGCGTGCCAGAAGCCGCCAGGCGAATCAGAAGCTGCGAATCTCGCTGTGAGCTTTATGATCCGGGAGCAGAGTGACACAGCCACATTCTGCTGGCCGACGTCCCGGAGGGACACCAGTACGCTGCTGTTGTGTCCCTCATCCCATAAACGGGAGGCTGCTCAGCACGTTTGTGTGGAAATGTGTTTATACGAGGGATAAAATAGGCCTTCAGGTCAGCAGCCTGCCCTCACACACACACACACACACACACGTTTTATATTCTGACAATACTACTGGTGATCTTTGGTTGGTTCATTTGAAAATCAAGTTGAGTGACATTGATTGTGTTTTCCTTGATTTTTTTCATAATTGTTGTATTTCATTGACAGGATTTAGACAGCGTTATTAGGAAATGCAACTGGGAGCAGGTTCTGCTATAAATTGGACTTGGGTGTTAAACAATAGTTAGGATGATAGGATATTTGCTGTTGAAAAGTGTTAAACTATATGTTATGAGCCATGTTTGCAGTTCAAAATGTGATTTATCTGTGTCATTTAACATTAAAATCATGTTGTGTTCAGAACAGAACATAGACAAAAACACTTCTAAATGACAATCATAAGTGTTTGAAGATAATTTCAACTTGATTTTCATTCAGTTTCTACATTAATGTCTAACAATCGTCTGTCTGGAATGAGAGAAATTTATTTAAAGCCTACAATATGTTTAAGATTTGTGATTATTAAGGAAAAACACCTTTGCAGTCCTTTGACTGTGCAAATATACTTTAAACCTGTGCGTCCGTATTTAGTAATAATGGATAACGGTTTATTCCTAATGGTCCAGATAGAAACACAATGAGCCGTGAAGATGGGAATAATTTCGCAGATATTTTCTGTTTTTCTTTGCCTTAATTTGATAGTAAACCAGAAATGTTTGTTTAAGACCGTCAGTCAAACAATGAGACATTCAGACCGAGGCCAATGAAGGATAATAGTTATCTCTGTCCCACACGTCATCGCTGAGACAGAGGTGCTTAGCTGTGATTATCTTTTATCCTATAAAGGGAAACAGTGGTGAAAAGCTACGGTTCTGAAGGATTAAACTAAAAGCTGAACTTCCTCTCCGCTCTGACAGGGTGTACATCGTCACCTGGAACGTGGGCTCGGCCGTGCCGCCGGATGACATCACTTCCCTGTTCGGACCCAACGTTTCGGACGGCAGCGTGGACATGTTCATCATCGGGTAGGCCAGTTCTGACCGGGGACGGACGCCAGGCGCCCACGCACGCCGCCTGTGTTCGGTCCCTCCTCCTGTTAACTCATCTCTCTCTCTGTTCTCATTTCTCCATTTTTTCCCCCCCCAGACTCCAAGAAGTGAACTTCCTGATAAACAAGAGGCTGAAGGATGTGCTGTTCTCGGGGCACTGGAGCGAGCTGTGCATGGACACACTCAGCCCCTTCGGATACGTCCTGGTCAGTAGGGATCTGTGTTAGGGTGGGACACTTAAAAAAAAAAAAAAAATGATTTTGATTTTACTCATGATTTTCATGGTTCAAAACCTCTGCTGAAACCATTAGCCATTTTAAAAATTGATGACCAGCTTACACCATGGATGTGATGTAGGAACTGGATACCAGACAGATGGATGTATTACTATATATTATAGGAAATTATAGGATGTGGCTCTGCCCCTTAGCAACACGTGGTTCTGCAACGTTAAACGCCTTTCTAATGGCCAGAAAAGATCTGGAAAAGTGTCTTTTCGGAGCAAGGATGTTTTTTTAATCAATTTATATATATAAACAGTTGTCACTGTGTTCTGCAGTAAGAAGTTAGATGACTCAAAGGTGATTTTGCATTTTTGCATGATTTTGCACTTCTCATCGCTCTGGGGCATGATGGGAGTAGGTTGCATAATGCAGAATTAAACCCAGAAGTCAGGAACTTTTTGCACCAGTGAGCAGCTCCCATTAGAATAAAAAGCGGCCATTTTCCAGTCAGATATCCAGGTCTTATATTACATCCGTAGTCATTATGTCATTACCTGATGTGATCACAGCTCCTACATCACAAGTGTAGGAGCGCTATTCTTGTTGAAAATGAGCGATTTAGACATTTTTTCAGAAGCTAAAGGTGTATATGCAGACAGGACACTATCTTATTACCTGGAAAAAATGCAGAAAAATCCCTAATTTTTAATGACTGATGATGCTATTCAATGTAGATTAAGCTATAAAATAAATTGAGATACAATAAAAATATCTCTTTCCATCACAAATCGCTTATTTTAACGAGTAATGATGCTCCAATTACTCAAAATGGGTTAATCCAAGCGGTGTAGACCCGACTCATGTCAGATAGTGACACAGCCCATAGATTCACCTCCCATGATGCTCTGGGAGCCCCAGTCAGGCCATGATAATGTGCAAATCACACACAAACAATTCAGTTGTTAAACCACATTGAAAAATAATCATCATCATCAGTGGATAACTGTGGACATGCATAGAACATTGTGATGTCACTTCTGTTATGTTAAAGAATAAAATGACTTTAGGCCAATTTTTGAACATTCTAGGGTGAATTTAGGCAATATTTCATGTAAATGTTCGATTATATGCAATGTACCTTTTTAAATAAATAAACATGAAAATTACAGAAAAAAAGTGGACTAGCCAGGAATAAGTACTTTACTTGCTTTGTAGTTATACTATAACTTGTGAAACTTAAACTAAATTACTATAAATCATTATAGCATCAAGGCTTTATAACAATAAACCCTATCAATCACCAGTAGAAATTGATTTAAGAATCATTTTTAGAGTGTCTCCATGATTCTTGAAGCAGCTGGTTCAATAAAAGCTTGTAAAATTGTCTTTTTTTATCCTCAATGGAACATATAATGAAATAATACGTTCGTTTATTAAAAATAATAAAACTGTCCGTTGTCCTATAGGACATAAAGAGTCAGATCCTTTTATCTCAGGATTAAAGTGATTTTACAAGAGGTGGGAACATCATCAAGAGACGATTTAGGCCGAAAACTCACTTTCGTCAGAAAACGACCTTTTTATTTTAATAGGGCAACGACATATATATTTCAAAGCGACCTGATCCACGTCTCTCCGTGTGCGTCCACTCAGGTGGCGTCCCAGCGCATGCAGGGCGTGCAGCTGCTGGTCTTCTCCAAGTTCTGCCACCTCCCGTTCCTCAGAGGCGTGCAGACAGAGAGCACCCGCACGGGGCTCGGGGGATACTGGGTAAGTCAGCCTGGAGGCAGCCGGAAACCTCTGGGATTTATTAGGGAATCGGCAGCATAGCAGGAGGGAGCACGCCACGTGCACACGTGTGATGGATGTGACAGGCGTGACCTTCCCGTGGTGGTGGTGGGCCGCCAGCGGCTGCTGCTGCTGCTGCTGTTAATGCTGCTGCTTCTGCTGTTGCTGCTGCTGCTGTTAATGCTGCTGCTGCTGCTGCTGCTGCTGCTGCTGCTGCTGCTGCTGCTGCTGCAGTCTCCTTCCCTTTGAGGTCAGTGCAGCTGCAGGCGTCTGGCTTCCTGCTTCTGTGACTCAGTGGCAGACAGGAGAATAAAAAAAACAAAAAACATCCCAACCTTGTCTGTGAGCACAGACACGGCTGACGCGTGCGAGCCAGGATTGTTTCTGTGTGTTGTTCTTTATATTTTTTCCGGACATTTTGTAAGCCTTTATGACAGGGGACAGTAGAGAGGAGACAGGAAACAGGAGGGAGAGATTAGGAGGTGACACACTATATATATATAGGATGGCTGTCGCCTGTCTTCTTCTATCACAGACAATGGCTATAGTAGACAGATTTTTATTTTTATAATTAGGGCTTTCAAGGTTAAAATATTTTTTATATGAGGAGAAAAGATCCCAGATGTGTCCAGAGTCCTGGTTGTGTATTACTACACTTACAAGTTGTATGAGTAGGATGTTATTCAGTAGTTAAATTAAAGCTTGTTTGGTTTGTGTTTGACGAATTTTGACAAAAAGCAAAGTTATGTTTTCAAATGAAAATCATTATTTCTAACCTATTCAATGTCTTGACTATATTTTTTATCCATTTTGCGACTCATTCCATAAATGAAATTGTGACCTTTCATGGAAAACACAAAATTGTCTGAGTGACCCCAAACTTTTGAAGAGTAGTGTAATTGCGTTATTTAATGAAAATGATAGTGGTTGACATATAAAGTTTTTGTGGAGAAGTTATGTGCTGCACAAATTTTACGACCCAGATATCAAAATTGAAGCCCAATTCCACGTCCATAAATTTAATGCTTTTAAGGCGGCGTGAACCCTGATTTAACGTCTCTTTTTGCCTATTCCGCCCCTTACTCGTAGGGTAACAAAGGCGGCGTCAGTGCGAGGATGACGATGTTCGGCCACCCCGTCTGTTTCCTCAACTGTCACCTGCCGGCTCACATGAGAAACCTGGAGCAGCGGATGGAGGATTTTGAGAGTATCCTGCAGCAGCAGCAGTTCGAGGGGGGGGCGGCCACCGGGGTCCTGGACCACGAGTGGGTTTTATTATTACCTGTACATATTACACCCATAGAAAAAAGTGCACAGCATCATTCTGTTGCCATAGAAACAGTTTGTTATGCAGCTGCTTTGCATGATTAAAATCCTTGCGATTATAATTAGCTTTTTATTTGTTTCAAGTAACACAAAATTCAACATTCAATTCTATCTGCTCATACGGACTAAAACAGTGGTTCTCAAAGTGGGGTCTGGGGACCCGACAGGGGACCATGAGGAGGTGCCAGCGGGTCCACAGAAAAATGGAATTTATTTTTCATTATAATTCCACAATTACAGAATAAGCAATATAAATAAATATATACATTTATTTAATATAGTAGTATATAATTAGTATTATTTTTTTATGTGTGTTAGTTTCCCTTTTCGCATGAATTTATCCAATTTCAAATTTGTTTTTTTCCTTTCATATATTGTGGTGAAAATGATCCAATTTGAAAATTAATAAATAAATGGGAAGGTGTTCATACAATGGAAAAAAAAATGGTAGTTTTAAGAAACAAAAATCCTCTTTTTGTCACAGATTCTGTATTGAAGCTGTGTGCATTTCTGATTCTGATTTAAATCATGGGACAGAATTCATATAACACAAGACCTTCTTATAATCAAAATGCAATTAACATGTCACTTTCTACAACATGAGACCTGTACGTGAAGTGCATTTGCAATTGCCTGTTTCTAAATAATCTTAATTTCATTTATCTGGATTCCCTCTTCCTACTTTTCTCCGTCCCCAGCGTGGTGTTTTGGTTCGGGGATTTAAACTTCCGCATCGAAGATTATGACATTCACGTGGTGAAATGTGCCATCGACAGCAATAAGTTGCCTCTGCTGTGGGAGCGAGACCAGGTGAGGAAAAAAATCATCAATATCCACATCATCAATACAATAAGAAAATAGTTTAATACAATATCAGTAGTAGCTGCAACTAACCACTATTTAGATATTTACTTTAGATTGGAGCTGTTTGTGGGATTATTTAATGGGCTCCTTTTATAATCTCCTTTTTATGTTCTGGAATGATCCTCAGTGGATTTATAGCATCTTAGGGACCAATAGTTGCCATTTGGACTCTTATCCTATTTATCCTTTAACTTTGCAACCCTTTTTGCAGTATTCTAACTATATTTGCTCAGTAAGAGCAGCATAAATATTCTGACTCTTTAGCGACATCTTACAGAAGGTTTGAGGCCAATAACCTTTGTGCTTGTAGAGATATTCCACATTTATCATCATTTATAGCAGGAAAACTGTACAATAAGCCTGGCGCTTAAGTGGTTAAAACACACACTCACACAGACAGATGGACTTTTCTGGAACAATGCCCCCCCCTGCTTGTGTTCTGGTCCTGGACCTGCTTGTGTCCTGGTCCTGGACCAGCAGGGGGCGCCGCAGCACTAACAGGATCCTCAATGTGTGTTCGCTGTGCAGCTCAACATGGCTAAGAACACGGAGCCCATCCTGGACGGCTTCATGGAGGGGCCGCTCAAGTTCCCCCCGACCTACAAGTTCGACGTGGGCACCCACACCTACGACACCAGGTGTGTCCTCCCGTCTCCATGACGACCAGCGGATCAAATTGTCTGTGAAGCAAAAGCTGTGACTTTTCCCCCCTCTGTTTTCCCGCCCGTTCAAGTGCCAAGAAGAGGAAACCTGCCTGGACGGACCGGATCCTCTGGAGGCTCCGCCGCACCGGCTCACCGGTTCCTACCCACAATGCAGCGCTGCAGCGGGGCCTCACCTCGTGGCTCGGCGGGGCCACGAAAGTGACGCAACACACGTACCGGAGTCACATGGGCTACACCATCAGTGACCACAAGCCCGTTTCTGCCCTGTTTTCACTGCATGTGAGAGCACATTTCATTAAGATCAAACCTTGAAAACCAAACGTCTCTTTTCTTTAGTTTAGTGTTTTAATTCTCATTCTCTCCACCTTGTGTTCTTTTATCCTAGTTCCCTTTCAAGGTGAGCATGCCGCTGGTGGAGCTGCAGGCCAACAAGGAGTGGTGTAAAGTCTCCGACGCTACGGTCAGATTCACTTTTGCGTCGACCTACCAGCGCAGCTCCTGTGACTGGGTCGCCATTTACAAGGTAAAGAGTTTTTAGTTCCCCCGGTGAGCTTCCACGTCCACTGGTGTCTGGGGAATAACCGGTTATTCTCCTGCTCCAGGTCGGGTTCAGGCATCACAAGGATTACCAGGCGTACGTGTGGGCCAAAGGAGAGCACGCAACACAGGTGTGACACACACACACACACACACACTCATATTCACACGTTTAGCTGGTGCCACCACAGCTGAGCTCAGGCCTCCTTTCTCGCTCGTTTTCCCCCCAGGTGACATTTTCAGAAGAGGATTTGCCGAGAGACGACTGTGAATACATCCTGGGCTACTACAGTAATAATATGGGCACCATTGTTGGACTGTCGTCACCCATTCAGGTAACACGATTCACAGGATAAAAAGCATCACAGCAGACAGCAACACCCATATACACAAGCAAAAGATAAAAAAGATGAAGAAAAGTGTACATCTTTTATGCAGCAATGGATGTAAATTAAACTTTAAGAGTTAAAATCTTTCAATTGAAACTAAAGAAAATAGTTTCATATAATATCAGTAGTAAACTAACCACTATTTAGAGATTTCATTTAGATTGGAGCTGTTTGTGTGATTATTTAATTGGCTCCTTTATAATCTCCTTTTTAAACATTTTACAGAAAATATTATTCATGTTCTCAGTGTGATTTATAGCATTTTATGGACTAATAATTGACCTTTTAACTCTGATCCTATTAATCCTTTAACTTTGCCTTGCAGCTTATTTCAGATGTTCTTTACTCGATCAGTTTTGTTTGTTTTAAAAAAAAGTATTTTTTTTTAGTTTTTTCTTTTTAAGAGTTTAAATCTTGCATCTGAAACTAAAGAAACTTGTTTAATAACTGTTGAAATTGGCTCCTCATTCACAGCCACTCAAATCAATTAATATTAACGAGCTGAAGAGACAGAAGAGATTTAAAACTATGTTGAGATGATTTTTGGCGCTTAACACCACAAATACATCGTTAAGCTCATCTCATAATTACAGTATAACTTTCTAGACACTAAATGTACTGAACTGTGTGTTTAAACTTAAAATGACCTTTAATTAAAAAACAGACATTTGCAGCTAGAATAGTCATTCACCACATTAACAACGTATAGCGTGTGTTTCTGATTAGTTTGATGTTTTATTCATTGAAAAGTTTTATAAAAAATAAGGACATTTCTAAGTGACCCCAAACTTTAAATGGTCATGTAAATGCACATTTTCCAGGTCATTTTATATATATATATATACTGACCAAAATAGATTAGAACATATTTATTATTCTTAAAAATGAGGTCCAGGGACATTTTTGCAGCCTTTAGGACCCCCCCTAGAGACCTGGGCTCCAAAAAAAACACCTGGCTTGTATCTGAATATAAATGACAACTAATGAAAATCCACCATTCAGTGTGAAAATTAGATTTTTTTTTCTGATGACATGAACGATATGCCATCAACATGTATATAAAGTGTATTTCTGATTATTTTAATGTTAGCTTCATTGGAAAAACTGTGTTTTTCCTTTAAAAAATAAGGACATTTCTAAGTCACCCTTTAAATGGTAGTGTAAAAGTACATTAGTATTGGGGACAACGCTATATATAGTATTATTAATAATAAAGTATTATTCATGACGTATTGTGTCGAAAATTGCAAAAAATCATGATTTTTTTGTAAAAACAAACGATACAAATGGACTTTTAAAGGACAAGAAACCAGCATGAACACAAAATGTACATTTTGAGAGACCTGATAAATGCTTCTTGAAACTGTATTTAACCCATTAGAACCCAGACCCATTTATCCTTAAAGGGAAATGACGTGGGTTATACCATAGACCATGTGGGTCGCATTGAAGACATTTCCCAAGTTTTTTCAGAATAAACCTCATATTCCCAAAGAGGTAACATTGGGCATTAGTGGTTAACATATCCCATATTAGGGTTAGGGTCTCACTGTGGGTTCTTATGGCTTAAACAGTTTCTGAATTTCTCATCTTGTTGAACATGATTTTGACTCACTTCATATTGTGTGAATCCTGTAACCTTTCAGCACCTTCCTCATTCAGTTCTCGTCCTCACTAGATCAAGATGCCGGCCCACAGCCCCACGGCGCGTCTCTCCGACAGCTCCGACTTCAGCTCTGAGGACGACAGCACCCTGGTCCTGCTGGCCCCGGACTCCCGCAGCCCCAGCCCCAAGACCGGCAAGCACCACCACCACCACCACCACCACCACGGCGGCCGCAGCCCGGCCGTCCCCGCGCTGACCTCCAACGCCGTCCTGCCCTCCCTGCAGGGCCTCAGCCTCTGCCCCCGCCCCAAAGACGCCCAGACGCGCAGCCGATCGCCCTGCCCCGCCGCCAAGAAGGAGCGGCTGGTGTCCCCCGAGGCCGCCCTGTCCCCCTCCATCAGCCCGCTCAGCCCCCGGAGCCCCGTGTCCCCGGGGGGCGGCGTCAGCGCCCCGGAGGCCCTGATCGCCGCTATCCTAGGGGAACACAGACCAGCTCAGGTTAGCCCCACCGGGGTCAAACTGATAGGAGAAGCAGGGGAAACGGACGCCTCCTAGAATACGGACATTGATAGATTTAGAAGGGGGAGTAGAAGGTGGAGTGAGGAGAACTACCACAGCACCCGAGAGTCCAGCAGAGTCCGGCCCGACCCCTCACTGTCGCCGTGCTCGTAGCAGCAGCACGCTCAACGACTCCTGATGTAGTTTTGCAAACATTCCGCCCGTAGCGCTGCAGCTCTGTTTTCTGAATCTACCATCGTCTCATACACCGTGTGTATGTCAAGAGTCAAAAGATGCTGTCCCGGCTCCAGATGACAAGTGCTTTTATAGACTCATAAGCTACATCATGTGTAAAAAAAACAAACAAAAAAAACTATAGAATGTGAAACCAAAGTTGGGGTAAAAAAAAACAGTCATGTGTCAAAATAAGGACCCTGGACCTGAAGTATTGATGGTATCAAAGTCCACAGCACACTGCAGAAAATGTCATCTCAACAGGGTGGAAATATCTTGTTTTTTTTCTACAATTAGTCCAATATTGAGTAGAATTATCTCTTTCCACTGGCAGTTAATATAGATTATTCCAAGTTTCTTTCCTGATTCGGGTCAGGTTTAATTTCTTTTAAAGAAAAAAAAAATAAATCAATTAAATCCTTGAAATAAGATAAATTCTTTGGCAGTGGAATAAGGTCATTTCACTCAATATTGGACTAATTGTACCAAAACCAAGATGTTTTCACCTGTTAAGATTTCAGTTGTTGCAGTGCAGAGAGTGTGTGTGTGTGTGTGTGTGTAGGGGGGGGTGTTGTGTAGGCTTATGTGTTAAACCATACATTACAAGTGTGAAACATAGTGTAAATTTAACTCTATAGTCCTTGGTCTGTATTCATAAATGAGTTCAATGTACTCAACAGTAGAGAAAGAGCGTTTTATCACCCTCAGCCAACGTTTTACATGTGACCGTGTGACTTGAAAATTAAATCCTCGAATTCTTAGCAGCTTTGTGAATACAGCCCCTGTTCTATAGAGCTCAGCGAGTGGATGTGTAGGCTAATGTGTTTGTTTTTTGGGGTTTTGCTTCAAGGAAAAAAACATTGTTATTTGATTGTGTGAGTGTGCAAATAAACAAATGGAGAACTATTGGATGAAAAATACCGTTTACTGAAAAAAACCCACCATGAATATACATGTACACAGGGAGAAATGTTTGATTCGACACGTGGAAAAGATGTCTTGGATTTGGGCTTTTGACTGAGAAGAATTTATATTCATAGCCTGAAACAGACTTATTTTACCAAGCTTTTTTCCACCTTTGCATCTGTGTGAAGTAGATGTTGCCCTGCATGGGTTAAACTAACAAACACAAAAGTCTACAAGTTGAACTTTTGAGACAGAGCAGCAGATGGAAAACAACTTGTCACGGACCGATGATAAGACAGAACCTGAAAGCTGTTAGAGTACCGTGTATGCAATTAGTTTGGAAAAAAGAAACTCTTAAGGTTACTACACAAGTGTGCACAGCTTATCAGTTTACCTTGCTGTGTGTAATCAAGATAATTAAACTTTGGATTATCAAGCAGATCTTAAACCAAAGCTGGACGCCACGGAGAAGAGACACACTGACATTATTCCTTGTGAATGATATGTTTCATCTAATGGACAGACAAAAATAATTTAGTTATACTCGGGTTTATAGTATTTCAGGGTTATTTTACAGTAACTGAATTCAAATAATCTATTTAGCCTTTAAATGTGTTTCTTAATCTTTCTTCATTTTGTTTTACCAAATTGTGTGTGTGGGGTGATTCTTCTAACATTTTAATTTTCTTTTTAGGATTAATAAAGTCTAAATTACATTTTCAATTAAATTCAAAGGGTTTTATTGACATGGTACATTTATTTAACTAAGTCTAAAAATAATCTATGTATACTGTATGCAGAATTACAGATATGGGCCTGCTCCAATAAAAAAAAAGGAATAGAGCTGCACTTTACATTGTTGAAAAAGTAAAATACATATAAGTAAAGATACCTTAAAATAAAAAGTAGAAACATGTGATCCATTTTTTGATTTGACCTTTATTTGACCGGACAGATCAGTTAAGAACAGATTTGTGTTTACAATAATGGCCTGACAAGAGGAATAAATGAGATATCAACATGGAAAAGAGATAAGGGGATAAAACTAAATAATTTAATAAAACATTCCACTAACATTGCAGTTATAAATAAATAAATATATAAATACAACCAGTAACTGTGTAATTCCCAGTGGGAATAATATTTTTTAGCAACTAAAAATATGTTGTTGTTTTTGCAGATCTATCTATTCCTCTCAATTGTGAAATTCTACAGATTCTTGGGTTATTAATGTGCTGAAATTGGAGCCACTTGGACAGCAGCTGTCCATGCGGTGCCCATTCAGCTTATTTATCTCTGGTTTCAATTCATAGGGCCTTCTTCTCTTTTCTTTACCTTCGCCCGGCCCCGCCCCCTTCCCCGCCCACGTGGTTCTGATCTCGGCCATCCTATTGGCTGCCGGGACGCGACTTGAGGCGCCCGAAGAAGTTGCCGAGCCGTTTAAGTGCAGCTGTCTGGTTCGCTGCGCTGCACTGCCCTCCGCCACCGGGAAAAGCCGAACCCCGCGGCAGCGTGTAGCGTGTGTGTGTGTCTGCGTCTGCCCGCGTGTATGTGGGAGTGTGTGTGTTTATAAGCAGTAGCAGAGCTCGGTTAACCCGGCTGTAAAAAAAAAACCGCACGTCTTTGCCGAACTGCTTAAAAGCAGGGCGAGTTAGCCGAGCGGCTAGCTTCTGAGCTAACGGTAGTTTTTTTTTATTAGCCAAAAAAAAAAAATGAACGGTCATCTCAACGGTTTCCATAACAACTCGGTCATTGACGACGACTGCTTCCTCTTCACTTCGGAGTCGGTGGGGGAAGGACATCCAGGTGAGTTCTCACCTCGCCGGACGTCTGTAAAACGCGACGACAACGTTTCTTTTTAACGATTTTAATCCCGATAGCAGCCTGTTAGCCTCTCAAACAAGGTCATGTGTTACTGTTATCTGTCCAATAATTCATCCTCTTTGTGCCTCCGGCTACACTATTAAAACACTGTGACATTAGCTTCCATAACAGCACCAAAAAATAACATCAATTACTTTTATATGTATATTTTGTTATATATGCGACATCTTTAGCGGCTGCTAGCTGTTAAAGCCGCCTCACTTTAGTTAAGGGCTGTTGGTGCCTGTCAATCACATGCAGATAACCTCCATGCTGGGTTGCATCATTACTGTTATATATATATGTGACATGTGCTCAGCCATGCTTGTTATTGTCTTCCATTCAGATTCTATCTGTGCTGGACAAAATATTCTAATACTTGAGAGATATTTACTCGAGTAAAAGTATAGATATCTGACCAGAAAACGACCTTCATAGAAGTTAGTCACCTGTTAGAATATTAGTTGGGTAAAAGTATTAAAGTAATTGAGTATTAAAGGTAGTTTTTCTGATATTAAATCTTATTAAGTGTTTATATTACTTTTTTGGGAATGATGAAGTTTTATTCTCAGTGTTTTCTGCATCACTTCAGGTTTTCATGTCACACCTCTGCAAACCAGAATTGGGAAAAACCATTTGTGATGTCACAAGTCATGCTCGTATCTACATTTACAGGCTGTTTCCAACATATTTCAGTTTAATTTGTATTATTTATTAAATGTGTATGGGAAATGCAGTGGAGTAAAATTGAAAGCTGAATTATCAATACTCAAGTAAAGTACAGATATTAAGCACTCTAACACAGTGTTATGTCCTTATATTACACTGCTACTAGTAAGTACTAAGATCCTTCCTCAAAAAATACTCAATCACAAGTAAAAGTCATGAATTGATGAGGTTACTTAAGTAAAAGTGTAGCTGTATTATCAGGAAAATGTACATAAAATAACAAATGTGAAAGTACCTATTATGCAGACTATCATACATAACTATCAATTTAATGTGTAATATCAAAATCTGAAAGTAATCTAGGCTATCTGATATCTTTTTTCAAGTACAAAACCTTCCTCTGAAATGTAGTGGAAGTATAAAGTATCTTCAGATGGAAATATTAAAGCTACTGATAACACTTCAGTAAATGTCCGTAATTACTTTTCACCACTTCAGTTAAATAGCTGTAATATTTATCGAATGAAACTTATGACTGTAAAAAACAAAAAAGGTAAAATGATCATTGCGGTTTATCAGTTGACCAGCCATCGTTAAAAGGTACCACATGTCTTGGTAGACTCCTCATAAGTGAGCAATAAGCTGTTTAAAGTTCACATTTCGTTATTTCAGAAGAACAAAGATATACTCTGTGTGTGTGTGTGTGTGTGTGTGTGTGTGTGTGTGTGTGTGTGTGTGTGTGTGTGTGTGTGTGTGTGTGTGTGTGTGTGTGAGAGTGTGTGTGTGAGAGTGTGTGTGAGAGTGTGTGAGAGTGTGTGAGTGTGTGTGAGTGTGTGTGAGTGTGTGTGAGTGAGACACATTTTAAGCTCAGAATCCGACACGGAAAGTCCCAAACAACATTTAAATCACAGTTTGCCGTACAGTACGCTGCAGTTTTCAGTCTTACATTGGGGCAGTGGGGGCAGATAATAGGCTTACCAGTATTCCTAAATATAGGCACTGCAGGGGCTGCTGCTCAGCTGCAGGAGTAAAGCAGTCACCTCCACATACTTTATAGTTATAGCTCAACACAAAACGTTCAGGGCTAAACCAGGGGACCCACAGGACCCCGGAGCTCTGACACCACCACACTCACAGCTGTTGATTTCTCTGTTAACATGAACACAGACAAGACGAAGGAGGTATTACACTCAATAGTGACTGAGTAAATTAGCTCTTTCAGCTCCTCTGGGAATCTGTCGTTGTGTCACTTACAAATACGGGCATGGACAAATTTTAATGTTATATATATTGAGGACCTGATCGCCCCCCCGCCCCCTTCCTTCGTCCCCTGCAGCGATTACGCACCTGCTGGTACCAGAAAAGATGCCAAAGAATGTCCAAATGTAGATTTAGGCTAACTCTGTCTTATGTTAAAACCTGGTACCACCAGTGACTATATTTGTTCATCACTTTGAATGTATTGAGACTATGCCAAAGCAACTCTTGACAAACAGTTGTGTTATGAAACCGGTGCGAGTTCAGTATTACAGTATAATCAGTGCAGTTTGAGCACTAAAACACCAGTGATGTAATCACAATTGTTTTTTTTAGTATGCATGAATATTCTCATATAAATCTGATGTTTCTGAACTAAAATAGTTTTCCAGTTCATCAAAAACTGTACTTTTTGTCTATCCAAAAAAAACCCCACTACTTTTGCTAAGAGTCTGAACCATTTACATGTAGTGAAGCTCAACTTGATGGTTAAAGAGTTGAATTCTGAAAGATACCTACTTTTTCTCCAACAGATAAAATCTGTGACCAGATCAGTGATGCCGTGTTGGACGCGCACCTCAAACAAGACCCTGATGCCAAAGTAGCATGTGGTAAGTCTTTTGGACTTTTTGCTGGACAACATCAAAGCAGCCTGTTGTTCTACACAGTGACAGCTAATTTATTTTAGAAATGTGATTGTGTAATCTGAACCATCTGGCTAAAAGGATCTGCCTAGTTACACTCATGTTATTTATTTTATCTGTCCTCTCCTCTGAAATGTTTTCTAGTGCATCTTATGGTTAATAATGGCTTTCATCCATTTAAAATCTCTGAAGATGCACCAAAACATGTTTTATCCCGATGAACAGTTCAGACTCAAACTTTACTACTATAGAGGAGAAACTAAATCATAGCAGCTTCGTTAAACTATCACTCCGTGGTGATAAACACTACTATACTACTGTAGAACTGAGATCATAAAGCCTCTAAAGTGGAACATACCCTTAAACCTGCTTTAGTAGGGCAGCCAATGGACCTAATTCACTTGTTCTTAATGATCTACTGTACTTAGTCTTACTCTCATCTCTCGCTCTCATTGTTTTTCAGAGACTGTTGCTAAGACGGGGATGATCCTCCTGGCGGGGGAGATCACGTCCAGGGCCAATGTGGACTACCAGAAGATTGTGAGGGACACAGTCAAGCACATCGGCTATGACGACTCGTCCAAAGGTGACAGATGACATTAGGAGGCTGTGACTTTAGTGAACTTTGTAAAGACACTTACAAACATGCAACCTAAAAACATCCCTCATGGGTAATACTAAATAGTTGATTCTTTTAATTTTAAGAAATATAGATATATAGATTGATTGATGTTATAAGTAATTTTCACATTAATAATAAATGAGGTTTGTCTGTCTGTCATTACTAGGGTCCCTAACCAACAGTTACGTATGTTCCTTCATTATAAAGACGGCAATCTGTCCCTATAGCAAACTTTCAGCAAATTATTGAGAATGTCCAATATGGTGAGTAAGGGAGATTATAGCTTTAAAAAATTAGGTGACCTGTCACAAAGAGACCTAAAGTTATTTATGCAAATGATAATGACTTGTCAGGCAGGTTGGGCCCATGGGACTCGGAGGTAAAAGATAAACATGCTTGTAAAGTTGCTGCTCAAACCTTTTTCCCTGCGGGATGCTCTGACCTTTTCAGGCTGAATTAGAAAAAATACAGAGGACCAGGTTAGGCCCTTGGGACTTGAGAATAAATGTTAATACGGTTGTTTTCAGCTTTCCAAAGCTGAAGTAGAAAAAATCAGTGGAACCAGCGCGACTTAAATGTCACCTTCTCATGAAACTGCTTCCGTGCTGCCTCGGCCTCATCTCTGCACTTAATTAAATGGCTTCAATCCCACCTGACCTTGCATTATTGTACGTGGATGAAGAGGCAAATCTCTGCCGATGAGGTCTGGCACGTTGAACCGGTTTACTGAAGCCCAGTTTTCCCGTTCCCACAGGTTTTGACTATAAGACGTGCAACGTGCTGGTGGCTCTGGAGCAGCAGTCCCCCGACATCGCCCAGGGCGTTCACCTGGACCGCAGAGAGGAGGACGTGGGAGCCGGGGACCAGGTCAGAAACTTCACACGTCATTTGTGTCTTATTCTTAACGTAGTTGGTGATCAAGTTCACTGTTGGTTTTAACAAGGTTTATTAATTTGATCATTCACTTAAAGTCACATTTTAGTTAGTAGTTTAGTTATTTCTTTGTTTTTTGGCACCTCTCACAGGGTCTGATGTTTGGATATGCCACTGATGAGACTGAGGAGTGTATGCCTCTCACCATCGTCCTGGCCCATAAGCTGAACGCCAAAATGGCCGAGCTACGCCGCAACGGAAAGCTGCCATGGCTGCGACCAGATTCCAAAACTCAGGTAAGTGACGCCACATCCACACGTGTCCTTTTAAATATAAAACATGATTATAATGCAGTTTTACTTCCTGGCTGCTTGGGCTTGATTTTGTTTTTCTCCAAAATTTCAAAGAATGTGCACAAACCTGCTGCTGAACTTTTATAGCTGAAGGAAAAGATTATTTTCATTATATCAGTAGTATAATAGTATGTTTAAACAGTCAGAAAATATTAAACTATTACTATTATATTATTAATATATCAGAAATTAATGCGGAATACTAAAAAAAGTAATGAAATTGATTTAGAATTGTGAGATGATATTAGATTAAGAAACTCAAAATAGATTATACAGATAAAATAAAGTAAAAATGATCTGTATCTGAAGTTTTCTGAGAGCCCTAATCCTCTTTGTGTATTCAAGGAAAACTAAGGTGTTGAAGAAATTCATTAAAATAGATGTACAAAATGGTAGGAGGATAAAATGGATTAAAAGGGCAAATATTAATTAAGTAATGTTTAAGGCAGTGACATCCTCTCATCAATATAATATAGGTATAAGATTGTTAAAGTGGAAACAAACTGTAAAACTTCCTCCTGGATCTTTTCGTTAACGCGTTGTTCTGTTGCAGGTGACCGTTCAGTACCGACAGGACCGAGGCGCCATGGTGCCGCTGCGCGTCCACACCGTCGTGGTCTCCGTGCAGCACAACGAGGAGATCGGCTTGGACGAGATGCGCAAATGCCTGAAGGAGGAGGTGGTGAAAGCCGTGGTCCCCGGCGGCTACCTGGACGACGACACCATCTACCACCTGCAGCCCAGCGGCCGCTTCGTCATCGGGGGGCCGCAGGTGAGACCAGAACTCCTTTTAGCTGTCGCCCACAAGTCTTCTGGTTTAGACTTTAATGTGTAATTCCCGTTCTGTCCTGCAGGGTGACGCCGGTCTGACTGGTCGTAAGATCATCGTCGATACCTACGGGGGCTGGGGGGCCCATGGAGGGGGGGCTTTTTCTGGAAAGGACTACACGAAGGTGGACCGCTCCGCCGCCTACGCCGCCCGCTGGGTGGCAAAGTCCCTGGTGAAAGCTGGGCTCTGCAGGCGCGTGCTGGTCCAGGTGAGTCCTGAATACTCCTCACAAAACCTTTTGAGACACTTATTTGATTATTAAAGGCTCAATCTGAGCTGCTACAGAAACTTCTGTTAAACGTTCATGAGTTTTCCTGCTCTGAAATCATGTTTCCATTACTGTACATCGTGAATCATGTTTGACCGACCACGGCAGCTGTTTGCAGTGAAAATCTCCAACTTTAAACAGCTGCTTTTTTCAAGCCTGCAGATGGTTTGTGGAGTTGTACGAGGCAAGGACACACATGGGTTGTGTATTGTTTAAAGCAAATACACGGAATATTTATTTAGCCTCTTTGGTTTCCTCTGTTCATAACTCGTTTTGTTTGGCCGTTGTATTTTTTCCAGACCTCGCTTTGCCACTAGAGTCTGCTACCAAAGCTACTTTATAATGGCTGATAGTGAAAATCGAGTTTTAAAAAAATCTGATAACAATATATTTGCTGCAGTGGCTGCAGTTGAAAAATACTTGTCAGTGCTTCTGTGTATGTGAACAAGCTAAAAGAAGAAGACCCTGTAAAAAACTAGTTTTTATAACTATTGCAACTATATTGCAATATTTCTATATATTGTCATATGTAGAATAGAATATTGTATTTATTTATCATTTCAATCAAAAAGGCCTTGGCAGTGGATCACTATGGACATACATAGAGCGTTGTGTGTCACTTATGTAACATTGAAGAATAAAGTGACTTTAGGACAATTTCTGAACATTCTATTGTGCATTCAGGCAACTTTAAACCTGGATTAAACTTTCCTTTTATTCCATAGTGAAAACTAAAAATGTATGAATTTGGAGTTAAATTAAACAAATTTTAGGTCCTTTTTTCCATCACATTCCCAGGTCTTCTTTGCCTGTTTTTATTGAACATAACTCATCTCCAACATCCAGGTTTGATGACTTTTTGAAGCTTGGGATGTGATCCTGAACTTCCTTTCTTGCTTTGTTTGGCTGCATGTGTATTGAATTTATTGATATACTCAGAACTTTGTATTCATTTATTGTAAGTATAAATTTGTTTTTTCATATAAAATGAATTTACTTTAAAACATTGTAGCCTAAAGCCTTTCAATTACCAGTAATTGATTCCAGAATCATGTTTAGAGCTTCTTCTGCACTATAGAAGCTTCTTGTCCTATTGATCTACCTTCAGAAATAAACCATATACCGTGTTTGTAAACTCTGGTAGGTGGCCTATGCTATTGGTGTTGCCCACCCGCTCTCCGTCTCAATCTTCACCTACGGGACATCCCAGAAGAGCGAGAAGGAGCTGCTGGACATCGTGAGGAGGAACTTTGATCTCCGTCCAGGTGTTATCGTGAGGTATGTGGCGTTAAATCTCAAAAAATGCCGCCCCACGTGAAGTATTACAGTAAAATTAGAGTATTGTAATAGCAGTAGCAAGAAAAACTTAGTCCAGGTGTGTGATTTTTGACTCTGATACTGGGTAGAAACTATAGGAACTGGGTGATTCTGGATGAAATCTTTTGTATTTTGTCAATTTTTTTTCCCCATCACAGAGATCTGGACCTGAAGAAGCCCATCTACCAGCACACGGCCGCCTACGGCCACTTTGGTCGTGAGGTCTTCTCGTGGGAGGTGCCCAAGAACCTGAAATACTGAACGGCTCCTCTTTATTCTCCTATCGGCTCTTAGGTGTACTACAGAGAAACCTGTGTTTGTCTACCTCCCTCCTCCGTCCTCTCCCTCCTCTTTTCCCTCCCTCTTCACCAACGGCCACATCACCACAGCCTCTAATAGATGGAACCGTACCCTATCCCCTCCAGTATTTTCCTTGAAGAGAAAACGACAGTGTTTCTGATGCCAAGACTAAATGGAACAGACGTCATTGGAACAGACGGCTATCAGAGAAATTGTGTATACAGCTTGGAGCGGTGCTGCCACTTTCTATTTGTCTGTGTTCTAGTGGCTTGTCTCGCTTTGCATAATTGATGGTCGTCTGGTTTCTGTTGGAGAGGGGATTAACTATTTGGTGGGGCAGTACCATGCGAGTGTTTACCAGTAATGACGGTGTTTTGCCAGTATTCCCCATTTAAAACCAGAATCCCTGCAGAGTTGTAGAATTAATGAGCACTTGGCATCCTCTGTTGCTTTCTCTTCAACGGCTTGATGTCATTCCCCACCACCTAACTTTGTTGGGCTAATAGCTTTTTCTTTTTTTCTTTTTTTTTCAAATACCAGCACAAAAACATCATGTTCCCTTCACATCACCTTCCAACTTTTTTTTTTTTTGCAAATTTGATGGCACAAATAGGGTTGAAGATTACTTACTTATTATCTGATTGTCTGATCATTATTTTTTTTTCTCCGTGTTGTCCCTTCAGGCCATTTTTTTCTGACGTTTTACAGAGAAGTCAGAAGCTGCTAATGACCTTGTGGTTATGTCGGGGCTGCACGATGAAATCACTCCATTTTTTTGTAATTTATTTTGTTGGGTTTTTAATGTCATGTATGTGTTCCAAATGATAAGTGTGTCAATGTTCTGCTGACCAATATAAAAGTACAGTGCTCAGCCTTTTTTCAGACTGACTCTGGGTGTGGATACAGAGAAACCCAGACTCGGTGGCCTTTGGGCAGTGGCTGCCATTTTTCTTTATGGCAACGCCGTACTTGAAATGACTTATAGAACGGTGTTTGACTATTTGTGGGACCAGCGAGCAAATTAAAACAGAAGGCATGCGTGACAAGTTTTATGAGACTAAAGAATCACCTGCTGTAGTCGTGTTGACACATTCTGCGTCGCCTTGCACCCTGAATGGGGGGAAAAACAAGACATAAGAGCAGAGCTCAGTCAGCCGAGTGAATGTAAGCCCTTGTATAATAGTCAGTTTTCTACAAACAAGGATGCGGGATCAGATCTGTAACGTAATGCTTGTAGATTTTTGAATTTGGCCACTGGAATTTGCACATTTGTTCCTGGGCTTCTGTTTCCAGGTTCTGGAATAAATGTGCAGCTGAAACTTTTCTTTCTTTTTTATTTATTTATTTGTTTTAAACCATGGTTGATGAACGGCACAAGTCTAAATTTAACGGATCAGTTCACTCTCACCACCCGAGTATGTGACGGTTCTTGAATCCTCGTCCTCCTTCTGGTTTGTTCTTTTCTGGGTATATTTTTGCAGAGTAGGAAACTCGTCTGAAGACTGGAATGACGTGCATATGTCAGAGGCTCAGGTCCGGCTTTGAACCCAGGAAGTTGTGGATACAGAATATTTGCCTTTTTTTGAATGTTTCCCATACTTTATCCATGCAGATTTTAAGATGAACCGACATTAAGCCTGAGTGAGATTGTTATTCACTTTTAAATCCATCACAGCTGGTTTTTGATAGAATTTTTTTTTTTTTTACAGTTACTGTGTCTGCAATGTCTTCAGCATGCAGCTAGATGGCACTATGTCCCAATATATAACACTGAAATCAGATTGTTGGTCATGTTAATATCTTGATTTTTATGATTTAGCTGCTTTGGCTTTCCCTTGTGGTTCTTTGAGCGTACTGCAGAGAAACTTCAGGGAGTAGTTTTGATTACTCATGATGTCTGAGATAATCAGGTGAGATTGACTCAACTTCCCCAAAGACTTTTTTTTTTTTTTTTTTTCAACCTTTTCTGGATCTTTCAAGCACATCCTCAGAAGGGACAGATGATCGGCTGGTGTTGTACAGAGAAACCAGCCTGTTTACATGGTCTCTTGTGGAGCTTTTTTCCCTCTTCACTTATTTTTTTTTTAAATGATTAGACGCGTCCGTGTGGTTGCTGAATGTGTAAAAGTGCCTTTATTCATTTTCTGCAATGGCCCTGCCCTCATCGATCTGACTTCATACCTGTTGACCCCCCCAACCCCAGATTCTTCCCTTAGTTGTTCAGCTTATCTTTAACTATTCAAATAAATTGCACTCTTGCTTCACACATTCTTCTCTTTTTTTTCTTTTTCTTTTTGGGCTTTACATAGTAGTATTCTTGCAACAACCAATGAAAAAAGATGCTAAAAAAAATGAACAGTAATGCCTAAATGCAGAAGTGTCTGTTTGTTATAAGAAGTAAAAATGATCACTTCTGCAGGTAGAAAAGGAAGTTTAAAAAAGGTTCTTGACCAGATTTCACAACCACCAGTTTGCTTGTTGTCTGATTATAGTCGTGATCAACTATAGTTTAACATGATCTCACTCCTTTACACCTCAGTTTGGCACTTATGGGGCACAACTTCGCACAACTAGTGAATTAAACTGGACAGTTAATACTTTGTCGATGGTTAATAATTAATTTGTAAACTGTCCATATTACAAACATCTGAATTTTATTGTAAAGTTGCAATTAATGTTCATACGATCCATTAAATGGTTAAAAAGTACTAAAATCTATACACGATGTTTATTGTGTATAGACAATTACAATTACCAACCAATTATAAATAATGTAATGGGTATTACCTTATGTTTCATGTTATCTCTGATATATGAAATGCCATTCAATTATTAACTATTAACCGGTTATTTATGATGGTTATTATAAAGTGTTTCCACTTTTTGTTTACATTTACACCACTTCAATTTCATAAAATGATCAGATTTGTAATTCACACCATATATAACAAATGAAAGTCTGTGACTCCTTTTACAAATTAATCTGCAAATAGTGCACTTGACTATAAAGGGATGACACTGGTCCCGTGATGTTTCACAGCTCATTTATTGCTCGTTTGATTTGACATTCATTCAGAAAAAACCTCCAGAGATCATCTGACCGTGTGTGAGAAACATCGAGCAGAGGTTAGTAGAAAAATCTAAATGATCGTGTGCAGAATTATTGTGAGTTTCACTATACAAGAAAATTGACCTTTTTATATGCATTTAGATATTAAACCAGTGTCTGAGAGGAAAAAGCAGGATCAGGCCACTGGGTTTCAAGCTGTTAGAAGCATTTTCTGGATGATTCATCCTCAGGAACATGGAGGTTTGATGCACATTCTCACTCCAGCCCTGAAAAAGACGAGTTTAGAGATATTTCACATGCACTTAGTGGTATATTTATTTTTTACACATAGTTCCAATGTACCTTAACATGCTAGAGCCTTCTGTCGTTAAAGGGTCTTCCAGGCGAATTTCTGACAGTAGAACACCGTCTGCATAGAGGAGACAGGAGTAATCAGATTACTGCCCAGCAGCCAGAATAGTTGGCAGATGTAGTTTATTACTTACTCCACATCTGAACGCCGCCCTGAAGTCGCTGCACCTGTACGACGGCAAGGTGCACGGGTCTGACACAGAGAGGATGGAGCAGATTAGATTTCACACCGCGGAGTCACTCGTGACTAATCTCAGATCATCAGATCAGTTCTGATATTCAGGGAATCACCCGAGAAACTCGAGAACATGTGAAAATATGCCGTCGCTCACTGGCGAGTGAAACGGAGACATTACTCACGTTATCAGATACATCCTTGTCATTAAAAGTTATCTGTGTAATGTCACAAAACATCTCGACTATTTTATACAAGCGCTGGATGAGGTACTCGGATACTTTAGTAAAAGTAGAAAATAAAATTCCTGAATTGAGAATGCTACTCTTCATGTAAAAGTAGAAAATCATTATCAGCTAAATGTGTCAAAGGTAAAAATACTCATAATGCAGACAGTGTTAATTTATAATAGTTTATTATATTGCTTTTATGTGAGAGCACTTTAATAGTTTATCAGTGTGTTAGATAAATAATAGTTCCATAAACTTTAGTTTCCTTTACACCTCAGTATAAGAGATATTAGGTAACCATAATAATCATCATTTACAGCTGATAGTTAATTAAACTATAGATGATGACTATTATAAAGTGTTTCCTAATATCTATAGTTTATAATAATCATCATCTATCGTAGTTAGTTAACAGTTATTTTACAATTTGGTAAATGGTTAATAAAAACCTTTTGCAGTACCTTTTAAATCATAATTTATATAGTTAATTCCTTGTCAATGGTAACAATTAAGTTGTAAACAGTCTAAGTTGCAATTAATGTTCACAAGATTTATGAATAGTTAATTAAATACTATCTACATCTATAAACCAATTAGCAACTTTTGATATGTAAAATATAAAGGGTCATCCAATAATGTTTATAGACAATTTACAAACCAATTAATAATCACTTACTTAAAAAAACTATTAACTAAATTAACTATATATTACCCATTTATTTATGATGTTAAATATAATACATGCAAAGTGTATAGCAAATATAATATGAAGTATGTTCATTTCATGTGAAATAATAAAATCCTCCTCTGAAAATGAATGTGTCAGTGCAGCTTTAATTGATCCAGGTCAACTTTTTTTTTTGTGGATTTTTAGAGAAAAGCAACTTCTTAGTTGGTCTCTACAACAGAAGCTGGCCATTGAATGCAGTGGAATCACATGGAAAATACTGAAGACCTGCACTTGAGTAAATCTACTTGGGTACTTTCCACTTTTATTCTTCCATCTTTTTTAGAAGGAGAAATCTGACCGTGATGGTGCGGCCGGTGCGTTCACTGACCTACAGGAGGAGCCTCCTGCCCTTTGCAGAAGCCGATCAGCGAGCAGACGGCCTCGGGTGTGGCGTAGCTCAGGATGGCGTCCACCACCACCTTCCCGAACTTGGCGATCAGCGACTCGCACTGACCCCGGACGGTGGACGGCATGATGGTGCAGATCTCCTCCGCCAGCTCCAGGACGGCCCCCTGCAGGGGGGAGGGGGGGGGGGGGGGGGGGGGAGTGCATGCATGTCATCACATCTCACAGCAACAGGATTTTCAGTTTTAAAAAAGGCTTTTTCATTTTTAACAGATTAGTAAGTTACAAATCATAAATTTGTATCTGTGTGCATAGCAAAACGCAGCTTTAATCACATTTGTACACTAGCGTTCAAAAGTTAGCGTCACCCTGACAATTTTTGACAGTTTTAAATTAAAAAGGTCACACTGGTATTTATCAAATGAGTTGCAAAATTACTAGAAATTCTAGTCAAGACATTGACGAGGTTAGAAATAATGATTATTATTTGAAATAATCTTCTCCTAATCATCCAATGGCTTCTAATGCAATTATAAAACACATTATAGAACATGGTGAAATACGTCTCTATACACTTATGTAGATATTACATTAAAAACCAGACATTTGCAGCTAGAATAGTCATTTACGACATTAACAATGCATAGTGTGGATTTCTAATTAGTTTAATGTTTGAGAAATAAGGACATTTTCCCCAAACATTTGAACAGTAGTGTATCTGCCCAACTGCACATTGACAACTCCTAATGAGACAAACTGATGGAGCAGGATGTAAAACGAGTGTGTGTGTGTGTGTGTGTGTGTGTGTGTGTGTGTGTGTGTGTGTGTGTGTGTGTGTGTGTGTGTGTGTGTGTGTGTGTGTGTGTGTGTGTGTGTGTGTGTGTGTGTGTGTGTGTGTGTGTGTGTGTGTGTGTGTGTGTGTGTGTGTCGTCACCTCGTCTGGTGGCATTTAGGCGTCTGTGTGGGTGTGTGTCACAAAGACGTACTGTTTTTTTTTTGTAATCGTTCTTTTACCTTCCTCAGTGACTCACCTCAGTCACATCTTTGGGCAGCAGTTTCTCCAGAGTCTTGACGAGAAAGAGGCAGTAGGAGCATTGTGTGGAGGACGAAACCTGACGGACACAAACAGAGAATCACACACACACACGCAGCGATAGATAACGCTTTTGCTTTGCCCTGTGCACTCAGCTGACATTGTTCACAGCAGCATGCAGAGCCTCGTGGATGTAACGGCGCAGCATCTTCTGCTTGTCGCTGGCGCCACACAAACCAATGAGTTTGCAGATCTGCTCTGGTTTCTGCAGTGAGAAAAGACGATGTGTTACAGCTCTCTGCAGCTTCACAAACACAGTGGAAAAAGTAAAGACACACACGGCTGGTACGTACAGCAGCACTGGTGATGAAGGTGATGACCAGCGGGACCATCTTTCCCACCTCTTCTTTGCAGATTTGGCCAGTGGGACCAGGCAGGAGTCCACACACATAGTCCAGACCATCTATTATCTCTTTCTGCAATAAAAAGGACCATTAGTTGTGTGGTCTTTGCATAAAGTTTTTTTTTACTTTAAAATCTAATTGTTAATATATATGTAAATGACATGGCACTGAAATGAGTCAACTTTCACTTCTGTTCACAGCTCCAACGCCAAACTCGCAGTTTCCACCAGAAACCGATTTTAACGTGAAGAGAACAGAAAAAAAACAATCAGAGCTTCCTCTATTCAGGCCCAGATGGTTGATAGAAAAGAGGATATTTGATGGCAGGTGAGAAACTGAAACTTTCACTTCAACTTTAGTTCGAGATCCAAAATAGAATTGAGCCACTTCACCGTGTGTGTGTGTGTGTGTGTGTGTGTGTGTGTTTGTGTGTGTGTGTGTGTGTGTGTGTGTGTGTGTGTGTGTGTGTGTGTGTGTGTGTGTGTGTGTGTGTGTGTGTGTGTGTGTGTGTGTGTGTGTGTGTGTGTGTGTGTGTGATTTGCATCTCTGAATGAGAAGAATGTGCTGATAAAAGAACAGGTGGGTATTATTTAAAGGAATTCAAAGTGGTTTTTTTTTTCTATTTATTGAAAACTATTCATCCACAGAATAAAAAAGAACTAAACTTGACTTGTGGATATCTACAGTATCAATAATAATATCAGTGAGCAAATAAGCCCCTGGAATGTGTTTGCTGCTCACGGTTCACCGTTGTACTCACCTGGATTTCTGGATTAGAAAGCAGGTCCTCGACCAGTTGAAATATTTGGGTGCAGTCCTGGCACACGTCCCCGGCCTGAAGGAAAAGTCACATATGGAACATGAATCGCCGCCTTAAATCCATGCGATCACACACACACGCACATGCAAGTTTTTGTGTGAATGCATTAGTGAGTGCTTTAATGTTAATATTTAATATTTTTTATGAATAATTATCTAATTTTGCTGCATCTGTTTCAAACTCTGAAACATAAAAATAAAAAGTCATTTTCATGTCAAGCTGAATTCTAGAGATAATCAACCACAAACTTCCTGATTTGAAAGAAACGCAGATTTGTTCGTTGTTTCCTCAAATTCTTCACATCACATTTGATTTAAATAACTGATTCTCTCAGAAATTTGGAGAATTGCTGCTGAAGCATCATGTTTCCATGTGGTATAATCATTGTACTTCAAGAATAAGCTGTTAAATTTAAATAATTCAAATTTAAAAAAAAATAATTGTTCAAACAATATTTCAAATTTAAATACGACACAATGAATCAAACTCAGTAATTCTTCTTTTTTGAAATAATATTTGTTGAAAATGTATCTGTAAGGAAAAAAATAATCACTTACTGGTTTCAGTGCTTGATTTTCCAAACCTGTGACTGCAGGGAAATTGTTCGTCATTATTGATCTTCATGGTCATTTATAGCATCATTCACATATTTCCTATATGCTTCAAATATCATTTTTGCATTTTATGGTGATTAATAATAATTCCTAATCCTTACCACAGCCTTGGAGAGCAATGCAGAGGAGAAATGTGAACTTGAAGGAGGCCATGGTGAGCTGTGTTCAGGTCTTCACCTGCCTTCCCTCTTCAGGTCTGTGCACACAATAAAACCTGCAGCTTGTGTTTGACAGGGTCCTACAGAGCTACAGCCCCCACGGCTAGATTAAAAAAAAAAAAAAACGACTCTGATAAGATCTGTGTTTGCCCCCAGTGGAACATTTGTTTTCTTCCCTCTCAATATGCTAATATTAGTCAAGTTCACTAGTCAGAAGTTTCACTTCCTCGCTCAGAGGTACAAACACATTGTAGAGCAATGTTTATTTTAAAGATGACTATCATGTCATGTCGTGTTCATTCTGCCTGTATATCAATAGAATATCAGATAGAATCAGAGTTTTGTCTGTGATGTTGTGGTGCTTTAAATGTCTGCATCAACAATCCTTTCATCGTCTTAAATGTGCAGTTTAAGCGTTTCCATCCTTCACGAAAGCTGCAGCTTATTTACTTTTATACATTGAATATGTGTGTTTTAAGGACATTTCAACCCTTTTTGCATGAAGTGGTATTCTTGTCGTATCACCTGCTTTCTCCTCCACCGCCACCAGTAGCTCGACCTTTGACGTTTGTGGTTTTGACTGAATTGTCTCAACGACTAAGAAGTGAAACTAAGCATCTGAAAAAGAAGTACCTGCTTGTTTTATTTAAGAACCATTTCAACTGAAGGCAGCAGCACGAAATAACTTTCAGCTGCTGTCTGATGGTCACCTACAATATTATATAATCACCAATAGTTTAAATTAAAAGCTAAAAGTCTGTAACTTTCCTTTACATACGGTTCACACAAATCAAACAAATACTGTTGATAATACAACGAAATGGGTAAAAGCAGCAGAGTGAATTGAACATATCTTGTTTGAGGGGGGAAGAGTAGGAGAGATAAGTTCTAATAAACATTTAAACATCTTTATATCAGCTTTTAACTTCACTATAGCATGTTAAAAATATATGTGTAAGTCGTTTCTACAAATAAAACCACCTTATCAGTGTCTGACTTAACAAATAATTACTAATATGATGTAATTTTGCTGAGTTGAACAAATGTGCAAAATAAAAGATGTCACACCTTCACCTGTGAAAAAGGTTTTTATTGTGTAAAACACAGTAAAGTTACTGTAAATGATTATTACAGTAGATCGCTGTTACTGTTTTTTATTGTACAATGAATGAATCATGAATCACCTGATACTGTAAATCAGTGATTGCTTCATTGTGCTTTTATTCGTAAGTGTGTTTGCTTTATTTTATGACACTTACAGATGAGTGATAAGAGAATCACAGAAGCTGATGACAGTCGACCAGATTCCACCGTGACAATCTGCAAAAAGCATTTCTTCCTCGGCTGTTTTTACACACACACACACACACACACACACACACACACAGATTATGAGACACAACGGCAGAAAGAGGAAATCACAAGAAACAGATCAAGTCAATTTATCCAAACGTCACATTTAAAAGCAACAGACGGTGAAATGAAAGTGTAGAACATCTTAATAAAATCACACACACAGCATTGGTGCGTCTGCCACAGGTAACCCACATCTGATGTGACCTATATGTCACAATAAGAAAAATAGTGATGAGCTGCTCAATTAATTTGGCTGATTCACTCATCTGCTCATTCTGCGAATTTGTACATTGTGTTGTGTGTTTTTTATTTTTATTTTTTTATAGTTTTTTTTATCTTCTTCAACTTTATTTTTCTTTTTCTTTATCTGTAACGCTGCAGTAACACACAAATTTCCCCGTTGTGGGATCAATAAAGTTTTATCTTATCTTATCTTATCTTATCTTAATTAAAAGAGTTTCTGTTGCTCAGATAATTAGCTGGTAAACCAAACCATCAGAATTATGACTGTGAAATATGTTGAGTAAATGTAAATAAAAGGACAAATCATATGCTGCCAAAATGAGGAATCAATTCACCATGAATACCCAATGTGACATACAGTATATGTCAAATTAATTCTAAGAACTGGGTTCTTGTGGGTTAAGGAATTAAACGTCTGCTGCTTCAGTTTCATTAGATCTTCCTGATGAGCTTCTGAGCAATAAACTACCAAGCTGATCATTCACAAATGAGGAATAAATTTACTATAAATGCACAAAATGACATTTCGGACCTCTCATACTCGGAGTAGGTATTCACATACAATGATTTGCTATTGTTTTTTATTTTTACAAGACTAATAAAAGGATTTTGAAGCCGAGGCTTAAATATCTGACCCAGTCCTTCCTCTGGTTTCAGGATTCCTGCAGCGAGTTGAAGCTGGAGCAGAAACGGGTCCTTAGAACCATGGATGTGTCTGTGCGCTGCTTGTTGAAGGAGGTTTGGCTGTTTTAGTTTCCTGGAGATAAGTGGAAAGACTTCAAGCGCTAAGATGAGACCATTTTACATTCCTAGATTAGACTGTAATAACATTACAATGATATTTCTGTCGAGATTTTCATGGTAGTTTTTACTTTGTGTAACAGGCAGATTCATGTGTTTAAAATGAACTGTGTGTGTGTGTGTGTGTGTGTGTGTGTGTGTGTGTGTGTGTGTGTGTGTGTGTGTGTGTGACAGCTGAAAGTTTCTTGGTTGCAAAAATAAAAAAATTAATTGTCATTTTCAAAACCTTCACACAATCAATATACATATAAAGCAAAAATTCCCATTGAGAAACAAATTCCAAATTGGGGGATTTAAAAAAAATATATTATATTTAGTTTAATTAGGTGTGTGGATGATTGTCTGTTCCTGTGTCAATGCTGTTAATCTTACTGAAGTAATGCTGATATAAGAAATATGACAACACATATCCCATAATGTGCATATGTAGGTCAACAGTTCTATCAGCGCTGATGATAAAGTTCAGTCCATTAACAGAGACAATCTAAAGTAAAAGGAGTGGTGTACAGATAGTTTCCCGTAAGACGTGTGTTCGCATGGGTAGTCAACACCACAAGCACCGAAATAGTCTGGTTCTTTATCTTATCAACTTCCTGTACAACTTTAATTGCTGTCTCATTTGTTGTAGATAATGTCTGACAAATCCTACACATTTCTGGGCTTGGACCGAACTTCTGTTCTGTAGAATCCTGACATTTAATTTAATCCTGGAAAGGAAATATCAAGAAAAAAAAAAAAAGAAGGTAAATCAGTAAACTTGTTCATGTGCAAGGGATGATGTAGATAAAGTGTGAGGAAGCAAGGACACACACACACACACACACACACACACACACACACAGCAGCAGTAGGTCAAGGACACACCTTTATAACCTTTATAGTCTTTTCCTTAATTCTAGGGGAAACAAAACTAAAAAAGATTAAAAATATCTGTACAACCATGGAAGAAATGTGATAATACGAACATAAGAAATCTGGATTTTTGACCAATTGACTAATAAAACACACATGAAAACCTACTCTGTGTCATATCCAAAGCTGTACACACACATCAGAAATCTATTGAATGAATAATAACTCACCTGCAGGTTGCAATAATCTGCTTATACATGAAAATATCTACATTTTTTCAGAAGCTAAATTATATCATAATATTGTGTTTTGCCGATGTACTGTAACGCACTAACCATGATTAATGAGACCTTGTGTTAAGGACTTTACTATTTAATAATTTACATGAGCCAGTTAGTCATTTATTAGGGAAAAAATCCCAGATATTCAGTTTAGGGATGAACCTGAGCACTGAGGTTATAGGGCAGGGAGGAAGTTTAAAGCTGTAATTTAATATTATTAGACATTTTAGAGTGTGAAATCTGCATGTGCACGTTAGATTTCATGTATTAGTGTGGGGGGGGGGGGGGAAGGAAATACACGTGAAACAAATCGACCTCAGTTTCCTCAAAATGGTCTTTTAGTTTAGCAAGACGTAGCCAGCACAGCTTACACATGACCTGCGTGACCTTTTCATTACATTATTTCCTCATTGTGTTCGTGAAATAGGTGAGGTCTGAAAAAAATGACTCAGAGCTGCTTTCCTTCCTGGAACAATCCCACTTATTTAAACAATTTTACAGCTGACACTGACAAATCGCCTTTAAACAGAAGTGATGAAGTAAAAATATCATTTTTAAGAATATGGTCATTATTTTTTACTATTTCACAATAAGTTATATTTCCAATCCAATTCATCTCCTGTGTTGCCTGTGAATCCCTTCTGTGTGAAAACATATCTCTAGTATGACGATATTTCAGATTTCCCAGATAAATAACTCATAATGTGATGTTCACTAATGTTCTGTAATTAATGTTGCTGCTTCTGTCTGTGCAGAATTGTCGCCTTGGTTATAAAAAGATGATTTTCTCAGCGTTCGTTAACCAAACGACTGGTGAAATCAAACTTATTGCTGCACGCTGAGCGTTGACCAACGACGTTTCAGCCGCTGCTGTAAATTTCTGCTTTTTTAAACTATGTTTTTAAAAAAAAAAAAAAAAAAATGGGAACTGGAGGGGAGTTAATGCAACTTTTCTGGGAGATTTTGCAAACACAATAATGTGTTGAGACAAAAGTCGTATTTAACTCTGACAGCAGGGAGACTAAACTGATATGTGATGTTGAGATCAAATCACACGAACTGTCAATCACTCGTTTTCAGCTGACTCCTCGAATCCTGAAGTGTGGCTCCTTTTGAATCCATGCTAATTAAAATGTTGGCTATATATAAAAGCATGGACAAAAGCACATTAATTTGCATAGGTTGAAATCAGTGCATATTTTGTGTCCTTAATTCCTTTCTTTGAATCATTTGCACTCAAGGGTTAAATGACATAAGAGACTTTGATTGATTGATTTATTCGAATCAATCAGCAAAATGTTTATAATCCTGATTTAAATCTTAATTATATTAAATTAAATTTATTGAGAGCATGCATTTTTAGTACTCAAGGATCAGATAAAAGATTAAAAGTTTCCTAAAGAGGGATATCATGTGTATAATAATAAACTGCGAATGAACTCCCAGAATCCAGAACATTACGTCTTTGTGTGACGTCATTGTAATCTGTCTGTGGGTTGTTTTTGTTTAGCGAGCCCACAAATATGCTGTTGACATTATCGGTAACAATCGTTTAGTTGTCGTATGCCAGGCTCTCCACGGACGCCGATCTTTACTCAGACCTCGCGGTTCCTTGTTTTATTTTCAGTGACACTTTTGTGTGACAAACAACTGTGAAAAAGGCCATTGTACCTATGTCAGACGCACGGTTCCACACCTCCAGCACCGATTCATTCTTTTTCCAGGTAAACCCGTGTCTGACCATACACTGTATCTGGATTCTCCTTGTTACACAACCAATTTACAACTTCTCTGCGTCGCTATAAAAGAGAGAAAAACAAAGAAGAACAACAAAGAAGAAAATTGAGAGCAAGGTCTGCACCATTATATGATGTAATTTACAACACATTTACAGCACTGCAACACTTTCAAGAAACTATACAGTGTTTTTTAGTATTTATATTTCCTATTACTGGGAATATGTATTAATGAGTTCCTCATTTCCAAGATTTGTGACTGTGTAATACACCAACAAAGCTTAGATGGATAATATAGGGAAGAACTAAAGAATATAATTTATTTTATTAAATGGCAAGGCAAGGCAAGGCAAGGCAAGGCAAGTTTATTTGTAGAGCACAATTCATACACAAAATCACAAAAGGAGAGCAAAACATACATAAAATCACAAAAGGAAAATCATAAAACATAGAATTCGATGTTAGCACGGATGCTAACAAGTTAGCACGGATGCTAACAAGTTATCACGGATGTTAGCATGGATGCTAACAAGTTAGCACGGATGTTAGCATGGATGCTAACAAGTTAGCACGGATGTTAGCATGGATGCTAACAAGTTAGCATGGATGCTAACAAGTTAGCACGAATGCTAACAAGTTAGCACGGATGTTAGCACGGATGCTAACAAGTCAGCACGGATGTTAGCACGGATGCTAACAAGTCAGCACGGATGTTAGCACGGATGCTAACAATTTATGCTAACAGGTTAGCACGGATGCTAACAGGTTATACAGAACTGTTTTCAGCCTGGTCTTAAACATTGTCAGCGTTGAGGCCTGTCTCACATTCTCTGGAAGACTGTTCCAGATTTTAGCTGCAGAAAACTGGAATGTAGCTTCACCATGTTTAGTCCTGACTCTGGGCACCTGCAGGAGACCAGTCCCTGAGGTTCTCAGGGTCCTAGATGGCTCGTATGGCTCTAACATGTCATAGATGTATTTTGGTGCTAGACCATGAAGAGACTTGTACACAAGTAAAGCTGTTTTAAAGTCTATTCTCTGAGTGACAGGAAGCCAGTGCAGAGACATGAGCACTGGACTAATATGGTCATATTTTCTGGTTCTAGTCAGGACTCGAGCTGCAGCGTTCTGAATGTTCTGTAGTTGTTAAACAGCTCGTTTAGTTAATGTTCTTAATAGTGTACTGCGATATACAATAAGACACCTGTTTGCTTTTGGTAAAAAACGAATGACACAAAAAATAGTCAGGCACAAATCCAGTTTAACATATTTACATATAAATCAGGCTTGAAGATTAATGCAAGTATTTAGATGAATTGATTTCTATATGTCTGTAAATGACACTCAGACGTCTCTTGCATTCCCATTAAAACCAGTTCACTGACATACAGGTGGGTGCAACTTCACATAAAAAGTGGTAAAAATAAAATCTCCTATGGCTTTTGTTGGGAAAAAAAACATGAGGTTAAGGGGTGCACCATATTCCTCTTCTGGGAAACAATAAAAAATTAATATAACATCATGAAAATGTACATGAATTACACATGAATTGTGCAAAAATGATGTTTTTGTCCATAATGATCTTAAAAACTCACATACAGCATTATAGTCTTATTTTTTATTCATAAGGATTCTTGTTAGCATATCACAAAAAAATAAAGAAATTAGCTAGAATTCTGCTTTCTCTCATATCAGGAGACTCAAGTATTCAAAGTTCTCAGCCTCTTTGTGTTTTCTAATCTGCTTCTAATCTACTCACAGATCTCTATAAAACTGAAGTTAAGTCCTACGTTTTGTGCCAAATCATGAAAAAATTTACTGGTACACGATTTATGCATAAACCAGGTTTGAAGAATAATGCAAAAAAATATGTCTGTGTTCTTAATGATCTTTAAAAACACATAATATTAACAATATAATCATCGTTAACCTACTGAAACACCAACTAGTGTCATATCATCAACTGCTATCAATGACGTCGACTATCACCGCCTCCAGTAGTCATTATTTGATTTTTACTGTATTTTACTGTAAATCAGAACAAGCTTCCTAGACAATTATTGATGAGATTAAAAGGATTTTCCTCATTGGAATAAGAAGGAACAAGGAACTGTTCTTTACACCTGAAGGTGGGGGGGTGTGGCATGAGAGTATAAAACAGGGGGGGCAGACGACAGGTGGAAACACACTCACAGCTCCAGCTTTCACAGAGCATCAGGAATCCTCACAGACACAGGTAATGAGATGTAGTTTCTTAGTTTGGGCAATTCTAGATTTACCATGTAAACAGGCTGATGATTTGTGTTGGATTCTTTCATTTCAGAGATGCTTTTCTCTGTCCTCCTGCTTCTGGGCGTCTGCCTGGTGCCCGCTCGCTCATCACCAACAGGTTTCCTCATTTATTTATTTATTTATACGAGAATTTGTCCGTGTCACATCAGCGTTTGGTCAGTTTTTTACCGTTTGTTTGTAGGGGAATATCTCGGCAGTCCTCTCCTCCAACAAACCTTCGAGGAGGCAAAGAAACTTGTGGATGACGCGTACACGTACTCCAGAGAAGAGTGAGTTTATTCTAAGGCTTTGTTTAGTAGTAGTAGTTATATGTCGATTCATTCTGTAAAAATGCAGAAGTATTAATGCCTTTTATTTAAGTAAATCCATTGCATGAAAACTAAGTACTAATTTTGTCCCTATGACTGATAATAACAGGGGTTTCCACTAATTTATAGCCAGTTTAGCCCATTAGTTCCCAACCTAGGGGTGAACACTTATTCAAATCTCTATTTAACAGAGCTGTTATCAAATCGCAGACATGTGAAATGTGAGCCGACAAAAGTTTGTTTTTTTTTAGCAGTCAAGTCAAAGTCAAAGTCAGTCCTATGCGTTTACAAGTACAACTACATTAAAGTGCAAGTGTGCAAGACAAGACAATCCTAAAACTAAATAAAGTGCAGATGCTTGAGGCTACTTTTACCTAGTGTTGCTAAATTAAAACCAAAAACCAGGTATGACAAGATAAGACATAAAGTACCTCAAGCCCACTACTCACATCAGCAGGGAATGACAAGACAAATCCAACAAGACGAGACGAAACAAGACAACACTGATTGGAAAAGCGATAGACTGTACAGTGTAGAAAACAGTTAGAGATTCACCACTAGTTCTACAATTTGTGATAAAGTGTGAACTTTTTTTTCTCCTCCTCCAGGAGTCTGCGTCGCGTCCGCCGAGACGCGGTGAGCCCCAGGGATGCTCTCCGTCTCCTGAAGCAGCCTCGCGGCGAGACCCGGCGGGCCGTGAGAGCCGCAGACTACATGGCCCAAACCCTGCGCCTGCTGCACGACAAGGTGCACCACGTGCACAAACGCTCGCTCAACGCAACAGGTGAGACGCGCAGCACCCAAACAAACACAGACACACACGCACAGAGCTCATATTGTCTTTCTGACAACTGTTCCTGGTTCTGTTGAAGGATGTGAGGTTTACGGTTTCATAATGATCTGACTGTGAAGCACTTCAAAAGCTGGATTTACGGTGCATAGGCTACAAATATCAAGTAATATATGTCACCATGTTAAACAGCTGACTACTGGGGAATTCAGGAGAAATCTACAGATGTGACATGTTAAATGCTTTGCACATTGCTTTTGCCTGCAGTGTTTCATGCATGCTTGAAACTCATCCAATGTGTTGCACTTTTCAGATTTGCTCAGTGCAGAAAGCCTGCATAAGCTGGCGGAAATAAGCGGATGTGCGCCTCGAACCAGACCTCCGTCCTGCCGTACCACACCAAACATCAACAAGTATCGCACCATCACTGGCGTCTGCAACAACCTGTAAGAGATACTTGAATATTATCCTCTTATGTTTTTGGTTATAGCTGGGTAAAAATATTTGTGTTTCGATTATCGGGTGATTTTGTGAGATTGAACGGTTTGCTTTCATAAAAAAAATTGGTAAAATACAGCATCTTATCTCAAAAGACGTGTCCAATTTCCTTGGATTCAAGATGTATTTCTAAACATGGACCTTTTTCTTACTTTTAGGAAGAACACTCGTCTCGGAGCCTCCAACACTCCCTTTGGCCGCTTGCTGCCTCCTCAATACGACGACGGCATCTCCACGCCAAAAGGATTCGACAGGAACCGAAAGTTCAATAACTTCCTGCTCCCCCTGGTAGGCCACGACATCGACGGCACAGTTTCACAGATTAAGACTGATGAAAAACAGTGAAACCAATCACTCCATCCCCAAATCTCAGGTGCGACAGGTGTCCAATAACATCCTCAGCACACACGACGCAGACGTGGTCAGCGACAACGAGATCTCCTTCATGGTGACCCTGTTCGGCCAGTGGAACGACCACGACCTCACCCTCACGCCCTTCTCCCCCAGCATCCGCTCCTTCAGCAACGGCGTGAACTGTGACGAGAGCTGCGAGAGCACCGAGCCGTGCATCCCCATGCCGGTTTGTGTCTGAACTCAGACTCACTTGGATGTCCTTTTCACTTGAAAGGTTTCCGTCCATAACCGTTTGACCTCTGTTTAACACACACAGGTTCCTCCCAACGACCCCCGCTTGCACACAGACAGCTGCATCCCCTCGTTTAGATCGGCCCCCGCTTGCGGGACGGGATTCTCTGCCTACAATTTCGGCGGCGAGCCCAACACAAGGGAGCAGATCAACGCCCTGACGGCCTTCCTGGATCTCGGCCAGGTTTACGGCTCCGAGGAAAAACTCGCCCTCTTTCTCCGTGACCTCAGTAACGATGGCGGCCTGATGCGCGTGAATAAGGACTTCACGGACAACGGGCTCGAGCTGCTGCCCTTCCACCCTCTACAGGTTGAAACGTGCGCCACTCGCAGAAAAATCACCAACGACAAGAATGCCAAAGAGGTGCCCTGCTTCATTGCAGGTTAGTCTTCTTTTAACTTGATTTTCGAGTTGTTAGTAGCTTTGTAAATAACAATTCATTAAAGCTACAGTTTGTGGTTTCTGGAGACATCTAGTGGCGAGATTGTAGATTACAACCAACGTAACTTTTCTGGCCAGTAAATGAACTAGTACAGACAATAAATATTTTATTCCATTTGTCAAGCACTGAATGTAAAAAGACTGGACCACACTTAAAAATTTAAAATTTTATTATTCTGTCAAGGCTTTATTTATTAAGATTTACATCCGCTGCTGTTACTTCTCGTCTGTGAAGTCTATGCGTTATGGTGGAAATGTTTTTTCTTCTTTGTAATGTAGACCAGTTTCCATGAGTTGTGATGTTTTCCAACCAGGCAGTAACACACCTTATTCTACTAATAACCCACTAGAGTCCTTGCTGAGGACCTTTATTAGTAGAATCAGGTGTGTTACTACCTGGTTGGAACAAAAACCTGCACTCAAGAGAGTGTGAATTCACGAATTGGCTCATGAACAAAAAAGGTACCAAACATTGGAATCCAATATATCCAAATCAAGCTAAACCCATTGATGCCTGCTGTGTTTTTGTCTTCAAGGTGATATACGTGTGGACGAGAACATCGCTCTGACTTCCATCCACACTCTCTTTTTGCGTGAACACAACCGCCTAGCTCGGCGACTGAAGAGAATAAACCCCCACTGGGACAGTGAGAGGCTCTACCAGGAGGCCCGCAAGATCATGGGCGCTTACACACAGGTAAACCCGACATTAGATGTTCTCGTTTATATGTTCATCTCCAAACCACATGTCCTAGAGAAAAAAGAATAATACCTTTGTCTCTCAGGTGTTTGTGTTCCGGGACTACCTGCCGCACATTGTGGGTGAAGACGTGATGCATGAGGAGCTGGGTGACTACCCAGGCTACGATCCCAACATCGATCCCACCGTCTCCAATGTATTTGCAACAGCCGCCTACCGCTTCGGCCACCTGGCCGTCCAGCCAATCTTGACCCGTCTGGGTGACAACTACAAAGAGAGCAATGAATTCCCCCATGTCCCCCTCTACGAGGCCTTCTTCACTCCCTGGAGAATCATCTTTGAAGGTGAGTTCTACCAAAAAAAAGACAAATGTACTTATAAGTTACTGTGTCTTAAACCGTCCCCTTCACGTTTTGAGCTGTTTTTTTGCTCTCCAGGTGGCATTGATCCTGTGCTGAGGGGTCTGGTTGACCGTCCCGCTAAGCTGAACACTCAAGATCACATGATGGTTGATGCTTTGAGGGAGAGGTTGTTCCAGTTTGTGCAGCATCTGGCTTTGGACCTGGGATCTCTCAACATGCAGAGGGGACGTGACCACGGCTTGCCTGGTACGTTCCTCACTGATTTTCAGACTTTTGAACTTTCCTCTGCCTAAAGGTCCACTTTGCCTTCATGTTTCTTACCCTCTTTCTGTTCACTCCTCTAGGCTACAACGACTATCGAAAGTTCTGTGGTCTGTCTCAGCCCAGGAACCAGAGGGAGCTCGGACAGGTTCTGAACAACAACGACCTGGCCCGCAGGCTGCTGGAGCTCTACGGCACACCCGACAACATCGATGTCTGGTTGGGAGGAGTTGCAGAGCCGTTTGTCCGCGGTGGCCGTGTGGGGCCTCTGTTCGCCTGCCTCATCGCCAACCAGTTTAAGAGGACCCGCCAAGGTGACAGGTCAGTGTTTGTATGCACATTCCCAGTTTTCCCAGGTAGGTGCTGTGGGGTGATGGGAGGGTAGCAAACATACAGTTATTTAATTCAATTTATCATCACTTCATGTCTTCATTTGAAACAGGCTGTGGTACGAGAACCGGGGCGTCTTCACTCCAAAGCAGAGAAGTGCTCTGTCCCGTGCCAGCCTGTCCAAGATAATCTGTGACAACACCGGCATCAAATCCATCCCCAAAAATGTATTCTACTTGCCCTCAGCAACAAACCGGAGAGCCTTCTGTGGCACTATCCCAGGCCTGGATCTCTCAGGCTGGAGGGAAAGAACAAGAGGGAGATCATGTGCAGAGGACTCCGAAGAAGGTGAAACAGCCAACGGGCCAAACGTTTTGGCCATAGAGGAGGCTCTCAACATCAGAATTTCACTCATTTGTCATCCATGTGTTCTCTTCTTTTTAACCTGGGTTGTTTTTCCTTCACCTGTATGTATATAAACTGTTCTTCATATGTGGTGTTTTAATCTTCCAGGCTCGGGTGATAACTGTGTTGAAACCAGTGAAGCAGAGGTTGGTGTTGAGTACTAACAAGTGGTAACATTCCAGCAATGAAGCCACATCTCCTTAAAGGTGCAGTGTGTAGTTTCTAGCGGCTTGTAAGTTTGCATCCCAAGCATGTCGGAAAAGGGTAGGCCACCCTGGTCCTAAAGAGCCACTGTGGGAGCAGGCTTTTGTTCCAACCAAGCAAAAACACCTGATTCTACTAATTAAGGTCCTTAGCAAGGGCTCCATTGGTTGATTAGTAGGATTAGATGTTTAACTGCTGTGTGGTTGAAACAAAAACCTGGACCCACAGCAGCTCTATAGGAACTAGGTTGCCTACCCTTTTGGTGTAGGAGAACCTGCCTATGAAAAATGCATAAGAAAGTCCCTAGAAAAATTGTTTAGTTTGTCCGTAGTGGACTACCATAGCATCATGCAGCTGAAACCTATGCACTGCAGCTTTAAGATCTTGCAAACACTTTTTGCCATCTTGGTAAAAGGGGTCTTCGGCTACTCCAAAGGAAACCATTTAATGTTCACTAATGCAAGCATATTTTAAAAGGGTTCCTAAATCATTAACCTTATTAGGGTAACATTTTATCTTCTTGATACACAGATTGCAGCACCACCTCCACAACAGACGGACCAAGAGCAACAACTGGACAACGAGGTAGTTAAAGCCCATATTTTTAGTCAGTTTTGTTTTGTGGAGCACATTTCAACAAGACAAATTTGAATGTCATCGTTTATTATATAACAACAATCAGCTCAAGATAATATAGCATCACTTTAGAAATCTTTTTAATCATATTAGATTTTAAAATGTAAATATAGGTAGATAGACACTTCATCATGATCACAAACATACAAGTTACTTAAACTATATTGAGATGTGAGTTTCTTGTTAAGGATATGACACCTTCAAATACAATCCACGTTGAAAGCAATCTATATGTTTTTTGCATCTCTGTAGATACCACAGGGCCCCCGAGCGTGAGAGAGTCTCCTACAACACCAGCAGCCGAAGTCAGCACCACAGAACCAAAGTCATCCTTCTCCGTCGTCCTGGGCAACTACATCCCGACCCACCAGAACATCATTCGTTTCACCCGGGTCATCTACAACGATCAGAACCACTACAACGTGCAGACTGGCGTGTTCACGTGCGCCATCCCTGGCGTCTACCAGTTCAGCTTCGTCTGCACGTCCTTCAAGCGGGCGGGCAGCATCGACCTGTGGCTGAACAAAGACATGGTGCTGCACGGCTTCAAGATGTACCAGAGGGGCCACTACCTGTCGTCCGGGGACACCATGCTCCGGCTGAGGAAGGGGGACCAGGTGCGGATGGAGGCTTCCGGCGGCATTTCAGGCATGAGCCACAAAAGCTACTTCTCTGGACACCTGCTCTACACCGATTGACACAACCACTTCCTCTCAGCGATACACACCAGTCTGTTTCATCCCCTGTTTCTATTGCTCAACCACTTTGCACTGAACTTCTGACCATATCATATATATATTACTAGTAATTTACTTTTTCCTGGGTCAATAGACTAGCTCACAATACAAGACCAGATCTTAGATTTTACTAAGGAAAAATGTGTTTATAGCTTTAATAAGTAGCCTAATGAACATAAAAATGACACACTCTGTTACATCATAGTGTATTAGACCTACAAAACCAACAGTGAAGTTTACAAATTTTATTATTAATATTTGTGCAGTGATTAAATGTGTGATTGCGATGAAAATTGTGGAAGCCAACAGTCGTCTACAGCTCAATTCCTGACTCTTCTAGATTTAGGTTAATGTATCCTCGAGGAAAGAAACTCAGCTGATGAGTTTTTGTCGCCTTGCATGGCAGCCACCACAGTAAATTATTGTATGATTGAACTACTAAAGTGCTTTGAGTGTTAAAAAATACCATTTATCATTCATTCTGCAAGGCTTGTTTTCCAGTAACTTCATGTAATGTAATATTTTTTTTATTCAATAAAGAAACACAACAATGACAAATGGCATTTATGTTTTTATTTACACCACATTAAGAATTAGCTCATGTAGCGTTCAGCATTTTGAAGATGGAGAGAATTGAAGTTGGACTTCATTTTTTTCTGCCATATCTAAATGGAGGTGGATGTTCTAATTGGTGTTTTGCTGTGTTGTTGCTCCTCCCTGCCTGAGGGGGGTGCTACCCTTCCTGGTCTCTCCTGGTGCTGGCTCCTGATTGGTGGATGGTGATTGGTGGGAGCCGCTACAAATGGCCGCCGACGGAGCTGGTCTTCTTCTTCTTTTGGCACCACTCCCTGCACCAGGCCTTTAAATGTAATGTTGAAGTGACGTGTTTCTCTTGTTATCTGAGATTTTAACTAATCAGTCAAGTTAAATGTGGGGTGGGTAGCCCTTTTAGTTCATCAATCCTTCCATTACTGCTGTGAATCCAAAAAAAAAGAAAGTAATTAGCTAGAATTCTGATTTCACCTGTATCAGGAAACCACTCGTATAACTATTTGAAGCGCCCTCAGCCCCATTGTGTTCTCAAATGTGCTTTTAATTAATCACATATCTCTATAGGAATGAGGTTAAGGCTTGTGTTTTGTGATAGCCCCAACCACATATATCATGAAAATGTATGATTTACACACAAACCAGGCTCAAGGACTAATGCAAAAACACATAAAATATTATAATTATAATAAGGACGTTGTTTACTCATAAAGTACCATATCATGAGTTAGTATTGATGACTTCCACTATCAGTGCTTCCAGTATTATTCATATGATTTGTACCGTAGCTGTAAATCAGAGCATGTTTCATATCAGCTGCAAAAAGACATTAACTCTTTCCCCCAGCAAAGTGTAAAGAAGAAGGAACTGTTCTTCACTGACTATGTCCATCTAGACAACCCAGAGGGTGTGGTCTTAGACTTTAAAAAGGGTTCGACAACAGGTGGAGGAACAACGGTCCAGTTCACACAGCATCAGGAACCTTCACAGGTTTGTTCTGATGATTTTTAATTCCTTTTGCCTCTTGACAAATACGATTAGCTTGAATGCTGATGAATTGTGATGGATTTTGTTTGTTTCAGAGATGCTTTTCTCTGTCCTCCTGGTCCTGGGCGTCTGCCTGGTGCCTGCTCACTCCACACCATCAGGTGAGCTTCACACTGTGGACACGTTTTTTTTTTTTTTTATTTCATTTTACACGTATATTCGTCCAAATTTTGAGATGTATAAAAATTAATATTTTGTTTATTTTTCAGACAAATATCCGGGCAGTCCTTTCCTTCTGAAAACATTTGAGGAGGCAAAGAAACTTGTGGATGACGCATACAAGTACTCCAGAGATGAGTGAGTTTCTTTTAAATCTAAAATGTGAGAAAATTATATTTCTATTTATTGATTCTGCTTAAGTAAAAATATCAATACATAAATGTAAGAATACTTCATTTTAAGTAAAATTCCTGCATGAAGGAGTACTAATTTCATCCTTCTTACTGATATTATTTGTTTATTATGAATTGTAATTATTTGACATCATTGGAATATTAGTATAAAGCAGCAACGTATTCACCAATGTTTTCAAGGAAATTATTCCTAGAGGCAAGAATTTCCCGAATAGAGGACATAAAGTGAAGAAAGGCTTAACTTCTATCCCATAAATGATGTATATATAACAAGAAGTACCAAAGTACATTTTTAAATACTACATAACATATACTGAATCAACACATTTTCCAGATGTCAATGATTACAATTTAGAAACAAATACACATCTGTTTTTCTATTGGGATGTCTCTAAAAAATATTTTACATGGTATTATAGTAAACCATTAGATGCTGATATGGAATAATTGATTGATTTTGTTATTTTATATGCTCAATTTGTATTCACAAACCAACATTTTCAAAATGTCTTCCTAAAATCGCCCCTTTTCTCCTTGAATTTTATTCTCTTATATTACACAATAACCAACAAACATTTTTTTTTACCAAGTCATCAATATATGCTTTGTTTCTGTGTTTTTTACACCGTTCACTTCAACTATTTTATGGTTATTGTTTTTATAGTGAATATAAGTATAAACAAACCCTAATACAGCCATTATTCTTTGTATTTCCTTAATGTTCTGTATTATTTTGTATACCTTATTATGTGTACATTTGTTACCTGTTAAGTCGAGTGGTTCCCATCCTAGGGGTCAGGGCCCTCTAAAAGGTCAGCAGATAAATCTGAGGGTTTTTTTTTTCACTTTTCTGACTTTTTAGTGGTTATTTAATTATACTACTGTATGCGGTAGCTCAGTAACTGTACAGAATCTCCACCAGTTCCACAATTTGTGACAAAATGTGAACTTCTCTCCTCTTCCAGGACTCTGCGTCGCGTCCGCCTGGACGTGGTGAACCCGAAGGATTCGGTCCGCCTGTTGAAGCAGCCTCGCGGGGAGACCCGGCGGGCCGTGAGAGCCGCAGACTACATGGCCCAAACCCTGCGCCTGCTGCACGACAAGGTGCACCACGTGCACAAACGCTCGCTCAACGCAACAGGTGAGACGCGCAGCACCCAAACAAACACAGACACACACGCACAGAGCTCATATTGTCTTTCTGACAACTGTTCCTGGTTCTGTTGAAGGATGTGAGGTTTATGGTTTCATAACGATCTGACTGTGAAGCACTTCAGAGCTGTAATTAAAGTGAAAAGGGTACGAGTTTTAATTAATAGATGTCCAGATCAGAAGTTAAACCAGGTTCAGATTTCCTGCTTCATTATGTTGACATATTAGGTTCTAACTAAAGGTATTTTGGACATTCCTTTTTATCACTCAATAAATCAGAAAAGGAGAAATCATGAATAAATGAATAAACACCTAATATAAATTGTAATGTTTTTTTTCACCGATTGAAAAAAGAAATGCTATTAAAATCAAAATTCCTATATCTTAAAACTCATTAGTGTGTTAAGAAATGCCTGCTCTGTCCTGCCTTAAGGATTATTACTATTATTATTATATTCAATGTCTTAATTTGTAGTTTAATTCATATATATGATATTTATTGTATTAGCAGACAAGGTGGGTCATCAAAACCATGTGCAATCTATTTATTTGTGCATTGATCTATTCTTCTACCCCTCATAACCATGTGCAGTTTTTCAATAAGAGTGTGCAAAAATGGTGTGTACAGACACATTTATCTTTAATTTATTATTTAAGTCATATTTTCTATGTGGGGTTGGTGCTTGGGTTCCTGTGTGTGGCTTCAATTTTTATCATCAGTCAATCAATAAAGTCCTATTTAATATTCTAAAGGATTAGATATACGTTGTACTCAACTCATTCAATGTGCCGTTCACATTTTTCAGATTTGCTCAGTGCAGAAAACCTGACTCGGCTCGCTGAAATAACTGGATGTGCGCCTCGGACCAGACTTCCATCCTGCCGTACCACACCAAACATCAACAAGTATCGCACCATCACCAGCGTCTGCAACAACCTGTAAGAGATATTTAGATAGTATTCTGATTTATTCCACATGTTTGAGTAATAAGTGGTTTGTTTTTAAAGATACAGATCATACAGTTTTACTCGCAAAAATTATTTTGATTTAAATAAAAACCTTAAGCTTAATCAGCCACTTTATTTTTAGTTGTTAATTGATTTTGTGATACTTGAGTCTCTGAGATTGAACAGTTCGCTTTCAAGAAAATGATGGTGAAATACAGCAAATCTTAGGCCATACACCGCAGAAGATGTGTCCACTTTGCTGGTATTTCTCAAACAGCGTTTGCCCAACGCTGACGTTTCTTTTCCACTTTTAGAAAGAACACTCGCCTCGGAGCCTCCAACACCCCCTTTGGCCGCTTGCTGCCTCCTGAGTATGAAGACGGCATCTCCATCCCAAAAGGATTCAACACGAATCGAACACTCAGGAACTTCCTGCTCCCCCTGGTAGGCCGCGAGCTTGACGCCAGTCGCTTAAAATCACAGTTTTTAAATCGAAACCAATCACTTCTCCTCCGATCTCAGGTCCGACAGGTGTCCAATAACATCCTCCGTGCGAAAGACGCCAACGTGGTGAACGACAGAGAAATCCCCTTCATAGTGACCCTGTTCGGCCAGTGGAACGACCACGACCTCACCTTCACGCCCTTCTCCCCCAGCATCCGCTCCTTCAGCAACGGCGTGAACTGTGACGAGAGCTGCGAGCGCACCGAGCCGTGCATCCCCATCCCGGTTTGTGTTAGAAACTCAGACTCAAACACCCGGATGTTCTTTTCATCCCGTAGGTTTCCGTCCATAACCGTCCTCTGACCACACAGGTTCCTCCCAACGACCCTCGCATCCCGCCCGGCCCAGACAACTGCATCCCCTCGTTTAGATCGGCCCCCGCCTGCGGGACGGGATTCTCGGCCTACAATTTCGGCGGCGAGCCCAACAAGAGGGAGCAGATCAACGCCCTGACGGCCTTCCTGGATCTCAGCCAAGTTTACGGCTCCGAGGAAAAACTCGCCCTCTACCTCCGTGACCTCAGCAACGACGGCGGCCTGATGCGCGTGAACAAAAATTTCAGCGACAACGGGCGCGAGCTGCTGCCGTTCCACCCTCTGCAGGTGGAAATGTGCGCCACTCGCAGAAGAGTCACCAACGACAAGAATGCCAAAGAGGTGCCCTGCTTCATCGCAGGTTAGTCTTCTTGTAACTTAAGTTTTGAGTCATAAACATTTCATAAAAAGTGAAATAAGGTAATTTTCTGACAGCATCTAGTTTCAAGGTTGCGTTGAGTAAAGACAAATTATAATTTTCCATACAAAAAATGTATTTAAAAACGTACGTACAAGGCATTTAGTTTTATCGAATGAATGCAAATGTGCTTGAAACTGTGGAACTGGATCAACCTTCCACCACATGAGTCTGATACCAAAAACCTCCACAATCAATCAGCAACATATCTCACAACCTGTACAAAATATACCTTATAACCAGAGAGTTTAATATGCCATTATTTATTGGTGATTTATTTACCATATTAGTACATACACAGGTTTTATGAATGTTAGTGGCTTTCACAATAAGAATCCATCAATGAATCCATCATCTTGCACTTTAAAAATTTGCACACAACTATTAAATCATATAATATAATAAAGAAATATCAAACCTTATGAATTCGTATCAGATTCTTCTGATCTGCTGCCTCTGAAGCTTTGGCAAGTGCATCTTCTGTGTTGAGGTTAAGAAATCTTGATTTCAAAAGGAATTGATGTCGACAGTTGGTTGGAAACAGGAAGTCTGTCTGACAGAACTTCTGTCTTTGTTGTCAAAGTCACGTTCTATATGCCCAACCACGTACCCTGACGTCAGGTCCTCGATTGACTTCGACTGATTTTGAGGAAATAGTTAGGCACTAAAATAAACTTGCAGTATAAATTACTTTGAACTGTATCAGGATGCTAAGGTGGGGCAACACTGTGGAAGTGTGGGTAGCACTGTTGCCCTAACCAAGAAGGTTGAAGGTTTAAGTCCTTGGGCTGGGACTTTTCTATATTTGCATGTTCTCCCTGTGCCTGCATGGATTCTCTCCGGTTTCTGGGCTTGCTACCACAGTCCAAAAACATTCTTAGGTTAATTTGAGATGGAAAATTGCCTCTAGGTATGAGGCTGGTGGACTGACTCTCTAAGAAAGCAGCAAAAATAAGTTGTTGGATCCACAGTTCTCTACAAAGTCATGTGTTTTATTATTGTTTGACATTTCAGAGATTGGCTCCCTAGATGAGCGGCAAATTGGGTCCAGACTAATTTGCAGAGCAAAGTGAATGTGTGTGCATTGAAGGATGGGTATACCCAGGTTAAGTCAAGACATAAAAGTAAATGGAGTTTTCATATTATATATCATACAAGTACTGAATACAAAATGACTGGACCAGGCAAACAAATAAAGCATTTTTAAGGATATCAAAGGATGAAATGAACTCCTCTGATCAACTATCCCTACTGATGCAGTATAAATTAATTAGGTGATACCCGTGTGGACGAGAACATCGCCCTGACTTCCTTCCACACTCTGTTTTTGCGTGAACACAACCGCCTGGCTCGACAACTGAAGAGAATAAATCCCCACTGGGACAGTGAGACGCTCTACCAGGAGGCCCGCAAGATCATGGGCGCTTACTCACAGGTAAACCCTGACAGACATTTAGTGTTCTCAATCATATGTTCATCTCCAAACCACATGTCCTGCAGATTAATACCCGTGTCTTTCAGGTGTTTGTGTTCCGGGACTACCTGCCCCACATTCTGGGTGATGTCGTGATGCGTACCCACCTGGGCCCTTACCCAGGCTACAATCCCAACGTTGACCCTACCGTCTCCAATGTATTTGCAACAGCAGCCTACCGCTTCGGCCACCTGGCCGTCCAGCCGTTCCTGACCCGTCTGGATCAAAACTACAGAAGGAGCAATCGATTCCCTAATGTGCCCTTGTTCAAGGCCTTCTTCACCCCCTGGAGAATCATCTTCGAGGGTGAGTTGTACACAAAATGTAATTCAAGGTAAAACTGAACTCTGTCTTGATCTGTCACCTCAACAGTCCGAGCTGTTTTTTTTTTTTTTCCTCCAGGTGGCATTGACCCTCTGCTGAGGGGTCTGGTTGATCGTCCTGCTAAGCTGAACACTCAGAATAACATGATGGTTGATGCTTTGAGGGAAAGGTTGTTCCAGTTTGTGTTCGAAATGGCTTTGGACCTGGGATCTCTCAACATGCAGAGAGGACGTGATCACGGCTTGCCTGGTACGTTCCTCACTGATTCTCAGACTAAAGGTCCACTTTGCCTTCATGTTTCTTACCCTCTTGCCGGTCACTCCTCTAGGCTACAACGCCTACCGCAGGTTCTGTCTTCTGTCTCAGCCCAGGAACCAGAGGGAGCTCGGGCAGGTTCTGAACAACAACGACCTGGCCCGCAGGCTGCTGGAGCTGTATGGCACGCCCGACAACATCGACATCTGGATGGGAGGCGTTGCAGAGCCGTTTATCCGCGGAGCCCGTGTGGGGCCTCTGTTCGCCTGCCTCATCGCCAACCAGTTCAGGAGGACCCGCCAAGGTGACAGGTACAGCTTCAAAATGTGAATATACTGTAGATTCAAATGGAAATTCTAAGGTTAGAGGTATAGCTCATGGGCAATAAAGTAAGCTACCGACTACCTTGCTCAGTATCTACTCTTTGAAAGGGGGAGAGGGTTTTGACAATGTACTGTATTTGTAAAGTGTCTTCCTTGTCATTTCCACCACTCAAAGCACTTCACACTACAAGTGTTCACTCACCCTTTCACGTGCATTCACACACTGATGGTGGTAGTATATTAACGCCAGCTAATGAACGTAAAACATTGACCGCTTTAGTTATTTCCTTGGTGCCAACTGAAGGTTCTTTTATGCTCAATGATAAAATTGGATACGGATGGAACATTGCATCTGTACTTGTTCATTTCATTGCTCTGCCTGGTCCATTAGCTAATGGACCGGACAGAGCAATATCACCAAAAATCAGAGGCTAGTGATGCTGTGACTACACAATACGTAGCCTAGATCCAGTGTGAGATAGAAGAAGGGAACGATTCCTGTAATGAGAAAGAGTAGGTTGACAGCTAGCCTCTCTGCCACATTCACAGGGTGAATTGTGAGTTTTTGTGCTGGATGTGAGCGTCATCTGGTGCCGAATTTATCAAATACCCTTAGCTGTGTTGGGGTACTCGGCGTTAATAGATTGCACAGGAAGGACGAGAGAAAAATATTTCTCCAGCATGCGGAAATTCAGCCACCTTACGGACCACCATCTCGTACGTTTTCTTCTTTTATTCTTATATATAAGCTTTTGACTCTGAGCTGCCCCCTGGTGGACGCATCGGTTAACATCCATACCAACGTATGGGACACATGAAAGTATATGATTGTGTGTGTGAGTATAAAAGATTTTTCCTCTTTTATTCAACTGTTTTTAAATTGTATTGTTTTGGATGTTTTAAATGTTGTGTGTAAAGGACTTTGAATTACCTTGTGGTTAAAATATGCTTTACAGTTGAACTTAAAGTTAAAATCTAAACACTGTTTACTTTTTAAATGAGCTTGTTGAAATATTGCTCTAATAAGAGTAAGACAGAGAGGGTGAGCGGCCATTAGTTAATTTACTTTATTTGTGTAGGTAACACGCTGTCAAATATGTTTAATCTTCAATAAACTATCACTACAGGTAGCTATGTCTCTTTGTATTGATTTATTCTGTTATTGACGTAATGCACAACCAGATTTGAATCAAACGTAATTTTGGCAGCCATAGTCAGTGTGTCTATGGTAATTGAGTTTCAGACACATATTTTTTTTATTTGGAACAGGCTGTGGTACGAGAACCGGGGCGTCTTCACTCCACAACAGAGAGCTGCGCTGTCCCGCGCCAGCTTTTCCAGGATCATCTGTGACAACACCGGCATCAACTCCATCCCCAGAGACGTGTTCAGCTTGACCTCAACCAGGAACCCGCGCGTGCCCTGTCGCAACATCCCAGCCCTGAACCTCGCCGCCTGGAGCAGGAAGCCGAGTGAGACGTCGCAGGCAGAGAAACCTGAAGAAGGTGAAACGGCAACAGCCAGAGACGTCGGACTTTCACTCGTTTGTCTTTTGCTGTATTTCTTATTATGTTGTTTGATCTTCCAGGCTCAGGTGATAACATGGTTGAAACCAACGAAGTAGAGGATGGTTTACCAGCACAATGAGGCGATGTCTCCTTTAAAGGTGCAGTGTGTAGTTTCTATCGGCCTCTAGTGGTGAGGTCAATCTATGACAATAAAAACGCAACAGATTCCATTTCTTCCACTTAATATAGAGAAAAATGCACACAGCTCATATTCAGACACAGGGCTTACGATGTCACAACTATACAGACCCAGATCGTTCTTTACACAGATATTAAAAAGACGGAATCTGGTGTGATCTCTGGAGATGTAAAACTGCGCCTATGTGATTTTTGGTTCTTAAAACCACACATATATCGTGTTAGGGATGTCACAACTTCAAATAAAACCCAGGAAATGATCAATATACATACTTTTTTTGCTTTTCTGCAGATACCAGTGGACCCTCCTGGACCTGGCCCACCAGCATCAACACCACAGCACCACAGTCTGTTTTATCTGCACAATTTACTTTTATATAACATACAACCCTGTCAAAAAAAGTGTGTACTGTTATATAACCCCTTTACCGATGGTGGGGTTTAACAGTGTTATTATGAATATGATATAATAATTAAGTATTTGCCTGGTTTGAAGTTGTTGTGTGTTATGCTGCTCTGCGATGCTTGTTTAATATTAACTTTATTCTCTTTATTCATTCAATAAAGAAAACAAGCAACAAAACAATATGATGTTCGTGCTCTTATTTCTAAAACATCAAGAATTATCTCATGTACTGCACAGTGGTGGAAAATGCACTGTTCCATTACTGCAGCTTCAATCTCTTCATGTTTAAAATGTACAGAAAGCTTAGTCGTTGGCTTTTTTTACTCTGTATAAATGTAGAGTTTTAGCTGAAAAACAAACAAATGTAAATGTTCTGAGTATTTCCTGTAGATGGAGCCATCATTCTTTTTTAAGCTGCGGCAAAAAAAAGAATGATAAACGTGACATAACCGGTTCATTCTGAGTATTACATCTATAAAGTGTCTTGGTTTAATTCCTAATCAATCTACAGGCAAAATACAACAGTAGAAGATAGTTTGGTAAAATAGACAAAGCTCTGCTGTTATTTCCATGTAAATATAAACTGTGGATTCATTTTGTAAGGTTTAGGGTTGTGCAACAATCTGTACATCTGCAGGTTTTTTGTAGTTTGCCTGGTATTTATTTTCCACATGAAGATCTTCTTGGTCATGAACAGAACATCAAGTCTGACGTTAAATGTCTTCTATGACTCTGGAGGGAGTAAGAAGCTTGGAAAAAAAAAATGTCCTGGGCACGAGAGACTGAAAGTATTTTACCAGAAACACTGATTTACAAACTGGTGCTGTCAGGTTGCTGACAGACGTGCATCATGGGAAATGTAGGATTCACCACTTTTGGAGCGTAACCCAAAAGGGCCCACTGTGACCCTGGTGTCACGACCCCGTTAGATGTTAAAAATAAAATATTATGACATATATGTATATATTGTTCTTATGGGTTAAGGAATTAAACGTCATGACACTGATGCTTCTGCTGCATCAGTTTGTGGAATATCCCTTTAATGATCTTTCAAATCAAGTTTGAGGACTATTGTGTTTGCAGCTGCAAACATTCTATTTCAATTATCAAATAATTATTATTGACTGATCTGAGTCACATGACTGTATTTAAAAGTCCATTTATTATGTTTATTTTTTCTTTCTCAATGCTGGTAATATTCTCTGTAAAGCGTTTAGGATTGCTGCACAGGTACACTAAAGCTCTGCTTAGCCTGATGCTTTTATTAGCTCTGAACACCTCTAAAAAATGGCCAAAAACAGAAGAACAAAAAGTCATCAATCTGTGAACAGAAATAAATCACACAACAGTATTTTAAATTAGACTTGAAGAGATTTATTTCTCCATTTAAAAAAAAAAAAATCTCTCCAGGACACACTGTGCAGTTTGCGGCTTGTTTGCCAGTAAATTAAAACTACAAATCACATTATTTCACATGGTAACCTGCTAAATATTATAAGACATTTCTATACAAGACTGAAAATTTCGAGGCCTTAAGTGTGATTTCCTGCAGTTGGCCGCACTGTTTATTCTGCTATGATCTCGGAAAATAGACACATAAATCAGCACTGGAAATATAAAAAAAAGCAGTATCAGTATCGCACGGAGGTGCAAATAAATCTCTTTGTCGCTGGATTGACTGGATTCACGTCTGAATCCCTGCGGCTGCGATGAGATGATATAGTGGCGGCGGGAAAAAAAACATCCGAACATCTGTCACGGCACAAAACGTGAAGTGTGTTCAGTGCTGGTGAAGCACTCCTCCTCCTGGTTGAGGAGTGTACAGTGTATGTGCAGAGTGCCACGTAGTCCACCAGACGGTGTGTGTGTGTGTGTGTGTGTGTGTGTGTGTGTGTGTGTGTGCGTGTGTGTGTGTGTGTGTGTGTGTGTGTGGTGCAGGCTCTAACTTGGCCCTAACTGGGAGTAATGGAAACCCAGTATTTATGAAAGAAGAAGAAAATATTTGAATTGTCTGTTTCAGTCATCGAGCTGTGAGCTCGGAGTTGAACCTCACTGAGGTGAGTCTGAGTTTAACAAAAAAAAAAAAGGGAAAACTTCTATTAGGAGGAAATGTAAGAGCGTCTAAGAGTGTAAAACAAAACTTTAAAGGAGATTACCAGGGACAGAGATGTAATGGGATAGTGCTTCCAGAGTTGCATGTACAGAGATGTGATTAGGAGCGTCCTGAGAACAGATCAGGAGAGGAAGCACTGGATGTTTTTTGGAGATGTGTGTGGTCCTGTTTCACTGTGATGAGCTCATGCTGCTCAGACAGGAATACATAACCGTATGCAAACTTTAAAAGAAAAAGATGCTTCTTTTTAAATTAATGCCATGCCGCTTTTAAAAGACTTCACCGCATCTTTAACCGTGAAGCTGAAGCCACTGGATGTGCAGTCGATTCAATCTTTTATCACGCCGCTGATGGATTTCATAATAATATATGTAATATAATCTCTCTATCTGGCTCAGATCTAGACGTTGGCTGCCTCAGACGCTTAAATGTAGGCTTCACGTCTCAAGCGAAATGGCAAATGTCTGCCAGATGTTGACTCAGTGATGGCACCGAGAAATCGGTGTTGGTTTTATGGTAAATTTAGCATCATCATCAAAGGATGGAGATCTTCTTGTTTTTTTTTTTCCCCTCTTCACTCAATGACGTGTCTCGCGCAGGAGGCGCTGTCACTATTTTTCCTCCTCGTTGTGCAACTCGGACGTTGGATTTTTTCGAATTCTTTAGGGCTCGATCCGGTGCCCAAAAAATCGAGTGAATTCCAGCAACGTGGACAAAAGAACTAGGCTAATTCCTTGCAGATGTGTCTCCCCGAGCCGCGTGTGTGTGTGTGTGTGTGTGTGAATGTGTGAGAGAGAACACTGTGCTGCCCTCACCGGAGAGAGAAAGGACTCTGCATGAAGAAAGTTCAATGAATTACGAGGTCTGCCTGGTGTTCCAGGGAGAAAGAGAAAAGGAGGCGATCCAGAAACACATGCACATACTTCTCCCCTCTCTGGAGGAACTGTTGGTATGCAGAATCACACAAGTTTATGTTAGTCATCCTCAAAGCAGAAACACACCGACGCCCCGGGCCAAAAAAGTACATGAGTTGTTTTAATAAAAGCAGCTCGAGGGCATCTCTGAAGAAAGGAAACGTTTCAGAGAACAGCGTGAGGTTCCTTCAGGCCGCTGATGTTCCTGACTGTTTCCCCTGGACTCCTTCTCCAGACACGTATCTTCTAGTTGATCCGTGATTTATGAACTGACAGGCGTCCTCGCTCGGGAAGGGAGGAGACGTTTGCAGCTCGTATATCTCCGCTCGGCTTTAATTCACAGGCTCAACATGAGCCTCACATGGTCGTGTGCCATCCGTAATTCACAGTGCTTAATCACATTGGCGTTCTCACAAGGCCGAGTGTTTATAGTCTCGCTACTGTTTGGGGCCAGAGTTTGATAGAAATCAATGTTCAGTTTAATTAATAAAGCACCATCGCTGTTCTTCTAACCCTTAAGAACCCGGAGCCATTTCCCCTTAAAGGACAATTATGGAGGATATGAAAATGAGTTGCAGAATGAATAGAAAACATAGTCAAGGTTATAAATAATGCTTTCAAAGAATGCTCCATATAAGCAGCTAAACTTTTCATCTGCGCTAACATCTTTACAGCAAGTGTTTTCTAATCATCCATTAGCTTCTAATGTAATTATCAAACACAATGCACCATTATTACACTGGAGAAATAGGCCTACATGCACATATGTAGATATTACATTAAAAAACTTGCAGCTAGAAGACTCATCCAGCACATTAACAATGTATAGAGTGGATTTCTGATGAGATTATTGTTATCTTTATTGAAAAAACAGGGCTAAGTGACCCCAAACTTATATTTACAATAGTAGTTTTTATTGTGACATATATGTCATACAAAGTTTCCATGACTATTTAAAGGTTAATAAATTTAAAGGTTATTTCATTCACGTTTTGGTGAGAACAGGTTAAATGTGATCTGGGACATTATTATTATTAAACCCATTAACATTGTTAAATGGGTTGAAGCTCACCTTTAGCTGTTTGATATCAGTCGGCCCTCTCACATCTGTCACGTGACCACACCAGGTGGTCACATGACCACATCAGGTGGTTCGCTCTATATCACTCAGGGCCTTCATCAGTTTTCCAGAATATTTAAAGGGGCGCTGACACTAGTTTCTTGTGGATTAAAACCAGTGTAGTTTCCTGTTATAATTATTAAAACCCTTATTTCTGATGTGCAACAATCAAAGTCGAGTATCTACTTTTTGCTTTAACGTGGACGTGGTTCATCTACAGTGGTTGACAGATGCGAACGATCACACGTCTGCCATCAGCAACGTCCCGTTCGCTGCACAGAAGCACGTTCCCTCCTCCTCCTCTTCCTCCTCCTCATCTTCTTTCGCGCCAGTGGAACAAAAAAAAGCAAAAAAACAAAATCACAGATGGAAACTTCTTGCGCGAAATTGATTCAGATTTAGATTCAGATTCTGACAGTTTTATTCATCCCAGAAGGACAATTAGATTCCACAGTACAACACATCAACAGCCCACAGGCAGGCGGCAACATGCAAGAGACGGCCGATAAGAGGTTAGGATGGAGGGGCACGGGCAAAAGCATGTATGCTGTAAGCGACACACCCCGGCAGCATCAGTCCAGTTCGGCCTAACACCGAGATCCAGATGAAAAACAAACATCTGTTACGGTTCACACGAGTCGACAAGAATGTGACGTTCATTGGGAATGACTCCTGCTGGTATGTAGCAGCCTGATAACGGAGTTACATCCAATCCGTGGGATAGAACATGATCGGGCCGGCTTAGGATGCCTTTCACTTTCCTGTTCTCGCTTCCTGTTTTGACTCTGTTTGGACTCTAATTACCTCGGAGCAGACCTTACAAATGCTGCTTAAGCTTCTCGTCCTGTGCAGACAACCCGTTGAACCGAAACAAATAAATGAAAAAGTTGAATAACTTTCAATGAGTGGGTGATGAAATCTACATTAAAATAGTCTCAAAAGATTTCACTTCAGCATTTAACCCTTGAGCTTCACTTTAAAACCTTTACTTTCATCACCTTGGGGAATAAAAGGAATAAAAATCCCAAAGCATAATAGCAAAATAGAAGGCAAGTCGCTCGACCTTGAATATGAGGCTGAACGTCGTTAAACGCCAAAGATAAATCTGCAAATAAAACTGTAGTGATGCTGAAACCTGAGTAGTACGCTGCAAAAACTGAAAATTTTATCAGGTGAAAAACGTCTTGTTTTGGTACAATCAGTCCAACATGGAGAAGATTTATCTTATTCCACTGGACGATAATTTAGCTTATTCCATTTTGTTTTTCTGATTTGCATCAATTTGGTCTCATTATAAGGAAACAATACTAACATTTCTTTAAAAATATATATTAAAATTACCCAAAAAACAATGGAATAAGTTTAATTATCTGCCACTGGAATAAGTTAACTATTCAATATTGGACTGATTGTACCAAAAACAAGATATTTTCACCTGATAAGATTTCAGTTTTTGCAGTGCATGCCTGATCTGTTAAAGAACAGTTCTGATTATAGGCTTGACTCCTACAAATTTCAGTTTTTGCAGCATATGAGTTAATAGTAGACATCAGTGCAGGCTTTGCTGCTACACGTCTCACTTTGGGACCCTAATATCATTCCAATTTTTACAAATAGTCCATTAAAAATAAAATATTACACTGTGAAAACGGCAAAATAGAGCCCCTTTGACAACTGTAAGCGCTGTAAACACTCAACTCATTTGGCCGCTTTTGATTCTTCTGATTTTTTAATCGGAACACATCTGGATGAGTGAATAAAGAATCAAATCACAGATAAGTCGAAGCATTGATTGGAAACCGATTATTTCATTTATTGCCTGAATTGTGGTTTGAAAGTAGGATATGCCTCAAAATGCACTGGTTGGGTATGAGTATAGCTAAAGGAAAAAAGTGATTTATATAGCTGTTGCAGAACACACAAGTTCAGTGTCAGTGTGTGTGTGTGTGTGTGTGTGTGTGTGTGTGTGTGTGTGTGTGTGTGTGTGTGTGTGTAGGGGGGGTCCATCTTGTGACCAGATGGTCGTCAGTTCAATCCTAGGTGTGGCTGGTGGATAAATTTGAGTGGAAAGTGTAAGACAGACACTTCATTACCGACTTGTAAAAGCATGAACCCTGGAAGGGATCAAATATTTACCTTGAAAATGTCTTGGTTTTGGTAAAATTAGTCAAATATTGAGAAGAATTTTCTTATTCTTGTCATGTAACTTAGCTTGTTTCTTGAAATCAGTCAGTTTAATCTTCTTTTTTAAGGGCATGTAACCAAATTGACCCAAATCAACCAAAAGGCAAAATGATCTTCTAGTACAATAGAATAATATTACTCAATATTTGATTAATTTTACCAAAAATACAATATTTTTAAGCTTTAAAAGACCTTGAAATATCCTTAATTATCTGTGGAATAAGACAATTCTACTCAATATCTGACTTATAGTTTTCAACGTGTGGCAGCTACAGTTACTGTCATGTCTCGTCGTAAATGTTAAGTTGTCACTCGTGTTGTCTTGTCCTGCACTTCCTGTTTTATTGTGAAATGACCCTTCCCTCTTGTTTCAGGCACCTTCGCTTCCTGCCCTTGTGTGTTTCCCGCCACAGTGATTGCCTTCCCCTGCCCTGATTGTTTCCACCTGTGCCCTGTTACCTCTCCTATATATTGTCTGTGTCTCCCCTTGTCCTGTGCCAGTTCGTCACGTCCCATGTGTCAGAGCCAGCGCCCAGCTCCAAGTACTACCAGGTTTTGTTCTCTCATGCTCAAGTTCCCAGTCTTGTTTTGTCGGCCTTTGCCTCGTTATTTTTCCTCGTAAGAGTGACTTTTTGTTTATTCCTCGTAAGAGTGATTTTTTGTTTATTCCTCGTAAGAGTGATTTTTTGTTTATTCCTCGTAAGAGTGATTTTTTGTTTATTCCTCGTAAGAGTGATTTTTTGTTTATTCCTCGTAAGAGTGATTTTTTGTTTATTCCTCGTCAGAGTGAATCTTTTGTACGGAACCATAATAAAGACCTTTTCTTTGATCGATCCGTGAAGAGTCGTGCATTTGGGTTCAGCCTCCGGCCCCGCCTTGTGTCAGTACGAACTGGCCAGCCATGAACCCAGCCGACTCCAACCAGCTGACCACAGCGGTCCACTCCCAGGAAGCACGACTAACGAGGCAGGAGGAACACCTGACCTCCCTTGCCCGAGGGTTGCAAGGGTTGGCCCACAGCCAGGACAGTTTTCAGGCAGCCATGACCACGGAGATGAGGGAGTTAGCCCTGCAGATCAAGCAGGCCCTTCCTCGATCACAGCCTGAACCTTCTCCACCCCCGAACTCTTCCGCTACTCCTGCTTCACCTGGATCACCTTCAGCCTCGCTCCGGCTAGCCCCGCCAGAGAAGTTCTCCGGAGAAGGTGACACCTGTAGATCGTTTATCGTGCAATGTGAGCTACACTATGAACTCCAGCACTCAGCTTTCCCGACAGACTCAGCCAAGGTGGCTTTTATGATTTCCCACCTTACGGGACGAGCGGCGGCATGGGCGACCGCAGAGTGGGCTCGAGGAGCGTCGATTTGCTCCTCCATAGATTCTTTTAAAGACTCCTTAAGGAAGGTCTTCGACCGTACAGTACCAGGGAGGGAGGCGGCAAGAGAGCTCAGTACGATAAAGCAAGGCAGTCGCACGGTGGCCGACTACGCCATCCGCTTTCGCACCATAGCTGCCGACAGCGAGTGGAACGAAGCGGCCCTACGGGACACGTTTTTGACGGGGCTCGCTGCCTCCGTTCGGAGCCTACTAATCCCCCTGGATTTACCCACAGACCTGGACTCCCTCATCGCCCTAGCCATCCGGACGGGCAATCGGCTGAGGGACTGGGAGAGGGAGACCGTGACGCCTTCTCACCACCGGTTAGCTGCTCAACCCGCCACGCTGTCTCATTTTTTTCCACAGGCTGCAGCACCCCCAGAGCCCAGGGAGGAGCCGATGCAGTTGGGGCGGGCAAGGCTGTCCAGAGAGGAGCGACGGCGCCGGTTACTGGAGGGCAGATGTTTTTACTGTGGAGAGACTGGACATCTGCTGGCTGCATGTCCGGTGAAAGGTGGGCGCCCAGCAGGGAGAGGAGGCACTCGGGGGCGACAGCTGTCTACGCCAGAAACTCCCCCTCGCGCACTGACGACTGTCCAGGTAACCCTGACGGGTCGCACTAATTCAGTAGGGGCTCTAATTGATTCAGGGGCTGACGAAAGCCTGTTAGACTGGGATTTGGCCCGCAAGTGGCAAGTCAAGACTGAATTGCTATCCCAGCCTCTGGAAGCCACTGCCCTTGATGGCCGTTTTATTTCTAGAATAACCCATAAGACTGAACCACTCCATGTTCAGGTTGGCGACCACCATGAACAGATGTCTTTTTACCTTTTTAACTCTGCTCGGCACCCAATGGTTCTCGGATACCCATGGCTGTCTAGGCACAACCCCCATGTTAAGTGGGAGACCGGAATTATCACAGCCTGGGGAGAGAATTGTGTGGAGAACTGTTTAGCCGCGGGTCAGAGACGGGCAATAGGTCAGGTCTATACTAGAGGGGCAGACCCATCTCCTGGGGAAGAACCAGACCTAGCAACTGTACCCGTGGACTACCATGACTTGGGGGAGGTATTCAGCAAAAGCAAGGCTGCGTCCTTGCCTCCCCACAGACCGTATGACTGTGCCATTGACTTAATTCCAGGTGCTCCGATTCCTAAGGGGAGACTTTATGCCATTTCGGGTCCCGAGAAAAAGGCCATGAAGGAGTATATTGACACCTCACTCAAGGCGGGCCTTATTCGTCCCTCGTCATCTCCTGCGGGAGCCGGTTTCTTTTTTGTGGGGAAGAAAGACGGCTCGCTCCGTCCCTGCATAGACTATAGCCCCCTTAATGCCATTACGGTTAAGAACCGCTACCCTCTGCCCCTTATGGCCTCCGCGTTTGAACAGCTTCAGTCAGCAAAGATATTCACGAAGCTAGACTTAAGAAACGCTTACCACCTGGTTCGGATTAGAGAGGGGGATGAGTGGAAGACTGGGTTTAACACACCATCAGGGCACTATGAATACCTAGTCATGCCATTTGGACTTGCCAACGCCCCTGCAGTATTTCAGGCTTTTATTAATGATGTCCTCCGTGAATTTTTGAATTTGTTTGTGTTTGTGTACTTGGACGACATTTTGATCTTTTCCCCTGATCAGCATACTCATGTCCATCATGTCAGACTGGTTCTCCAGCGCCTGCTGGAGAACCAGCTATATGTTAAAGCAGAAAAATGCGATTTCCATGCCGGTACAGTATCGTTCCTTGGCTTTATTGTAGCCTCGGGACAGATACAGATGGACCCGGCTAAAGTTAGCGCTGTGGCTCAATGGCCAACTCCTGATAGCCGCAAGAAGGTTCAGCAATTTCTGGGGTTTGCTAACTTCTATAGGCGGTTCATCAGAAACTTCAGCGCAATAGCGGCACCACTCCATGCATTAACATCTCCTCTGACACCCTTCCAGTGGTCCCCTGAGGCTGACCAGGCATTCAGGAGGTTGATTGCCATGTTCACGACAGCACCCATTCTCACAATGCCTGACCCAAATCGTCAGTTTGTGGTGGAGGTGGATGCCTCCAGTGAAGGAGTGGGGGCTGTTTTATCGCAGCGGTCAGAGAAGGACCAGAAGATGCACCCCTGCGCCTATCTTTCCAGGCGGCTCTCATCAGCGGAGCGCAACTACGACGTCGGGAATCGGGAGCTACTGGCGGTGAAGGTGGCCCTGGAGGAGTGGCGGCATTGGCTGGAGGGAGCTCAACAACCATTCCTCGTCTGGACGGACCACAAAAATTTAGAGTATATTAGGAAGGCTAAACGCTTAAACGCACGTCAAGCTAGATGGACATTGTTTTTTAACCGTTTTGATTTTGTCTTGTCCTACAGGCCGGGGTCCAAGAACACCAAGCCAGACGCCCTCTCTCGCCTTTATGACCCCGAGCCTGTTGCCAAGGTCCCCGAGCCCATCCTGCCACTGAAACGTGTGGTAGGGGCGGTGAATTGGCAGATAGAAGCTGAGGTGAAGCAGGCCAACGGTGAGAGCCCGCCACCTAGTGGTTGCCCAGCCAATCGGCTGTTTGTCCCAGCGCCCCTGCGACCTCAGGTGATTCACTGGGCTCACACCTCCCTGCTTACCTGCCACCCAGGGGTGAGTCGTACTATGTTTGTCGTCAGGCAACGCTTCTGGTGGCCTGCGATGGAACAGGATGTCCGGGAGTATGTGGAGGCCTGTCGAGTCTGCGCCCAGAACAAGACATCCTCGAGACCTCAGATGGGATTGCTCCATCCCCTCCCAGTTCCCAGTCGGCCCTGGTCGGACATTTCACTGGACTTTGTTACGGGACTTCCCTCATCTGAAGGTAACACCACTGTATTGACAGTGGTGGACCGTTTTTCCAAGTTGGTGCATTTCATTGCCTTGCCTAAGTTGCCGTCAGCCAAGGAGACGGCGGAGATAATGCTAACTCATGTTTTTCGCCTACATGGCCTCCCTAGAGACATAGTGTCCGACCGGGGCCCGCAGTTTGTATCACGGTTCTGGTCTGAGTTCTGTGCGCTGATTGGGGCCACAGTTAGCCTCACGTCGGGGTACCACCCCGAGTCCAATGGACAGACTGAACGCCTCAACCAGGAGTTGGAGACTTGCCTCCGCTGCCTCATCTCCCAGAACCCTGCAACCTGGAGTAAGCACCTGGCTTGGGTCGAGTATGCCCACAACTCCCTCCCCACCGCAGCCACCGGTCTGACACCATTCCAAGGCGCCTACGGCTACCAACCTCCTCTGTTTCCGGACACAGAGAAGGAGGTAGCGGTGCCATCGGCGCATGCCCTAGTTCGTCGTTGCCGGCGGGTCTGGGCAGCAGCCCGCAGGGCCCTCCTGCGAACCTCGGCCCGGATGAAGAGGGCTGCTGATCGGAGGCGCTGCCCAGCGCCCGTCTACAAGCCTGGCCAGAAAGTCTGGCTATCCACCAGGGATCTGCCCCTCCACGTAGAGTCCAGGAAGCTGGCTCCCAGGTTTGTTGGTCCTTTCCCTGTTGAAAAAATGATTAACCCTGCTGCTGTTCGTCTTCGTCTCCCCAGATCCCTCAGGGTCCATCCCACTTTCCACGTGGGGAGACTGAAACCAGTTAAGGATAGCCCCATGGTCCCTCCTGCCAAGCCCCCACCACCCCCCCGAATGATTGACGGCGGTCCAGTATACACAGTTAAGCAGCTACTGGCAGTCCGGAACAGAGGCAGAGGACGCCAGTTCCTGGTTGACTGGGAGGGCTACGGTCCGGAGGAGCGCTCCTGGATACCCTCCAGATTTATTGAGGACCCGGGCCTCATAGATGACTTTTACCGCCGTCATCCTCAGGAGCCTGGGCCGTCTGGTGCCGTCCCTAGAAGGGGGGGTACTGTCATGTCTCGTCGTAAATGTTAAGTTGTCACTCGTGTTGTCTTGTCCTGCACTTCCTGTTTTATTGTGAAATGACCCTTCCCTCTTGTTTCAGGCACCTTCGCTTCCTGCCCTTGTGTGTTTCCCGCCACAGTGATTGCCTTCCCCTGCCCTGATTGTTTCCACCTGTGCCCTGTTACCTCTCCTATATATTGTCTGTGTCTCCCCTTGTCCTGTGCCAGTTCGTCACGTCCCATGTGTCAGAGCCAGCGCCCAGCTCCAAGTACTACCAGGTTTTGTTCTCTCATGCTCAAGTTCCCAGTCTTGTTTTGTCGGCCTTTGCCTCGTTATTTTTCCTCGTAAGAGTGACTTTTTGTTTATTCCTCGTAAGAGTGATTTTTTGTTTATTCCTCGTAAGAGTGATTTTTTGTTTATTCCTCGTAAGAGTGATTTTTTGTTTATTCCTCGTAAGAGTGATTTTTTGTTTATTCCTCGTAAGAGTGATTTTTTGTTTATTCCTCGTCAGAGTGAATCTTTTGTACGGAACCATAATAAAGACCTTTTCTTTGATCGATCCGTGAAGAGTCCTGCATTTGGGTTCAGCCTCCGGCCCCGCCTTGTGTCAGTTACAGGTAATTTGTTAAAAATGATTCGCTCTAAATGCTGTTTCTTTCTTTTTAAAAATTCTGTCCATGTTTCTTGATAATCACAAACACACTTGACTCTGTTTCTGCTTTTCCAGTAAGTGATCCAACGCTCGTCTGTATATTCAGACCAAAAAAAATGATCCTGAAGGAATAACACGTAGAAGAGGCTCTGATCCAGGAGTTTTTATTTGTTTTTTTTATCTGAAACACTCAGATACTGATAAGAACCTGTCAGGCATCGCTCCAATACGACTGGATGTGCAGCCCTCTGCCCCCTCCTGTCTTCGTATGAGAAGCTGTCATCTGTCCTCAATGAATGCACCCTGCATCTGTCAGATTACTGATTTCCTTTCTTCACACCAGGAAACTTATTTGTCGCCTCGTTTCATTTCCTGTTTATCTTCATCCCCTGCTTTTGTTTTCCTTCTAAAACGAATCATGTGAGTTCCACAGTGAAGCTGTGGAAGTGCCTCAGCAGCCGCCCTGTGCTCGGGTTGTGTAGGTGCTGGATGGAATTGTCTGCTTGTCCAGACAAAATGGAAACCTCGGGTTCAGTTTCTTCCTCCAGAGCTGTGCATTATGGCCGCGCTGCTCAGACTCATCAGCAGAAGATCTGCTGCCACCACGCTCCCTCCGAATATACCGATTATGACCTCATGCAGGAGGCCTGCAAGATGCATGTGATGAGACCTTCACGTTCTGGGTAAAGCTCCAGAGCAGAGAGACCAGAGCACAGCTGGGGCGGAGGTGGTGGAGGTGGTGGAGGTGGTGGAGGTGGGGGGGTGATTTCCCAGAAAGAAATCTGAAATGTTGCAGGGTTCCACGGTGGAGCGATGTTTAGGTTTTCTGCGATTCCCCCCTATGAGAAAATGGATGAGTGTGGAGACTTTCTGGCAGAGCAGCGTTGCAATTTGGCTGGGAGTTCATCCAACAGTCAGGGGAAAAGGGAGAAGAAAAAAAAAGTTATTTATCATGACATTTTGTTGATCCTGCAGAGAGAAGAGAAGGCAGATACGTTAAAGTGAAAGGAGGGCTGTGTTAGTCCTATGTGATCCCATAAGTAAGATGGATTTCTGGTTTGTCTGTGTCTGTTTTTATAAGCGCTGTCAAAATGTGCATCTGCTCCTATGTGATGCAGAAAATCACTTTCTCTGCTTGTCACTGACACACACGCACGCGCACACACGCACGCACACACACACACACTCTCCAAAAGGGGCCAGGCTGAGCAGCTATCAAACACACTTGGCGGAGCGTGATCCGACATCACGTATCCAGTGGTTATACGAGCAGCAGCAGCGGACTTGTGTAACAGATTCAGAAAACTCCAAATGCTGAACTCCTCCTCCTCCTCCTCTTGCTCTTCATCATCTCACTGGGCGCATCTGCGGGCTGCAGCAGCAGAGCGATATGACTCCGCACGGATACACTTAGCTCCGCTTCTCTGCGCTCAGTGGAACTCCCGCAAATGGAGATGAGGGATCTTTAAAAGTTAAAAAAATAAAAAAAAGACCAGTGACGACCCCCGGGGCTCATCTGCAACACTGCGCTATTTGTCACGTTCAGATCTCTGATTGATTCCACGATGGGATTACGCGTGTTGGGCACGCCGCTTTACGCGTACGCGTGCCTCTATTTGTTTGTTTTCATCCTGCAAGCCGCCCGATCCCAGAGGAACCCGGGGACCCCACAGGGCGGCAGCCAGAGGGCGGCTCTCCGCCAGACGCTGCAGTGGTCGCACAACGGCAAGATCTTTAGCATTTTGAGCCAGGGCTCGGAGTACCAGCCGCCGCGGCGCAAGGAGCAAGCGCCGGCGCGGCCCGTCACCATCATCCGCGACGCGCACGTGAAGCAGCCGGACGCGTCCAGCCAGCCGCCCGTCCAGCAGCAGCAGCCTCCCCGGATCCCGCCGGTGCTGCAGAGGCTCGTGAGCCGCCAGCATCACCACGAGCGACCCGGCGCGCGCGCGGAGGCGCAGAACGCCACCGGAGCCAATGGCACAGAGGCCAAAGTCACCGTCAGCCCGCCTCTGCCCAGGAGGGAGGACATGATGGTCGGCGACGACCCCTACGACCCCTACAAGTCCTCGGACCCCGACAACCCGTACTACAACCACTACGACGTGTACGACCGACCGAGGCCGCGGCAGAGACACGGATACGGAACAAGGTATCATCAGTATGGTAAGAGAGGGAAAGTGTTCTCTAATCAGTGATCTGACCCCATCACTCACCCAGTGAGCTCTCATTGTCTACACTTCTGCATGACTGATTTGGTGGTTCATGCTTCAGTTTATTACATTAACTTGTGGTTTGTAGATTTTCTGTGTTAATCCAAAAAAAGCAAAAAAAAAAGGGGGGGAGTCAGATGTCAGATTACTTGCATGTATCCTCCTGATTCTGTCCTGTCGAGCTTTTATTACTGAGACTCTGACGCTTTTTTTTCGTGCAGGTCTTCCTGATCTCGTGCCTGATCCGTACTACATCCAAGCGTCAGCGTATGCCCAGAGAGTCCCCATGTACAACCTGAGGTGTGCAGCGGAGGAAAACTGTTTGTCAAGGTAGACTGCTGTCAGAACTTAGGGAGGGGGGGGGGACTTTGGTTTGGTGCCAAGTCTGAGTGTGATTCACAGAGCTTTGAGCCATAACAACCACCTAAAGTGCTTGTGGGTGAGGGTTTCCCAGTAGGAACCTTCAGATGAGGTAAAATTAACCGAAATCCTGCCACCAGATGTCTGCAGGGGCGGGGTGGTGCACTTCTGTCGTCTAATCATAGTTTGCCCCGGCAGAGAAAGCCTGAATGGTAAACACATTATCGAAAAAAACGAACCCAAACAGCCACGCGCCTCCAAAACTATTTTTTTTCCACCCACCACTTACGTGACGGCTCGCCCAGCGTCTGGAGGAGGGGGAGGGACGGGGGGGTTTCAGCGAGGAAAAACAATCTTTAGTGATGTCACAGAGCTTTAAAGTCCTTCCTTCTGTTTTCTTTCCCCTACAGCTCGGCCTACAGAGCCAGAGACTACGACACCCGCATGCTGCTGAGGTTCCCCCAGAGGGTCAAGAACCAGGGGACGGCCGACTTCCTGCCCAGCAGGCCTCGCTACTCCTGGGAGTGGCACAGCTGTCACCAGTGAGTATGACTGGGTGACAAAAAAAACCTCCTGCGACTTCGTGGCAGTTGTCGTGACCTTCCAACACGCTGGCCTCAATCACGGATCATTTTAGTGAAGCTCCATCTGAGGGCCCTGAGACTGAATGCAGCGTTTAGTGGAGATTATGTCAGATAATATTATTACACGACAGAAGTGGAGATAGAAAAGTTCCTCCACACGTCCAGTGAAGCTTGTTTTATTTATCAGAGAGACTCCTGCTTTTGTCCTTTTTCCAGTCTGCAGCTGTAGTGTGAATCACAGTCGTGTTAATTTTGGCCGCCTGTCTACCAGGAGTTTTATTTGTAACTTAAGACTTTTTAAAGACCTTATTTTTGAAATTCTCTGCAAATGGTGACAGTAAAAAAAAAAAAAAAAAACTCTTTGGTCTTTCCTCCAGATGATGTGACTCAACTTCTGACCCATGTAGTCAGAGAATTTTCGACGGCAAAAATCTGCGAAACCAGACGTTGTAAAAAAAAAAAAAAAACTATGTGTGTGTTGAGGATAATGAGCCAAAAATGAAAACTGCTGGTATTTTCTTTTCCTTTATTGAGGTTATGGAAAAGTGCCTAGTTCCCTGATTCCACAGAAACTACCTCAGTCCATAGTTATGCTGTGAAACAAGCAAACCACTGTTCTAATCCCCAAGATGGAGCACGTCTGAAACACGTCCAATAAACAATTGATGGAGATTGTATAGATCCTCTTTTTGAAAGTCGACTAATCTCAAAATCCAGGCTTGTTTGTATCCTTAGGCAAACACTTTTTTTGCAGATGCCAGAGTCATTCAGGTTCGTCGGTTCTGTACGTGTGAATGATGAAAAAAGGTGAGGAGTGTGTGTGTGTGTGTGTATGTGTGTGTGTGTGTGTTAAAGGCTGTGCTGGTGATCCGCAGGCACTACCACAGCATGGATGAGTTCAGCCACTACGACCTGCTGGACGCCCAGACACATCACTCGGTGGCCGAGGGCCACAAGGCCAGTTTCTGCCTGGAGGACACGTCCTGCGACTACGGCTTCTACAGGCGCTTCGCCTGCACCTCACACACACAGGTCTCAATGACGACTGCGGTGAAGTTGTTGCAATTGCCCTTTAAATCTCCACCAGTCCATTATTTTTGTACTTTTTGTTATACCAGTACATACCATAACTCAATGAAAAAAACAGACATTTATTGAACAAAAGACTCAGATAGAATGATTCAGAAACTTCACAGAAAATTGCACAACTCCAACGTATAAAGAGCCGGTTTATATTACATACATAGTTCATCCATGTCTGTTTTCTGTAGCAAAGCATTTCATAGTAAAAAATCACAGACAGGCCTCTAGCCACCACCAGGGAGGGATTTTTTACCCCTTAATTTGCATTTCATTTAGATTTTTTTACCCCTTAAGCTATATTTCCGCAAGAGAAAATATTAACACAAAGCTGAAAAACCAAATGCATGAAGTCCACCTAATTATCATGACATTAATTAATATTTAAGTGAAAGAAAACACTACAATATAAGAAGCTGCATCAACAGTCAAAGTTTATATTTCTTCCAGCAGGAAAAGTAGAGGATGACCTGGAAAAGAGAAGGAAATGTGATAAATGTGTTGTTCTAAGAGAATTAGGGACAACACTTAATCATCCTACAGATGCATCAACAGACAATAGAGATGTTAACCTGTAACCTGCTGTTAATGTATTTTAGGATAAAATGCAATGAATATGCATATTTTAAGGTCATATTCAGTCACAGAATGAATTATCCATCAATAACAGGCTGTGATTTGGATGTTATGAATATAAGTAGTAAATATATTAGATCATACATATATAAATTATGGCCTAATTATGACAGTATACCTGTATATTGTATAATTTATCTATATAGGATGTTGACCATGGTATTTGTATGTCTAGTAAAGTGAATTCCGACTCACTGTCTGGGACTTTTAAAGGTAAAATGTGTAAGAACTGGCCATGTGATTCAAACAAATAGGAGGCAAAGTGTGTGTGTGTGTGTGTGTGTGTGTGTGTGTGTGTGTGTGTGTGTGTGTGTGTGTGTGTGTGTGTGTGTGTGTGTGTCGCATGAAGCAACAAGCTCACTGAACCTGAGCCACAGGGAGAACATTGAGATATGGGAACGTTACAGAGACCTTAGCGGTGAAGGAGAACCGGGCGGATCAGCTGATGAGGGATCAGGCCTGAGTTCTGCTGGCTCCAGCCGACTTTCCTAAACAGGCTTTATTTGCACTTAACTGACCGCTCCTGGAGATCTAAACAGCCACTTTCCCCGCATGAAAACATGTGGAGGAGTGACGTAGCGGTCCGCCACGTTTACTCCGGCTGGTTCCGGTCGTGCTTCTTCTTCCTCTGGTGTTGGTCTGAGGTCAGACTGGACCGAACGTGACTCACTGCCTCTTATAGAAGGAAGAGGATGAAGACTTCATTTAGCTGATGTCTCTACCAATAATGTACAGGAAGGACTTTGACATAACAGCAAACTGTAAAAAAAAAGCTAATTTTAAACAGTTTTAACTTCAATTCCTGGCCAAATCTTCCACGTTGTGCCTTTAAATAGAACTGAGTCAGTGTAAATATTAGTAGAAACAGCAACGCTTTTTCTGCCGTGTGCAGGTCATGGAGGTCAATGTCTGCCGTGCAAAAAATGTTAAGGCCTAAAACCGAGTGATGAGAGCAGTGAACCAATGAGCTCAAGCTTTGGTATAATTAATCCAATATTAGAATTATTGGTATAATTAATCCCTATTTATTGGGCTGGCAGATCATTTTGCTTATTTAAAGAAAGTATTCGTTTTCAATAGATCATTTCAATAAGATAATTCAACTCAATATAAGACTAATTATACCAGAAACAAGACATTTTAACTTGGTAAGATTAATCAGTAAAAACAGAACACTAGATTAGTCTGTATATGCTAGACGTCCACCATTTAATTTTAACTATCGTTGTGCAGCTTCTTATTTTGTCCACAAACACCAAAAGGTCAAGAGGCTAATCTATGGGTGTTTTATATTGACCTTTGTAATTAAGAACTGCTCGTGAAAGTTATACTACACAGTAAAATCACTTAAAACAGACTCTGTTACTGTGCAGCGTCATAAAGGGTTAAGGGGAATTGCACCACTTAGGTTATAAAATAGGTCTCAAAGCTATCTTAATAATTTCTGCTAAACAAATCCAGAATAACCATAAACTGCAGTAACGCATCGGTGCACATCCTCCTGAACAAAGCGTAATAACCTCCCTGGATTACTCAAACGGCTCAGGCCGCATCATTTGACTTGAAGAATTTGTTAAAAAAAATAAATAAATAAATAAAGCAGAGAGGAGCTGAGGGTCAAATGTTCTTTTCCTGCGGCGGTTGTCCTTTACAGAACAGCTTCAGAATTTCCTTTTTGCGCGAGCCAGCGGTGATTTGATGATTTCCTGTTTCTCCCGTAAGACAATCCACCTGCCTGGACTTCTGTGATCACTTGTTTTTTCCTCTTTCTTTCTTTCTTTCTTTTTTTTGTGAACATTTCATTGGCATCCAGGAACACAATAACATATCATTTTTATATTCAGAGCCTGTCAAAGTCCCGGTTTCTAACGCCACGTGCCAAAGGGACCTTAAAGTAAATGGCTCTGTTTGTTTGTCTAATGTGTTTTACTGCAGGGACTGAGCCCGGGATGTTACGACACCTACAACGCCGACATCGACTGCCAGTGGATTGACATCACAGATGTGAAGCCTGGAAACTATATCCTCAAGGTTGGTTGGAAAGAACAGACGACACTCGGCCTCCTCCTGAAACTCTGAACCCTTTTTAAGCGAATTACGCTCGAGCGGCATCACGTTACACTTTAAAAAACCTTCTGCGTTCCATTGGCCTTAAACGAATACAACTATGTTTTATATTTTGTTCAGTTAAATAATACCAAAATACGCCTTTTGAATAAAACCGGTCACCTGTCAATGGCATTTCAGCCACTCTTCAAATGTCATAAATCAGTTTTATGCCACAATTTTTACGATACTTTATACATCTAAATGAAATATCCTCTTTATAGGACATCTGGATATTAAAGTTCACATATTTTATGCATCATCAGGGTTTTAAGAGAAGTTTTATTGTCCCTCACTAGATATATGTGTATGTTTTACATATTGAGAGGTTAAAGTTGACCACTATGACACACGGACTGACAGCATCATTGATGGAATAATAAGGAAGAACTTCACACAAGAATAAAAAAAAAAATATTTTTTGTGGGGAAATAAGTGAATCTAAATAAATCCTTTAAATTTAAAAAGAAAGGGAATCAAATGTGTAATACAATAAATAGCGGCATTTGTATATCTATGTTCTGTGTATTGTGTTGTGTTGTTTAATAACGAAAACAACAACTCCCATGATCCCACGCTACTCATGACATCATCAAACGCGCGTTTTGTTTTTTGATTGAGTGACCCCTAGTGGCAGAAAATGCGTATCGCCCTATTTAAGTAATAGGTTAAGTTATTTTTTTGACAAAATCACCTTAAACCTTAAAAGTATCAAACTCTTTATGTCCTATGAATATATAATAAATAAATAAATAAATATATATAATATATAATATCATGATGGTAGTTGCTTCAAGAATCAAGTAGAAGCTGTAAGCTTGATTCTAGAATAAATTTCTACAGGTGAGTGATAAAGACTATCATGTTTTATAGTAATTCAGTCTAAATTTAGCAGATTATGCTTTAGTAATAATTTAACATGAACTGCTGTGCATATAAATATATATTTAATAAATATGTAGACAAACATATAACAAATAAAGGAAGTTCCAGGATCTTCAGTCCATCACTTCATTGAAAATTCACCACATCTCAGGTGTCAAAGTCATCAGGACTGGATGTTGGAGATGAGTTACGTTCAATATAAAGTCAAATATAAGTCTTGTATAAAGAGAGCTGACATTAGTTTTAATTAACTCCAGGTTAATGCGAGTTAAGAGTTTTCACTATGGAATGAAAGGACAGTTTAATCCAGGTTTAGAGTTGACTAAAGTCACACTGGCTTTAGGCCAATGTTCAGAAATTGGCCTAAAGTCACTTTATTCTACTGTCAAGGCCTTTTTGATGATGAAATGATTAAAGATGAAGTTTTTTTTAAGAGCAGTTCACTCCCATGTGTCCGCAGATCGCTGTAAACCCGTCTTATCAGGTCCCAGAATCCGACTACAGCAACAACGTGGTTCGCTGTAACGTCCAGTACACTGGCAACTACGCCTACCTGTCCGGTTGTCACATGTCACAGTGAGTAGGCCGCCTCCGCTCGCCCCTCACCGCCCCCCAGTGTTCCCAGTGGCCTCTCTTATACTGGTTTTACTCTTTTTTGTTTTCTCCAGGTATTAAGTGAAGCCTGTCATCATCAGTCTGTGAATGACAAAGAAGAGGACTGCATACGGAAACAAGTGTATAACACGTCATGAATCAGTGTTACATTGTTTGAAATACACTTTTTGTAATTTAGAGTACTCCCAGTTTAGAAAGCGATAGGATTAATCTGTCATAGCATGTGATGTGAACTAAGTAGTAGATTTTCTTTACTGACGAATAATGTTGAATTCTTTACTTGCTATTTACTGTAAGATTTTCATTTAGCAGACGTAGATCTGAGAGTCAATGCAAAAGAAAAAAAAAAAGAAGCAAAGCTCCAGTCAGGAGAAAACAAGTAAGTGATGAGTTGGAGTCTGAAAGGACCTGGTTTCAATATTCTTGCATTTTTTTAATTTCTTCTGCTCAGCTGCTGCTGTGGCTCCGAGCTCTTTACTTTATCGTCTCATATTCCTCTTTCACATTTTCTTTTGTTTGTTTTTTCTGCTTTAGAGCCTCGCTTGTCTTTCATACCACTTTTCTGATAGATAAAAGAAATACAATCCATAAAAGTTCTTATCTTAGACTAGCAAGAAAATAAAAAAATAAATAAATAAAGTAAAGCTGCTGCTTGCCCTCATTGTTAAACCAATACCAGTTACAATATACAGTTTTAAAGTGAACCAGCTGTTTAAAGGAAAATGTATTTGTTGTATTTATATGCAAGAAAGGAAACTATCTTTACTCCAAAGCTTTTGTTGAATCTTACTTGAATAAAACTTTGTGATGTTTTATCATTTGTTAGATTTTTTTGTGATGTTCCTGATTATAGTAAGTATTAGTAGAGCTGCAAATTATTTTTGCATTCATTTCTTTAGGTGATGATCATTTTCTTTTTTCCCCTTCATAAACCATATCTGAACATTTTAAGTCTTAACAGATAATTGGAGTAAAATATTTTAATGTTCCTTTAATGCTTTAGATTGTTCTTTTATTGAACATTTTCTTATCAAATAGGGAACATTTGGTTTTGGCTGGAAATGTGTTAGAAAAATAATGTTCAGGAAATATTCTCTAAAGATAGTTTTTTTAATATAATTTTAATAACGTTCTGACAACATTAAGGGAACATTTCCCACAATTTCTCTAGAAATTTCACAAAAATAACCTTTCTGAAAGCCTTGAAACTCAATTGAACCACATTTAAAAACAACAAGTTCACCAAAATGCTGTATAATTAAAGCAGAAAAACCATAAAACAACATGATAAAAACCACGAAGACCAGTTTAACACAGAAAGAGAGTTCATACAGAGTTTTAGGACGAGGTTTAAAAACAGGCCTGAGCTCCTCGCTGCTTCATCCCTGAACTTAAGATCTTTAAAACCACAGCGTGTGGTTGTAAAAGGTCGGACGGTTGGAACGAGACAATTCAATGACACACAATAAAATCTCAAAATGAATCCTAAAACTTCCAGGGAGCCTGTAAAAATGAGAAATGTGTGTTTTCCTGTTTAAAACCTGCAGGTCCAGGTTTAAGTATGAGAGCAGAACCTGACATAAAAGACCCAATCAAACAGGTTTTCGCCTAAAAGTCATTAAAGTCATTTATCTGAAAGGAATTGGATTTAATATCAGATTGTCCAGTTTTAATGGATATCTGACACCGGGACCATTAAATACGGCTCCGGGGGACATGGAGGCTGTTATAGTCTGATCTGGATCCCAACATCAGGTTTTCAGTGCTTTGGGGTCATTGGGATTCTTCTATAATTTCCATACAACAAATAATTGCAATGAGTGCAGATTCTTCAGTTTGTTTGTTTGTTTATTAGGATTCATGTTGTATTTCTGCCAGTTATCACCTCTTCTTAATACTAATCTCCACACTGGCTTCACACCCATCCATTAATACTATATAATACATTAATACATATAATGAAAAAATATATGCAATATTAGCAGAGGCCTTACCTACCTTAACTATAGGAGATGCTTTTTTAATCATAATTATGGCTTTTATGGTTATATGCATTATAATAATGCAGGGAAACATGAGGGAAAACACATCCTATATGTGTCCAGAGTCCTGGTTGTGTTTTGCTGCATTTACAAGTTGGATTCTATACGTTGTGTGAGTGTGACTTATGTTGCTCAGTAAATGTTAAATTTACCAGGTCAGTATGACTGGAGCTGAGTTGGTGTGTGATCAACATATTTTTGAAGGTTTTTAAGAGAACTCAGGTTTGGCGTCAATATTGACTATTTCTCATTGTTCCGATAATCATAAACAGACACTTGCCTGAAGCAGATTTGTCCGCTCACGAGTTTTAAAAATTGAAAAATATCCCTTTAAGTTACATTTAGAACAAATAAAAATGGTTTTAGGAATCTGCTGACTCCAACGCACCTGATTCTAATTATCAATCTCGTTTTCAAGTAACGAAGCTTGTCAAGGGCTTGTTAATCATCAGAATCATGTGTGATGGAGTGGAGGACAGTACGTCTCCAGGGTTGTCCAGCACTGGTCTACAACCTCTGGATTTTGCTCTCATATCACACCAGACAAGACACAGTAACAGTGGCGTAGTTTAGCTGTTTATAATAATAATAATAATAATAATATTCATCACCATCATCATCATCATCATCATCATCATCATCATCATAAGATAAGATAAAACTTTATTGATCCCACAACGGGGAAATTTGTCTGTTACTGCAGCGTTACAGATAAAAAGAAAATAAAGCTGGAGAAGATTAAAAAACTATAAAAAAAAAAAAATAATAAAATAAAAATAAAAAAACACAAAACACAAAACACAATGTACAAATTCGCAGAATTTGTTGATCCGCATACACAGGACATAGAATGGAGAGAAAATGCTAATAAATAGTAAGAAATCATAATTATTTTATTGTTTTTTAAATGTATTATATTATTATAGTTAATGTTATGATATACATATGAATTATTTTATACATTTTGTATTACTTCTACTATCAATTATATTATATTATATTATATTATATTATATTATATTATATTATATTATATTATAATAATAATAATTATTATTATTATATATATTATTAGTAGTAGTTGTAGTATAATGTGTATTAACAGTGATTTATTGTTATTATCAATTATAATATTGTTATTATAATAAGATGATATAATTAATCATTATTATAATTAATATATAGTGATGTTTTATTCAAAGTTAATTTAAATAATATTACAAATATTATTACAAATAGTATTACAAATAATGAATAATCATAATCACGATATATTATTAATAATATTAATAAATAGTACTATAATTACATATAATAATAATATATTGTGATTATTCATTATTTCATTGAATTGTACATGTATGTAATATAATAATGTTATTATTAGTATTATTTTATTTTATTTTTTATACATTGTATTTATATTACTGATATAATAATCACTGACATGAGGCCTCCGCTCCGCTTGGCGGCGCCACCGAGCGTCGCTGTTGTTGTTCGAATCAGTGATTTTTATCTGCTGCCAGAGAAACGAGTAAACCAGCAGCAGTGAGAGTGTGTGTGAGCAGCTATGTGTGTGTGTACGTATCGATAAGATCAGTGATTACTGAGTACACCGACGGCAGCGTCCAGGTTCCCGGGGCCGACATGCATCCGGTCCGAGTATCGATCCCTTCGTTCCGATCAGAAAACAACTCGATCGAGAAGGGCTTCACGGTGAGTGAGCAGCTGTCCCTGCCGCTTCATCACTTTTTATTTCTGGATCCTCCACCTGAAACGACGCGTTCGAAGTGGCTCTGACGCAGGTTTTCGCTTCGTTCTCTGACGAGGATCAAAATCTGGAATTAATCTCACACCCTGGAAATAATTTAAAGGACAAATATGTGTATTAATGTCTATTAATGAAAACCAGGCAGCGCACAGGTCAGAGATCAGCTGTCTGATGGAAATAAAACGCTGAGAACCAGCTGTCTGTATTGCTTATTAATATTATTTCATATTGGGAAATTTATTACCATATTTACAAGAGAAATGGTCAGAACAGAATCTGCTATATCCCCACTTTTAACCCTAAAACACTGGATCCTACATTTCCCAGAATGCATTTGGGAGCTTATTTTGTTAGACTGTCTTTCAAGTTGTAATTCAAGCTTTCTGAGTAAAAATACCTCAACAAGAGCTGCTTCTGTTAAGCTTCTAAATTAACAACCAACTATTTTATTATTAATTATTCCATTTGACTCATTTTTAAGAAGAAAATTCTCTGGTTTTCGCCTCAATTCTGATTATTTTCTGCTTTCTTTAGTCTTCTGCAATAGTAAAACTAAATATTTTCAGGTTGCGACTGTTCAGTGACAAAAAAGACATTTTAAGTTCCATCTTTGATTTTGGGATGAGGGATCAATATTTTTCACCATTTAATGAACCAAACAACTAATGGATAAATTAAGACAATAATCCACAAATTAATCAATAAGGAAAATAGCCTAATTGTTAGTTGCAGCCCCAACCTTTCCTCTGGGCTGCAGTTAACATTTATTTTCATTATCAATTAATCTGCTAATTATTTTCTTGTCTATTAAAAGGTTTAAAATAACTTAGCAGTCGTGTCCAGAAATAATCAATTTGCCGTCATGTGACACAGAAAAAAGCTTAAATCATCACATTTTAAAAGCCGCAGCCAGACCTTGTTCAGCATTTTGATTCCCAACATAACTGCCGATTAATATTCTGTCAATCCATTAATCCATTAAGATTTAAACCTGAAGCCTTAAAGGTAAAACTGTCTGTATTTGACAAGAAAAAAAAAATAATTAATGAAAAATCAGAATGATTCTTAATTTTAATCGTCTTCATGGGGGTTTGACCTACCTTCATTGCCCATTTTTTATTCTTTTTATCATCATTTGGCCTCTTTGGGAGTTAATTTGCTGTTTTTTCCCACAGTAAAACTAACATTTCGTGATCAGGATTTCTTAATAATCCGGTGTTTGTTTCATTAACAGCTCTGCTGTCACTTCAGGCTTAATTTCCCCTTTTACGCGTACGTGTTCGCCTTAAATCTGCTGCTTTTAGGGAACAGTCCCGCTCAGTGAGGGAAGTAGACCACAGTGTTCGGGGATGTTAGCAGCCATTCTGACAGATCAGGCGTTTTTTTTTCCTCTTTTACTACAGGAGACAGATGTTTCCTCTCTGTAACGAGCCGATAGAAGCCGTAAACGACAGCTGACCCACTGGGAGGGACGGACTCTGGAGATAAAAACGCTGTGTTGCCAAAGTATATTTGACCCCGTGACCTTTTGGAACTTTTGCCATGTTTCAAGCTTCAATCATAAATATATACAATTAGATTTATTTCTGAGGAATCAAAACCAAGTAGGAAACAATCGTCAAAGTGGAATGAAATTTTAAACTCTGTTTTAGAAATAATAGAAATAAAAAGTGTGGTGTGTGATATTATTTAGCCTCTTTAGCCAACTACATAATTGTGTTCCACTTGGTTGTTGTTGATGTTTGAAGCCTGAAATGTGGAAAAAGGTCAAAAAGGTCAAGGGGGCCGAATCCTTTCCCAAGTCGCTGCATCTTTCTCTAAAACGACGAATGTTTTCTCTCTTTCAGGTCTTTAAAATCGACGTGCTGATGAACGGCCGGCAACACGCCGTCGAGAAGCGCTACAGTGAATTCCACGCTTTGCATAAAATGGTGAGATTAATGCGTCACTGAGTTTGGTCACAAATCACACTGCAAAAACTGAAATTGTCCAGTATTGAGTAGAAATAACGTATTCCATCTTTTATCTCATTAAGTTTTTTTTTCCCTAATTTGAGTCAATTTGGTCCTACTTTAAGAAAATATTTTAAAATTTCTTAACAGAAGATTAAATTGACTTAAATCAAGAAAACAAACTTGATAAGATAAATGACCTGCCAATGCAATAAGATATTTCTACTCAATACTGGGCTCATTGTATGAAAAATACAATATTTCACCAGTTAAGATTTCAGTTTTTGCAGTGCAGTTTTTATTTGTTCAGCCCAATATATAAACCATATTAGATCCTCTTACTGACTGTTGCCCTTCAACGTGCAAAAGGATTAATCAGTTAATTCATTCAAGTAATCTGTCAAATGAAAATGCTGCTTCAATGTGAGGATTTGCAGCTTTTCTCATGATCTTATAATTAAAACATTATTATTAAATTAATTGATAATAAAAAAAGTGATTTCTCCTTTCTGTTGTTGTTTGCGGCGTTCAGACACGTGTCAGCGTGCAGGGGAAATCACGGCAGGAAACAAGTTCCTGCTTCTTTGAAGTAAATGCAGGCGTTAAACCGCGTTAGGACAAATCTGAAAACACCGACACACTGCACATTACTTTTTATTTAGCAACCATTATTTCATCAACCTCCAAACTGTCCCTTTTACAAAAGTTCCTCTTTTTGCTGAGACACTGGAAACGATACTCAGACAAATTAAAGGACAAATACCTGAGTCGTGACAGTTGTTTGTCTGAATTTTTGTTTTGTTTATGAACATCAAGGAGCTCAGAGATCAGCTGTCTGATAGATAGGATCCAGCTGTTCATTTTTTGCACTGTATTACTCATTTATTAGTACTTGAGAGAGTTTAAAGACACATTTAAAAGAGAAATTACCACACTAGAAGCTGATTTTTAGTCCCTAAAACACTGGATCCTACATTTCCCAGAATGCATTCAGCTGCTTATTATTCTTAGACTGTCTTTCAAGTAGTAATTCAAGCTTTCTGATTAAAAACACCCCAACCAGAATAAATAATCAAATAATCTGTTAAACTACTAAGTAGACAACAGGGTTTCAGGAGTTAATTAATTCCTAAAATACAAGATGCTGGTACTTTTTTTTTTTTCTAATAATTGTACTACCAGATTTAATTTGATGCTTGAAGGCACCAATTTAACTTAACTTTAATGTTGCAAGGTTTCGATTTATTTCCCCTCATTCTTTATCAGTATTTATGTTTTTTTAATGATTTTAAAACCCCTCCAGCTGAAGAAGAGCATTAAACCACCAGAGATCCCATCGAAACATGTTAGAAACTGGGTTCCCAAAGTCCTGGAGCAGAGGAGACACGGTCTGGAGCTTTACCTGCAGGTACATCCCGATCAGCATCAACCCTCATTTACAATTCCCTCAGAATGAGCTTGAAGTTCAGTAGAGATGCAGAGAGGCTCAAATCCAGACAGTTTTCCCCTGTAAAGGTCACAGAGTCCCTGCAGCTCGGCTCCAATCTGCTTTTGTTTTCTCTGTCAGACTATAATTATGGAAAACGAGGTCCTTCCAAAGATATTCCTGGATTTCCTGAATATCCGGCATTTTCCTTCAGTGCCAAAAACGGAAAGCTGCGGGTGAGTTGTTGCAACTGTTGGATTCCTAAAAAACTAAAAAAGTCAAATCCCTTAGCGGAGTTATCCCCCCCCCCTCCGGCTTCTGTGTGGTTAAACTTTTTCGTTTTTTCTCCTTTTTTTTTAAAGGTCATTCGATACGGAATCGGAGGAATCGAGGTGAGTTGATTTGATTTTGCCCTTTTGAACTTCAGCCTAATGAGTCAGTGCCGCCGCCGACTTCCTGCTGCTGGAAACAGCCACAGACCATTTGACTTCTGCTTTTTTTAAATCGTTTTTTTCTTTCAGTAAACTTTCACATCAGCCCGTCTTGCTGTTTCTCAGAGACCCATACCTGCTGCCGTCTGCACACGGTGAGTCCAGGCCCCATAAGGCTGCTTCATTCTATGTTGAAGTTAAGCAAGAATTTAATTTGAGATGCTTTTCTCGCCTTTCAGATGCGTTTTCCAACGTGGTGATTGAGGGCGTGGTACATGGAGTTTTCTACCCGGATCTCCAGCCCAGGTAGAGCCGCAGATCCCGATCCGAGGCGGAATTGTCGCTGCCAGGGTGGGAAATTAACCTTTTTTTTTGTTTCTTCTTCCAAAATGTGAACATCTACCAGCCACTGATGGACATAAGTTAAATAATTCACAAGCCGCTCAGTCGTAGATCGTAATTATGGTGAAATCTAGCAGCCACTTTTTTATTTTTATTTGAGGAGCTGGTGCTAACATCCCACCCTGATGGACGCTTCGTGTTTCAGGAAGTTGTGAAGGATTAAAAAAGGATATATTTATGACTCCCCGTGGCATATAACACAGTCCATTACTTTAAAAGAGAGATAAGATGCCTACTCACTCTGCAGTATCACTAATATCACATTTATCCGTTGTCCTCTTTACCCCCGGGGCACGTTAACATCAAGAGTTTTTTTTATTTTATAAAAGAGTTTAATTTGAGGGAAGGACGCTGCAGCTCTGGGGAGAAATAAGGAGTCTGCTGATGCCAGCTGGACGTGAGTTAGCCGGAGACACAGCAGCGTTTTTTCATTTTTTGGCTTGTTGGGCTGGAGCAACTCCGTCTGTAACACTAACGCTGTGGTTTTAGAATCCGTTGTGAGGGGAGATGTGGCGCTGCGATGCAGAGGAATCTAGCGCGATGAAGTGTGGATTCGTGTAGGCGACAGCAGATGTGTGCTGGAGGTTTAGGGTGGAAAACGATAGGTCGAGCTTTGTAAACGGGTGTTTAAACAGAGCTGAGAACAGCAGGCAGGAAAATGGGGCCCAGCAACCTGCGTAAAAACACATGTAGCAAAGTAGACAGAGTCAAAATCTTCTTTTTGGTACAATTAGTCCAATATTAAGTAGAATTATCCCAATGCACTGGCAGATAATTTAGCCTTTTTTGGATCTTATTAAAAAAAACATGTTTAGTGAGTTGGACGTTAACCTGAGCGATTTAGAAGCGTTAGGGTGAGCTCTGTTTCTTATTAATACCTCTAATTTATGAAATAAGTACAAATACTGACATTTTAACAAGTAAAACTATTTCTTTTTGGTACATTTAGTCAAAAATTAACTGGAATTATCTTATTGCACTGGCAGATAATTTCGCTTATTTTAAGTTTTTTTTTTTTTTTAATTTCGGTTAATTTGGTTTAAGAAAACAAGACTAACACTTCCTTTACAAAAAGATTAAAACCAAGGGAAAAAACTTGAAATCTTTTTCTTGATTTATTTAGGACTATGTTAGTTAAAAATAACCAAATTAAGTTAGAAAAACAAATTGAAATAAGGAAAATTTTCTGCTAGTTCAATAAGTTATTCTACTCAAACTAACTGTACCAAAAACAATAGATTTTTCTCCTGTTAATATTTCAGTTTTTGCAGTGCACTCTGTTGTGACATCACAATCAGATATTATACTAAATGGCTTGTGTTTAGCCAGGTTTAAGCTACACTACTCTTTTAATCGTCGATATTCGAACAATATTTTCTCTTAAGAAGATTTCATTTTTTTTGCAGTGGACCTTTAAAGGAATTAAATGTTAATTTAGGGATGGTAATAGTACTTTAAAAACCATGAAAGTGAGTAGAAATCCTTATTACTGTTCAACATGTTCTACACGTCAGTGTTGTCTCATATCTCACACCACTGACTCTCTTTCATGATTCGTAGCTGATGGAGCGAGTAGATTCCCATAGTTAGGTTTCAGTTTGTGCACAAAATTAACCTGGGATCATGTCCATATCCTAGAGGAGCAGGAAAAAGCTTCTGATAACACTCATTTAGGGGAAACACTAATACCAGATATTGAATTTAACACTTAATATATTTATATTGAAGGCCAGTGGTGATTAGAGGAAAAGTCACCCATCATATAAAGGGATGCAAAGCGTGTTTAGTTTTACAGAGTAAAAATATATATATATAAAATGTGGTGATATAGAAGACTTATTGTGCAATATGAACAAAAAAATACAGAATTCTCTTTATGTTGTTCCTTATAAATGAATGTCTGTGAAACTACAAACCACCCATTGTTGTGGACACTCTGTGAAATGTTGCGCGTCACTTTTTTTTTTTTTTTTTGGACACACAAGTTGTCCGATTCATCTGGATGTGACTGGACCTCCGCTACAGCAAAGTGGCAACTGCCTGATCTGAAAGAGTAAAATGAATCATGAGCAATTAACCTCCACTAAACCGATGTCAGTGTTATGTTTTAACAAAAGCAAATTATTTACTAGAGATCCATCTTGTAGATTTATATGCATTTATACAGTGTTTGTGCTCTGATTATGTGAAGAAGTGTCATTTCTGTGCCATAATGTCAACACTGGAATGCCGCGGTTGCACTTCAGGACGGGCAATATGTAAAAATACTGACACAAATAAAATCCATTATTTCCTCAAAAAATTGTGCTAAATGTTGATTTTTTTTTTCCAGAGTTTATTGGCAATTTATTATAAAAGTGACAAAAGGCTACCGATTCTTTTCTTTTTGTCAAGTTTCTCACATTAAAGGGCTTACAGGCACAGAGAAAAAACTCAAAAAGCAGAGTAAACATTTTCATGTACTGCATATTTGTAAATCTGTTTAGATTATTGAGAATTACAGCAATAACCTGTGAATCTACCAACAGGAGTCCTCTTCATCCACCCAAAATCCCCCCTAAAGCAAACAAGCCATCATTCAGTCGTATTTTCTCCTGAAACAAACAGCATAATCACCTCATTTGACATTTAAAACATGACCCTTGTGTTGTATTAATGCACTTTAGCTTTTTAACCCTAAAACCTTACCTGGATTTGTTTTTTTATTAAAGTTAAATAGCTTAATTTTGCTGTTTAGTGGGGGAAAAAAACAAGACATGTAATCTGAAATTTCGGCATTTAAAATTTTTAAAAAAGCTTTAACAAAATACTGACTTTATATTTGGAAATAATCTGAAATACCAAATATTTCAGATGCGTAGAAATTTAAAAAAAAAAAAAAAAAAGATTTCGTGACGTCATCGTGCAGTAACAGTCCATTATGAACGACACAAACATCTGGAACGTGTGGTCCAGCAGCAGCGTCTTTGGGTCCCGACGGCAGCCTCACAGTTCTCCGTGGCCGACCTCGTCCTTGAGCCGCTCGTCCTGGCCGCCGTCGGCCGACGGCTCCTTCATGTTGGCGAAGGCGACCTCCCGCGTCAGCTGCTCCAGCGTCGGCAGACCCACGGCCAGGTTCCGCATCGCGATAGCGGTCATCAGGAATCTTGAATGAAGAAGAGGAATCTGTCAATCACGGATAGTCGAAAATTTTGGAGGGGGGGCACTACGAACCTAACCTGACCCCCTTTCACGAAACTGTCTCCATCGAAAATGTTTAACACAAATAAATACTTCTAAATAATCATGCAATTGAATAAAACGCAGAACACAAGCGCTACTCAATATAAAACATTGCTTTTTTTAACGCAAAAACTAGAACCCCCCCTACTATTCTCAAAGTGGTTTGTTCCAGATGCTGTCGTCCAGTGGGCGGGGCCAGTGCCCTAACGGCTAATTTTGACAGGCAGCTAGCAGCTAGCTACGTGGAAGAAAACAACGGATCTAATATGCAGAAAGACTGAGTCATTTATCACACATTTTGCTTAAAATATTCCAAAAAATCAGCTTTTTTAAAACAATCTCATGGTTATAATCAAACCTAATGATCGCTAACAAGGTCTAACGAAGTTATCAGGCAATAGGAGGAGGCAGGAGAATGTAGGATGTCTTTCATTAAAAAATTGTAATAGGTTTCCCCCTCTTTGATTCATAATTTTATTTGCCTATGTGTAAATATAAATAAATGTGGCACATTGCTTAAAAAAATACTGGTACTACTTTTAATAGCATTGTTAAAAACATTTGAACATGCTGAGGGCTCAAACCTGCAAGACAAGTTGCAAATGAGCCAGATTATTATGGTAGTATAGTATTTTATTTTTTTAATGTCCCCCTCCAGAAATTCTTCTCTGGAAATTTACAGTTTATTCCCCCCAATCAAAGAAAAGGGATTTTGGCCCCTGCATTCACAGCTTAATGGAGTTGTGTAAAATAAGAGGACCACGTACCCTCTCCGTATCGTGTAGTACTTTTTGATGGCGAAGCGTTCCAGTCGCTCCACGACGCCGGCCTCCCGGCGTTTCTTCGACTCCTTCATGCGACGCTGCCTCTTCAGGAAGAGCCGCACGACGGGGTCGGTGGCGTTGACCTCCGCCGCCTCATCGTCGCCGTCCACCGCCACCAGAGGCTGCAGCTCGGGGGGAAGAGGCTCGGTTTCTGTGAGGGTGAGATTCAATCCGATTCTACTTTCTTTAATTTGATATCGCAGAAAGTGACATTTTTTTAATTAAAATAAGGTCTGAGTATTTTATAAATACTGTTTTAAAACACCAAAAATCCACAAGAGAAATGCTCACAGGAAAAGTGAATATCATCGACCTATTAAAATATTAGCTTAAGTAGGGCTGCTCGATATTGGGAAATATCAATATCACGATATTTTCAGTCAATATTGATATCACAATATTTTTTTCCGATTCGAAAAAATGTTATGTTCCAAATGATCCCTGCTAAAACACGTAGATATATCCATACAAAAGGGTATATAAGCTTGCATTTTGAAACACACACTGAGATCAAATTGAAATAAAAGAAGAACATGTTTATCACACTTAAAGGGGGTTTATTTAGCATTTGTCACTAAAACAAAACAAATATATTAAGAAAAAAATGAAGTTTTCCAATGTATACAGACATGTCTATATTTATATACATAAAAAATGTTCTTATTTATGACGGAAATAAAAAAAAGACTTTGTTCCAGTTTTTCCCCCAAAAAATGCTGTATCCAAAAATAAAATGTTCCATTTTTGTAAGATTTGTCGCATTTTTTTGTAAACGTCATGAACATTAACTTAGAATGTGGAGAGGGCAGAGCCTAGCGTTTGTCAAGCTCTCCAATCATTTTCTTAAAGCCCTCCACTGTATTGATAGCCTGCATATCTTTGGCTAGAAAATAGCCTATGGATTCGGTCAATGCCTTGTGCCTCTCTGAATTTGTGGAATAATGAGTTGCATTGTGCAACGTGCTTTGGATTGACAACTGGGTAGGCTTGCTGGTTGAGGCGACGTTGGCCTCGTATATTATCTGTTTTTTCTTTATTACGTTATCGTGGATTACCTTGTGGTTTACTTTGAGGTGTGTAAACAGATTTGTTGTATTAGCATAGGGCGCAGACACCACTCGCCGGCAAATCCTGCAGATAATTGTTTTCTGTTCTGTGTCCTTCTCTTCAAACCCAAAATGGTCCCACACCACCGAACTCCTTCTCCCTATTTTATCAACCAACTGAGCCTGCCCTGTCTCTTCTGTTGTATCTTCCATTTCCAGCACGTTTTTCTTTTTACTAGTTTGCTAACTCTTCACACAGCAGGATCCAAGGAGAGCGCGAGACTGCACAGCACTTGTGAAGTCAATGACGTAGCACACGCCGCCTTTTGATTAACCCCTTCACGGCCACGCCGGTGTCGCGGCAGTACAGATAGATGACAAAAAATCGTTTATAGTCGATATTATTCATTTTCATATCGTTTGACGCCAAAATCGTTATCGCGATTAAAATACGATATATTGCACACCTCTAAGCATAAGTCATTTTTTCTAATTTTTGGGAAAACGCAAAAATTGGAGAAAAAAAAATATTCTATTTATCAATCATTTCAATCAAAAAGGCCTTGACAGTGGAAGTCATTTTATGGAATACATAGAACATTGTGTGTCACTTACGTAATATTAAAGAATAAAGTGACTTTAAGCCATTTTATTTTACATTCTATTCTGACTTTAGGCAACTTTAAACCTGGATCAAACTGTCCTTTAATTTCATAGTAAAAACATCCGTTCCCTAAAAATTACATAGACCATTATTTTAATAGGGCAACTATATGGGATCTTTATGAAAAAACGTCTTATGTAGTTGAAATAAGAAAGTAACCATACCAATAAAGGGATTAGAGTAAAACGAGAACTGGCGCTCACCCGTCCCGTTGCGAACTCGCTCCTGCAGCTCTGACAGTTTAGTGAAGTTCTGCAGCAGCAAGGCCTCGGTGGTGTTGACATAGATGTACATGTAGCATGAAGGATCTTCAGATACCGTGTAGACTTTATGGTAGGCCCCGGCCGGTACCTGCATACACACACACACACACACACACACACACACACACACACACACACATACACACACAGATATTACAGTAAATGCTTACAGTCTGGGCAGGTTAAACAGTGTAATGTTGACAGTAACAATAGTGTGTATCCGCACCTTCATCTGCTCCCCAGGCTGCAGGGTGTAGTTCTTCTTCTCCTCCACCACCTCAACGTTCACCCGACCCTGCAGCACATGGACGCTGGTGTTGCCCAGGTCCTCGCTCACAAAGTTCTCCAAGTGGAGGCCTGAAGGATCACATGCATTCAGTTAGCACACATGCAGCCTGAGTAGCACGGAGGATTAAGAACCATATACACAACAAACCCGTTAAACACAGACTTAGAGGGAAAGACGTGACAAACCTGGGAAATCAGCGATGAAGACGATCTCGGTCTGATTGTCCAAACTGCCCTCGATCTCCTGGAACTTGGTCCTCCAAGGCGAGAGGTCGACCAGGAGAGGCATCAGCCACGTGTTGGGTCGGAAGGGCGACCAGTCGGCCTTCACGATGTCCACACGGGGATCGAAGATCCTACAGAACAACAACACCCTAAAGGTTAGTTCACTATGATTTTTCCTCCTCACAGCTGGGGGTAGCAGAGATAAAGAAGCTGAAGTTCAGGGACTGCACATGGTAGAGGTGACAGAGATAAAGTCAGAGAGGTCAGAATGAGATGGTCCTGACATAAATTGATAGAAGGATGCTGAGTTTTGAGACTCAATTTATCAAATAAGTTGCAAAATTAATAGAAAATATAGGGAATTTTCTACTTCAAACTTTGCTTTTTTTTAAAAATGCTCCATCTAAGCAACTGTTTGATAAGTTCAATGTTAAGTGACCCCAAACTTTTAAACAGTAAAAGTTACCCACAGATCATTAACGGCAACCTTTTTTTTCCTTTAAAGCCTCTCGTACCTTTGCTGGAAACGTTCATTTATGGACACCCAGATGTCAAAGTAGATCTCAGGATCAGAGATGTTGTAGCGGGGCAGGAGCTGGTGGAGGCAGGCGGCGTACTGCTTCAGCATGTCTCCGTGGTCTTTCCACCGGCGACTCTGTGTGAACACCTGCAGCAAGCAGACAGTACGAGAAGTAAATTAAGAAGTAAAAATACTCAACAAGTAAAAGTCAACAAAATGAAAAAGTTATAAAAGCAGCGGGTCTCTCAATGTGTAGATTTTGTGTTCATGTCCAAATCCAAGTAGTTATCACTAATAGTAATGCATCATAATATTTCTTTACCTTCAAATTGCATAGCGAATTAATAGAAAATACATTAACAGCATTTAAATAGAATTATCAATTGTACAAAAAGTGCTAAAACTCACCCCCGGGTTCAGGTATCCGACCTCCTGAGTTTCTCCATCTTTGTAGGTGATCTTGACGTGCTGATGGCTGCGGGAGTGAACCATCATGTCCCACGAGTATCCGTACAAGCCGTTGGTCCAGTTGTTGTAACCCTGCATGAAAACACATTTATACCTGTAAATTAGGATAATTTCACTGTTAGAGATTTCTGTCCTTTTCACCAGTATTCTTTACTAAGTCTGTTTATACACATAGGTCAGGAGAAAATTATGGTTGGCAAGATGAAAAATGTAAAAACTTTTTAAAATAAAGTTTTAAGAAGTCATCAGGTCTATCAAAATGTACATGTTGTGTTCATGTTGGTTTCATGACATTTCAAACTCCATTTTTGTTCTTTGTTTTGTTCACAAAAAACACACAAAATGTTTTTTGAGACCAAATGTCAAATTGTGTAAACAAAAAAGAAGATATACATTTTTTTGCACTGAGAATATAAAACTAGGTTAAAGCAGGTTTTCTCTTTTTAAGAGTTAAACTATCTTGTATCACGTTTTTAGGGTTACACCACATGACATTTTTGACATTTTCCCAAAACTTAAAATCCTCAGCCTGCTGTAAAAATGTTTGCAAACTTCTCGATTATAGTAGAAAATGTAATATGGTGTAACCCTAAAAACTTGATACTACATAGTTTAACTCCCCCAAAAAGATTTAAAAAATTAAAAATACATGCTATCAAATAGTTTCATATTCTAGGTGGATTAAATATTTAAAATTTGTCATTCTTTTAGTCAAAAAACAAACAAATGATTCAAATGACATGAAACTAACATAAACACAGAAGGTACATTTTGAGGAGACCTGACAAATGCATCTTTAAACTATATTTTTTTAAGTTTTGGACTTTCTCATCTAGCCAAAACACGATTTGTGGTTTTAAGTTCCTGCGTGCGGTTCATCACCTTCCTGAGCTGCTGTTTGCTGTTGACTGATTGAGCAACTGTTTGGTGAGTCACCGAGCGTTGATAAAGCTGCTGCTGATGGCAAAGTACAACTTCTGTCCAGCTCCTGATAAACGCTGCCTTCAACGTGCAGCCGTACCTTGGTGATGAAGTGTGAGTAGGGCAGGAACAGCTGCTCCAGAACGTAGATGATGGCGAACACGGCTCGCAGCTTGTGCTTCAGTCTGGGTTTGGCGGGTTTGGGGACGGGTGGCGGCGGCGTCTCCTGGCGCTCGGCGCCTCTCGTCTCGGGGTAAACGCAGGAGGTGCTGGGCTGAGGGGCCGAGGACGTCAGGGGCAGGACTGACCCAAGGAATGCTGGGAAATGGCCGAAGAATCTCCTGGGCCAGTCGGCGTAGCAGAAGATGGGACTGGTAGCCAGCATTGTGTACGGAAACATGCCTGAGGAGGTGTAGATTAAAATAAAGAGACAAGACAAGTGAAAGATAGAATTTAAAGAATTGCTGGGTAATTTGGCCTAAGAATAAAATCCTTTTCTTTTAACCAATGTATAATTAATTTTCTTATTAACTAAAAGACCAAGAAACTAATTGTACAAAAACGTTTTTTTCACTTTTAGATTTCAGTTTTTGGAGTGTAAAAGTATTACCAGCAGCCAGATGTTTTAAGCCCAGCAGCAGACTCACCGATGCTGAAGAGCTGAGAGTTCATGCAGTGGAAGTACGAGACGAAGAAAATGGCGAATGGTCGCGTGGCATCAAAGAACAGCAGGTAGCCGGCGGTCAGGTCCAGAATGAGGCCGCCTCCGTGCACCACCACCAGACTCACCAGCTCCACTGGGAGGATCAATCTGAGGAAAATAAGGAGTGGAATCAGCAGGGTCAGAGCGGGAGGACTGAGACACGACGGGGAAGTGAAGTTCTGGACAGGAAATCTAACAGAAACATACTTGAAAGGATCAAAAAGCCAGTGGTGAGCCAAGTATGACATGGAGTATCCCTCCACCCAATCAGCATCCAGCTTTTTAATTCCAGCGATGAAGTACACTATAAATACCTGTTGAGGAAGAACAAACATCATTAGTTTACCTGCAGCTGACGGATACGTCATTGTATTCATATACAATATATTTCAGTCCCTTATTAGGCCTGATTGATGATTTTCATTTAGACACAGATGCTCTTTTAGTTCTTCAGTTGTAATTACTGCTGGTGCATAAGCACTCAACATAGCCTATATATAGCATGATTCTAATAGTAGACTATATTTGAAATCAATTTTTGATTCTGGCTTGTATTGTTTTAATGGTAAAGAAGATCCTGTGATGCTTGTAAATGTTATAAATGTATTTTTTATTTGAAAAATATTGTGAATGATAAACATCATTGTTCAGCTCCATATGCACCAACCTGCATCCTCAGCAGAGTGTAGTTCCACAGCGGAACGTGAGCGTTTCTTATCGAAGGTCTCCACAATCCATCAAGTGACCTACAACCAGACAAAAAAAAGGTGAAAACATCTCTTACGCTCACGTGTGCAGACAGAAAAGAGGCGGACAAACGTGATCTCACCAGTATCTGTTGCCGTCCATGAGAGTGAGCTGGAATCCAATGAGGCCGTACAGGTAGGAGTGATTGTTCCACGCCGTTTTGTCCAGGAAGAAGATGTACCAGTACGTGGAGATGAACATGAGGCAGGAGAGCCGGTAGAAACAGCCCAGCATGATGCCCAGAGCGCCTTCAACCAATAACATCAGTCAGGATCACAAAAACAGCTGTTACCTGTTCAGGTGCATCTCAAATAAATGAAATATCATAAAATGTTAATTTTTTTCTCAGTCAGTCAGAAACTGAAAAAAAATTGAAATAAAGTCAATTATCTGTAAGTGGAATAATAATTTCAATTCAGAGTACAAAACTATGTGTGCCAAGTATAGAGGATCTATTGAAAAGATGCTAGTGGTTCTTTATCAACCTGAATAGTTAACACAAATTAGACATTGTAAAGTCCTCACTTAGTATCTCTAATTATTTTTTTTGTTTTAAATCAATATTGATTTACTTTGATTGTCATTGTGTTGTGTCTGTTTACTCTTTACTGCAGCAACAATGCTTATGGATTAGGGGCTGAGATAATTAGCTTTAGTTATTTGGCCTGAAGGAGAAATAAAGAAACCACAGGTCTGGGGCATGTGTTTTCATCTTCAGCTCAGACAGACGCCCCACAGAGACAACAGCCTCTTATTAAAGGCTTCAGATTCCAGAAGAAGAGGAAGGGGGTGGGGGCGTCAGAAAAACACAACCCCCCTCTTAAACAGGAGTTTGACCCACCGAGGAACATCACCACATACACCAGGTACATCCAGTCCAGCGGCAGCGGCTGGAGGAAGTTAAAGAGGGGAAAGCGGCACACGGGGGCGCCGTCCAGGTACTTGTAGTCCAGGTGACTGAGGCCTCGCTCCTGAGTGATGTCAATAGCCATCAGCAAACCTGCAAGAAAGGCACAAGAGGTGAGAGGGACACACACACTGAAGAATAAACCAGAATCAGTAGAATCCTTGATGTGGAAGGGGGAGGGGTTTAGATATGCACAAAAGTGCCCTTTTTAAATGCCTAAAAGATTAGGTTTGCATAAGATGCCACTTTTGAATACCTAAATATTCACTAAAGTGCCATTTTTAAATGTCTAAGTGTGCACAAAAGTACCCTTTTAATGTAATGAAAGTGTAAGTGTGCATAAAGTGCCATTTCTAAATATCTACATGTAAATGTGCATTAAAAATGCCCTTTTTAAACATAAATGTGCACCCCTTGGGTGGTGAAAACACATACTCCAGATTCCACAAGGAATAAGAAAGGCTATGAAACATCACTATTGCATATTCTTCTTAGGTGGAGATTGAATTTGAGATTTTTTTTGCAATATTATAACCTAATTCTAACATATGCATTGTCACCCACATGTTGCAGCTTTCTTTGACACCAGATTTCTGTACAAAGGTCTTGTGGCTGTGGATATTTTCCATATGTATTTTGAAAAAAAAAAAACTGAGATCCAGGCGTGGAGCTGATGTGGTTCCAACTAACCGAACAAGCATCGGAAGATGCCCAGGGACGCAGGGTCGGTGGGGCGGTTCAGGAGGGTCACCAGGCTGCTCCAGGAGCTCAGGTCCTCCTTCCTGAACCCAAAGATCCGCTCCATCCTGCTTTTAGTGGGCTGTCGTTTCTCTTTTTGAGGAGCTGCATCCTTCTTTGCAGGCTGCTCCTCTTCTTCACTGCCCACAACAGCAGCACCTACAGGTTAAACACACATGTATAATATAATGTTAATAAGCCATGCATTAACTTTATGCATTTTAATTGGAATCCTGCATTAATAAAAAAACATTCTTATTCATACTTTGGTTGAACAGCAGCTTATCTCCAGGTTAATGCAGGTCTGACTGGTTATATGACTGGCTGTGCTACCTGCTAACATCTACCTCACCTGCTGCAGCGTCTCTACTCCCCATGTTCGTAGGCGTTCGGGAGTAACCGAGGTTCGGGGAGGGAGGGGGGGTTCGGCGGGTTCCTCTCGGGCCCAGGTGGAGCGTCCTGCCCGCCGCGCGCCGCAGGGAAACGGGGACAGTTTACGTGTCACAGCCCCACGCACACACAGGAGGAGGACGGTGTGCGGGGCGGATTGGAATGTTGTGAAAGGAGTGCTCGTCGCCCATTGGCTGGAGGTCTCGGGAGGCCACGCCCAGATCTGTACGTCATATCCGTTAAGTTACTGCACACAGTCCCTTTTTGTTTGGAAGGATTTTTTTTAATTCGAAAATAACACAAGAATAAGTTATAAAAGAAAAAACAGTAAAACAAACTATATATAATTGTCAGTAAGAAATGGCAAGAAAATCAATAACTTTTTAAAATACAGTTTAACACAGCATTTTTCAGTTCTCTCAAATATATATATATATATATATATATATATATATATATATATATTTTTTTTTTTTTTTCATTTAACATTGATGCGTTTTAAGAGACACTGCGAAAGTTTTGAGAACAATACAGCTATTTTATTTTATTTCAATGGTCTTTACATTCTTCCCCAAAAAGAAAGCTGTAAATGTTATCATTTTGAGTTTCTTTAATCCAGAAAGATGTTTCCTAACTTCAATGATTATTCCCTGCTGCCCTCTTTATCATGTGTGGAATTCCCCCTCCTTTACTTTATCCGCACACAATCATTATAGATAATGAATCTTTCTTTATTGACTTGTCAGTACAAGTGAGTAGGCTGACTTTTAAAAACTCATCCACTCTGCAAGTTCCTGTCCCATTCTTCATATTGACAGAAGCGTTGCCTTTGTAGATATTTCCTCGTGTGTTGAAAGGCAACCGCCTCTGTTGAGTCTCAATTATCTGTAGAAACCAGTGTTATGTTTTGGCTGTTGATGGTTATAGACTAAACATTTTATCCAACCCACAGGTTACTGGAGCTTAGTCTCTATTCAGTGAGGTCTTGTTTTACTTAGTAGTTTATTTAGAGTTGTGTGTGTATGTGTGTGTGTGTGTGTGTGTAGAAAGTTCTTCATGAATTGGCTTCACAGCATCTTTCACACACGAGTGTGTTTTTTAAGTTTATTTTTCTCTCTAACAGCTTTATAAGAGTTAGAATTTGATAGGTTTGCTTGTACCCAGTTTCCTATTCATGCTTATCACCACTGCTGCCTTTTTCAAAAAGAAGGCAAGGTGCTTTAGTCAAATATTAACTAATCTTTAATTAAATGAATGCAGTTTTATTGCTTTTTTGCTTCTTAATCTAGTCACCAGACAGCACTTGCTTGGCTTATATAGAAAATAGTGCTATAGATACTGACTCAAATATATCAAAATTATCTTTTCAATTTGATTAAAAAAATAAACAAAAATGTTTTTCATGAATAAAATGGTTTTGGATGATTTCTCTGGGCATAAATCCTATAATGGTAGGTAATTAAAATAATTTAAAAGTTTGATTGCAGTTGCGATTACAGTCTGCAATTACGCAAAGCTTCCAGACTTAACACACAAAGCTAAATATTTGGGTGATTTGGCCGTGCTCTTTGGACTGAGGAGGATCCAGGCAGACAGGTCAGTAGGGTTCAACTCCTGTTCAAAGGGCCTGATGTGTAAAATTTCTTGTCAAGTTTTCAAGTTTTATGGGATAAATGGGATGATAAAAATCAGTCTGAATCTTTTGAGTCATTATTTCATATGCAAAATGCAATCCAGGCATGAGATGTGGTAACAAAAATAGGTATTCTGGCACTAAACGGCTGTAATATTTCTACTTGATTTAACTCATTTGGACAATTTCAGAATAATCTTCCAATACATATTTTCATGGAAGGATGATCAGGTGTTTGACTTGCTTAAGTCAACTTATGAGAATATGTTTATTAGATAAATATGCAGCTATACAAATAATGTATCTTGGCAAGAAAAAAAGATTTCACTGCTCATTTTGGCACCTTACTATTGTTTTAAGACAATTTTTTTTACCAGTGTAATTCGTATTTTTGACACTATGTGACGCCATCGAGCAAATTATTTATTACATCCGAGCCCTGCCACAACAGCCATAAACCCAACCGCCACCTGTAATGTAGTCGCCATATTGTGTCGGGGCCTGACCAACACTAACGTGACAGACTTCTCCCTGTGAAAGAAACAACAAAACCAAGCAACATTTCACTCTCGCCTTTTGAATGCATTTAAAGTTTTACTATTCGTAATTATCTATTTACATATACTATGATAACCTCATTAACACATCGAAATTCAGTGATTTATGATGATTGTATGAGTTGATAAACCACTAGACCAGACTAGAGTCATACACCAAGTAGGCGCGGTTTCCCCGACACAAAATGGCGGCCGCGTATACACATCCACCCAATATATAGCAGCATCTGCGAAGGCGACATCTATGTGTACATATATCCATAGTTATTGTGACCACAAAGTAAAGAAGAGAGGTGCGGGGGAAGGACTCTATTTGTTGATGTAGTTTTTGTATGTTTTTTCAATCGTATTTACAATCCCGTAGACGGCGCTAATGAGGGGGTCTGGACGCAAAACGCCCCTAATAGTCGTCGACGAAGAAGAAGAAGACTAGCGAAGAAGAACAACAAAAGCAACCACAGATTTTTTTCCCTCAGTGTAGTTAAACATCAGTTTCACATTTGCATTAATTAAATAAAAAACATGTAACCAGGAACAGGGGGCGGTTTTAGTGGCCGGAGGCTCGTGTGGAGGAGCAGCTTGTCGGGGGCGACGCCGTTACTGCTGTGTGTGAATTGGCTAAGCTAGCTCCGAGGCTAGCTCATCCTCATCTGGCTCGTCCTCTCTGATCCGAGATAATCCGACACTTCGAATTAACTCTACACCTGCCTCCGTCGTCCTTCGGTAATTGACAGGTGAGTCGGATAAGTGGCTGTTGTTTCTACTGTCTTCTCCTTTAAAGGCTGTTCATGTGGTGTGTTATGCCATGAAGATGAATGCATGTTAATTTCTCTGGTTGGACATAGTGATAAAAGCCACATATTCAAAGTGTCTGAATAAAACAACGACATGTGATGACAGGTTATTTCAATCAATAATCTTAAACTCAATGTACATATGGTTTTAAGTTATTAAGTTAATGCTTTTATAAAAGTTCATCTTATTTCATCATGGGCAGCGTTAAGAATAATTGAACAGAAATTGGAAGACAACATTTAAAGCAGCAAACAAATGTCATATTGTTAGTAAAGTTCTCTTTCTATGTGTGTTTTCATGCATGTTTGTAAAAATGTCGAAACTGGTTTGGTGTAACAGATAATTTTAACTTTCTTAAAAAAAGGTTTTTAAATAACCAAAAACACCTGCTAGTTCTATATTCAACTAGTTTTATATTCTAAAAGGATGAAATATTTTAAATTGATCATTTTTGGTCACTTGATACAAATATACTTCTATATTACAAGAGACCAGCATGAACACTACATGTACATTTTGAGATAACAGATGAATGCTTATTTAAACTTTCCAATTAAACAAATTGACTTTTTCGTTTACCAGTGTTTTGTCACTGACCCATTAAATCTAGTTATTGCAGTGTATGTTTTTCTATTCATACCATCTATTCCTGATGGCTTAATATTGATCATGCAGCTGCAAGCTTTAGTAAAAGTTGTTCTGAAATAAATCAATTAACTGATCGGTCCATCACCAGATAATTAATTTTTATAATCAAACTATAATTGATAGGGGGGAAAAAGACAAACTTTGTTGTATTACAGCTTCACATGTTTGTCAGTTAAATTTATTTCTTCTTTTATATCATTGTCACTTGAAGATGTGGAGGAAAAACAACAATCTGAGAATTATTAATTGATCATTTTTCACTATTTTGTATATACACTAAAAAGAAAGAAACTAAACAAGCAAACAAAACATTTAAGATGTGTCACATTACAACAAAAGCCAAAGTCCCTCAAACAATATCTACTCTCCTGATATAGATCTATGTAGCTGTGCTGTGGTGTGGAGATAACGTATAGTTGAACTTATTGACCCTTTTTGTTTGTGTTGTGTCTTCTTTTCAAAGACCAGAAATGGGAAGTCTGGGCAGCAGGTTTCAGTCTCCTTCTCAGGGACCAGAGGAGGCTGCAGAAGGGGCAGAGATCCGCAAACATGGGTGCGAGTGCAAGAAGAGGAAACGAAACGCACAGTGCGACTGCGACAGTGAACAAGAGGAGGACGACGCCGTGCTGGACACACCTCGCAGGCAAGTCTGGTCAACACGCCAACCATCAATCCACTGTAAGAAAAGTTGTCAATAACTGTCGATTTTATGTTTTCCGAAGCAGGAAGAAACTGAAAAGCACATCAAGATACATTTATCAAACCTTGTTCTTAAATGGGGAGAACAGTGACATTCGCATCTGTGCCCTGGGACAGGAGTGGAACCTCCACAAAGTGTATCTGTGCCAGGTAACAATACAACAAGAGATGCTCCTTATAATTGCATGTAATTATCCTCAGAATTGAATTTCTACCCCCTGTTCCTTCCTTTTGGCAGTCAGGGTATTTCTCCAGCATGTTCAGTGGCTCGTGGAAAGAGTCGAACATGATGGAAATCAACCTGGAGATCCCAGACCAGAACATCGACACTGAAGGTGAGAGAAAGTCTGTCACATTAAACTAGAATCCGACAGTGTTAGTTGGTCTTTGTGCTTTTTCCTAATCACACTGATGTGTGTGTGCAGCTCTACAGGTCGTGTTTGGATCTTTGTACCGGGACGATGTCCTGATCAAACCCAGCAGGGTCGTCAGTATTCTTGCTGCTGCTTGTATGTTACAGCTGGTCAGTAAACGGAGTTGTTTTTTTCCTCAAGTGTAAATCTTCTTTTTTTTATATAACTGATGCAAAACTGTGTTTGTTAATGTTGTCAGGATGGCCTGATCCAGCAGTGCGGAGAGACCATGAAGGAAAACGTCAGTGTGAAGACTGTGTGTGGTTACTATGCATGTGCGAGTATCTACGGTTTGGATTCAGTCATGAAGAAGTCAGATTCCCATACGTCGTTTTACAACATCACCAATGCTAATAGAAAAAAGTGTAATTTTTGGAGTGAATTTATACATCAGGGTTTGTGGTCCTGTATCTTCTTCTGCAGGTGCCTTGAGTGGCTTCTCAACAACCTGATGACGCACCAGAATGTCGACTTAATGAAAGAACTTGGGTGTGTTTGCTCGGCTCTTCATCCCTCACTTTTAACTTCTTAATCTTACATTGAATTAAATTCTATTAAACACTATACGTTTGTCAATTAAGGTGGGAAATGAAAATACATTACAATTAGAAAATTTGGGGTCACCATTTTTTATTTTCCATCAAAGGTCTATAAGCATCTATTAGCTTCTAATGTACCATTAGAACACTGGGGAAATGGGCCTGATTAGTTTATAGAGATTGAATCTTCAAAAATCTTGATTTAAAGGTCTCATATCATACACTTTTCCTGGGTTTTATTCTAAGTTGTGATGTTTCTAACAAGATGAGCCTTCTGTGACGTTATGAAGTCACACCTTCTCGCTTTGGCGTCTGCGTGTACAGGGCAGAGGTGATGGAGCAGCTCATCCAGTCCTCAGACCTGTTCGTCATGCAGGTGGAGATGGACGTGTACACCGCTCTGAAGAAGGTACGAGCATGAATGATGTATTTAGAACTCGATGAAACTACTGTACACAAGTTTTAGTGTTCTCACTCACAAGTGTTCTAAACTTGTGAGTGGTAGTGTATTTTCAGTGTTTTTTATTGGCTCCCTTAAAATTCCTTCTCTCTCTAGTGGATGTTCCTGCAGCTTAATCCATCCTGGGACGGACCCATCAAGCAGCTTCTGGCTGATGCAGATGCTTGGCTTTGCAAACGCAGGACAGGTAGTGACACCTCTTTATGGAACTTTGTCCCTTTATGCCACGTTATAGACGTCTGACTCTGGTTCCACTTGTTTCCTGCAGACCTGTGTGAGAGAGAGCCCTTCCTGAACACGGAGGAGGGCGAGCCTTTCTGTTCCGTGTTCAAATATGTGCGTCTTCAGTACATCATCAACGACCTCGCTTCTGCTCGCATCCTAGAGAGAGACAACATCCTCCCCCCCGGTGAGACGTGGCTCTGTCCATCTCTTAAGGAATGTCTCTTCTGTGCTCTCGAAATAAGAAATCTGCAATTTGCTTTAATCAAATGCACAGTGTGGTTATGAAACAACTGAATGAATACATTTTTTTGTGTTTTAATACTACAACTCAATTTGCTTTGATGTTATTTGATTCATCTTCTGAAAATAGTAAGTCCAGTTTTAGAGAAGTTATCTAACTTCATCATGAGCAGCATTTTGAAAGAACCTGTTAAAATCCAATACTCCCTGATACAGCAGCAGCATTGACTTTTATTTATATATTACATGAAAAACCCTGAGCTCAGACACTAAAGTATTTTTATCTGTAGTGAAACACAATGTTCCTGTTCATCATCTATATCCACATCATCAATACAATAGTAAAATAGTTTAATATAATATCAGTAGTAGAGCTGCAGCTAACCACTATTTAGATATTTATTTATATTGGAGCTGTTTGTGGGATTATTTAATTGGCTCCTTTATAATCTCCTTTTTAAACATCTTACAGAATATATTCTTCATGTTCTGGAATGATCCTCATTAGGATTTCTAAGATTTTATGGACTAATAATTGATCTCTGTTTTCATAAATTTTATTCAGATTGGTTAACGTCGGTGTACAAAAACCAGTGGTTTGCTATGCTGCGGACAGAATTTGACAATGACAATGGGTGAGGACTCGAAACTTTTTTTTTTTTTTAAATCACTCAATCAACAATATGTGAAAATAGTACGATTTTTATTTATTTTTTTTCCCGTGTATCATTAGTCCCCAGGAAGCTAACAAAGAGGAGTTTGAGTTGACCAGCATGAGGTGCAGCAGGAAGTTGACTAAAGATGGAGATGTGAGTATAAAACTCCAGCTGATTGTCACTTTAGTTTCTGCAGAGGAAATCAGTGGTGTTTTTCTCCTCAGTACTGCTGGCGGTGGACGGGCTTCAACTTCGGGTTCGACCTGCTGGTGACCTACACAAACCGCTTCATCGTCTTCAAGAGGAATACTCTGAGTCAGCCATGTGGGGGCGCTGTGAGTCTGCAGCCCCGACGGCATCTGGCATACAGGTCAGTGTACAGGTCAAACCTTAACCCAGAAGAAACCTGCCTCATATTGAGCAAGCGCAAACACACAATAATGTCAAAGTAATGGAACTCAAATATACATAAATAATTAGTTTAACCTAAACGTTCTAGTCATGAAAATATTATTTGTCCTTAAGAAGGTTGAATTGAATTACTTAAAAGCTTTAACTTAAATGGTCCAAATTGGCTTTCATCTTAAATTTGGTGATAAAAAACTTTCATAGTACACCTACTACTGAGTCCACATTTTACTTTAAACATTTCTCCATGTGCATAAAGACTCATAAACTAAACAAATACTGAGTGTTATAATGGAATTTTAATTTCAACCTGTTAAAGATTAAAAAAGAAGCAATTTTAGATTGATTGGATTTGTGCAACTAAGCCAATCTTGTTGTTATAAATCAATCTTTGGTCTTGAAAAACATTTTAAATGCTTCTTTTGTCATTTTTTTGTTTGTCCAGGTTACGTCTCGCCTCCTTTGACGCCCGTGGAAAGCTGGTCTGCAGTCGCTCCACAGGATACCAGCTCCTCACCCTCGAGAAAGACCAGGTCCGGCACATGCTCGAATGCTGATCTAAATTAATTTAAAGCTCCCACATGATAGAAATTGTCATTTTAATTGCTTTTTGGTTATAAGGAAGAGGTGTTTGCAGCGACTAGAGGGAAGGGGAAGTGGGGTGTCCTCAATAAAAGATTTTCATAATAATGTTAATTAGAACACTGCTATAAATACTACACATTTTTAATAATTTCTCCTCCCCCTCCAATCACTCAGGAGTATGTGGTGATGAACTTGGACAGCCGCTTGTTGACATTCCCCCTCTACGTGTGCTGCAACTTCCTCTACACGTCGTCCCAGCCGGACCAGCGGCCGGACTCCTCGGAACCGGAGAGTAGCAGCACACGCAGCGTTTCCTGATGCCAGTAAACCGCTAGCATTCCTCTGGTAAAGCTGAGACACTGACACAAACTCGTCTGTACAATCCACCGCCACATTTTAACGCCTGTTTGACATTGGACACGTCTGTCTGCATGCTCCGTATCTCAGCCAGGTGTTAAGGGATGAATGCTTTGTATGTATGTGTTCAGCGTTTTGGTACATTCTGAGTCAACCACACACACACACACACACACACACACACACAGGAGGGATTTGCTTTCAGAGCAGCTTCAGTCGTTCCGTGGATCTCTGCTGTGAACTGCGTGCACTAGGATGATGGACTCTGGGTAGAAAAAAAAATCTTTTTTGAGATGGTGGAAATCTGCTTCGGACGTTAAATAACGGCTCTTTTGTGATTCGGCTTAAAAAAAATAGTCCCCATCCCATCAAGAAGCCATCGTCAGACCCAGTCACCTCCATCGACTGGACTACAGATCCATGCTCGGCAGTGACTTCATCCAATGATTTATCCAAATATAAACTCACATGTGAGGGAAAACATCTTAATCGTAATTTCTCCACTTCTCATCGAACCATCTGAGGCACAAAGGCTGTTATTGTGTGTGTGGTCATAGAAATCCTGTTTGTGCCGAATGACTCCATGTAGTCACTAAAGGAAAAAATACAACATTTACTAATAGCCCTCTATTGCATAGCGTTGCCATATGGCAACTTTGGCTCATTATTACTAAAAAGCAGTAAATCCTGTTTTCATCCATTTTTACATGGACTGACAGAAAACTTTTGAACCTCCAGAGCACATTTGTTGCAGTGAACCTGAGTATCGCAGTGCATTCTGGTCCTATATGACAAAATTTGCATAGTGTTGCCCTATATGCATAACACTGTGAAATAGAGGGATTACATATAAAATATTAAACATGAATAATAACACATTTTACACAAATTCATCCAAACGGGAGAAAAAAAGTTAAACACTTAAGAATAAAACAGTTTATCGGCTAATTGAGATTTTAATTCCAACCTGCTGGTTTGCCTGCCGATCATTTGCAGCAAGGTTGGATGGGGAACAGCCAATGAGAACACCCAACAGGACTGTTTAAACTGTATAAAAAAAGTATTTCATTACTCTGTAACCCTTCAGTAGCTCGGTCTTAAGTGGGCTCATGCATATTGTACACCACCTCCTCCTCATATGTAATATAAAAAATATAAGTAAAAAATTGCATTACCACAGCCAAATAACCCCAAACTTGCATCTAAATATTAGATATGAACAAAAAGACGAACTGAAGTGCAAACTTAAATGAAGGAGACGAGTAATAACATCTGCACAGCCCATGTACTGGTGTTGTGTCGTCATGACATGATCCATTGAACTTCAACCCCGTCAAGTTGCTTCATTCAACGTGTGGCTCCAGAAGGATTTTGTGCACCGGCCTTATTCGCAGTTTGAAGTCCGGATCGTCACCAGCTTTTTTGTTGAGATTTTCACAGAACTGTTGAAACAATTCAGAATTTTTGAGATTTATCCAGCAACACTGTCAAATGTTCGTTTTTTTTTCTCCCCCAATTCACCTGCTTGATATTTACTCTCCACACCAAATCCATTACCTCTGCAGTTTGGTTGTTCACATTTCTATTAACTTTTCATCGCTATTTGATTAGAAATCTGTTACCTCATACTGTTGTGAGAACTAGTGAATGTGGGGACTTGTCAGACGTGTAAAGTCGACGTGTAACGCTGAGTCATTGTAACCGGTATGACTCACCTGTATCTCTGCAGCTGCCATTACCTTTCTTAGTTAACTGTGTTTTTATTTGGTGTTTATTTATTTTTTACTTCATTTGTACGGATTTATTTTTGCAGAAGACAATGTATATTCAATTCTCAACTGCCAATAAACGTGCCCATCCATGTGGGCTGTGGTGCTATCACATGTTCTTATCTCTTTTTCGCCCCCCAAGTAGGTTTTTACTGCAGCTGTTCAGTTCTTCTTGTGATTTAAAATGCTGTAGCTTATGCACTTGACATGAATCCTGTTTTTATTTTTATTTCTATCAGCTCCAAGCCTAAATCTGATTTGCTGACATTCAAAGGCCACAAAAGGCTGTGCAGCAATTTGATTTTTCTTCAAATCAGTGGTCATATTCTGAAGAATCGGACAATTCCAACGGTGCATGACGAGCACTTTGTGCGATGAGTCCTGTAGTGATTACTTGTTTATTTCAGGGCTTCCCAAACCCCCCAACATAACAGTGCCATCAGTTTCCAGTCATCTGTTATGGTCTCTGCGGTGAAGTTTGGCTATAGTTTAATCCTTTCCCTCACTACACAATGCTCAAATAGCCAACATAAAGCCAAAGAGCATGATGATTCTTTCTAGCGAGTTAAGTCTTGTTATTCTGCATTGATGTTACAAAGGACCTATAACAAGAATGTAGTCTTCTATTAGAGATTCGAATTTCCCAGTTTTTGCAGTTAACAAAATTATGCTATGATTCCTTTGACTGATATCCTTCACTTTTTCCAACTCGACTGTATCAGCTGCCACTTATTCTAAGGCTTATTTTAATATTTAGTTTACAGATGTCCAATTGAATACATTTTCTACACCAATGGTAATTAAAATTTGGACCAAATGGGTTGTGAGTTTTATCTACAGCATGTTTACTGCTTCTTTATATTCTACCTTACAGTGTTGCCTTTGTTGTATCATCAGTTGTGTATATACTTGAATATTCATTGGAATTTATTAAAATATATGCAACAGAATCCCTGCGTTTGTTGTCTTCTGTCACTACCTAAAAATGGAGCCTTTGATTCTTTATATCATGAAACCAAGAGCAGATAATTACAGAACTTTTAATTCTGACACAAACATACACAGACTCACAATAAAATTACACAGAAAGAGAGACAGTGAACAAAGGGACTTCAGAGGTAAATAGAACAGTTGAATTCTGTTAATCGTACAATTTACTGTATAGTCGGACTATTTTTTAAGTCCACACAGGCCTTCGAAGCATTTTGAGCTATTATCTTACATTTGTGACACAGATGAATCAAGATCTCGTCAAAACCGTAAACGCCATCCTTTGCGTAACCTCATCCGTTCTAATCTCTGTGTCCAGCTCTCCTCTTCAGCAAGAACTGGTCAGACCGGCTGGGCTAACGAACCCTGTGCCTCTGTGTGTACGTTTTAACGGAGCCCGAGGGCCGCAGCAGTCCACCCATCACTGCTCTATAGAGTCCAGATTCTCTCTGATCCTCCGGGTCATGCTGGGGATCAGGTTTACGTGGTCGTCCACGCAGCTGCCCACGCAGCGCTCCATCAGAGACTTCACGGCGGCCTCTTTGGCGCCGGAGTCGAAGAGATCCTTCGCCTTGTCGTTGCAGTGCATCGTGCATCTGGTCAGACGGTCCTGGGGGGGAAAAGAGGAAAAGAAAACGTTTGGTTTTAGAGGAATCCTGCAGGTGAATATGTGGTTTAAAGCAAAGATTTGGTCTGGGTCATGTAACCAATGGTTAAAATCTGGAGTACAGGATTTCCCTTTGGACAGGCACACAAAATATAGAATTACAAGTTTATAGTACAATAACAAAATAAAACTAATCACACATTTAGGGCTGCAACTTATGACTATTCTGACAATCGATGAATCAATTGGTTGTTTGGTGTAAAAAAGTAAAGAATCCAAACAAATGTTATAATAAATAGTTTAACTCTCTTAAAAATGTTATTAAACATTAAAACAAGACTAGGTGAATTAAATATTAGAATTGTATTTATTTTAGGTTACACCATTTGACATTTTGTGCCAAAACAAGTCATGCAAAATCATGATTTTTGCAGAAAAAATAAAAGTAAAGATACGAGCACTTTTAGGTGACGTCAACACAATATGTACATTTGAGAGTAGTTATCTAAACTGAATTTGATTTTCCCCCCTTTATAATCTTGGCAACCATGATTTGTGACTAACACATCTGAAAAGTTGGAAGTTTTCTTCTTAAAAAAAAAATAGTAATACTACTACTAATAAGTAATGCTAAAATTTGGTAAAGAAAAGCCCCGATTCTATGAATATCTGACACACGTGCAGTGTTTGCTCCCCACCTGGAACTTCTCCAGCTCCGAAGTAACGTATCCCTGAGCTTTGGCCAGAGGAGTGTGACACCTTTCAATGCAGTGATGCACCTGGGACATGGAGTCTGAGGGGCGTTCACAGCACTCTGCGCTGCACCTGAACATCACACCCTGACACACACACACACACACAAAGTTAACTTTCACATATGAAGATATCAGACTCGTAAACGCGAGTTATTGCATGCACAGTTCACCTGTCCTTCACAGATCGACTCCCAACGTACCTGCATTTTGCGGATGTGATCCCTCTCCAGGCTTTGCACCATGTCTTCCACGACAGTCTGAACTCGTGCTTGATGAGCTTCCGCCATCTCTGCTCGTCCTGTTCAAGTCTCCAATGTTTAAAAAAACACGTTTTTCATATAAAACAAGCGGGACGGAAAATACAGCTTCAGTATCACAGCCAAGCTGCCTCTAAGTACCTTTACGTTAGAATTTGATAGGAACTAAGGTCACCTCCCAAGCATGGTTTCAAGAAGCGAAGATAACTACGTCACTTCCGCATTTGTCCCCTTAACCGGTTTTAAGAAAATAAAATCCTCTTCCGTTCTGTGTAGTCAGACGTCATCGTCATCGTTTTAGAAATTATTAGTGTCAGCATTGTGATTGTAAATTAACTCTTCTCAATATTTATGGATCTTTTTGTGATAATAACAGTGGCCGATAGCACAGATCAATACATCATTTAAAATAAATGAACATAGATAAGTAGCCTATGTCCCTATTATATGTCAAACTCAATCTTTCAAAAGAGAAAACTATAAAATAATGAGGCTCAATTCAACTTTCTAGAAATTAGGGGGGAGTAAGATATTATTAAGGATATTTTTCCCGCTTTCTATTGTTTAGCTGAGCTAAAATAAAATATACCACCACCATCTTATTGACACATATATTGGTGATAAACCATTAAGTCAATTGGTAGTCTCAGACTTCTGAGATTTAAGTCAGAATTCTGACATTTGGAGTGAAAAGACTTATTTTTTAAATTCAGAGGAAAAGAAAAACAAATACAAGGTTAAAACAATTATTGTCAGTAAAAAAGAGTCAGAATAATGACTTTAACGAAAAACAAATTTAAGGAGTAAAAATAGTATTTTATTTGTTTTTTCAGAATTCTGACATTAAGAACACATTATTTAGAACTGTTTTTTATAGATTCGGAGAGAAGCTTAAGAGAGGAGACGTAATCTATGGTTAATGCTTTTATTTTGAAATTCAAAGATAAGCGTCCCCGGAAGTGTGTATCAATAATTAGCGACGTCCTCGCGCTCCCGACGCGACTCAGCCGTTAAAACAAGTTTAGTCAGTTTAGTCCACTTTTTTTGGTCTTCTGGCTGCTTCCGTTGACAGTTTCAGTTCCATGTTTAAAAACGGAGCGGCGGAAGTTTTAACGGGAGCTTGAATCGTTCCGGTGGAGACAACCGGGAAGCTAACGTTACTTCTGGACCAGCGGAGCTCCTGTATAGTGAGTTTAAATAGTGAGTCCGCACTAACTTTACCTGCTGCTTCTTTCCTCTTTTTTTAAAGTATTAAATACGTGTCAGACATGAGTTATCCAGCTGAGGGCGACACTTGTCGGTTTTGTGCGTTGTTCTTTTCCCGGAATTTGGACTTTGGACCTTTGGTCGAACTAAAACTGGATTAAAGTTCCTCCCTGTTCGTGTCTCCTGTTCAGATGCTCCTCGGTGCAGGTCCATAAAGCCCCAGAATGAGTCCACAAGGCCGGTCCCTGGGAGCTGCGCTGCTGTTCCTGGGGCTCTGGAACACCGGGAGGAGAGGCCTGGCCTCGGCCCCAGGGCTGCAGGAACAGCCCAAAAAGATAGGTGAGCTGCATCAGGTGCATGTCGGCCACATCTGTCTGCAGCTGGAGTCCCTGATCCATTCATTTTGCTGCTTCAAACAGCTGATGAGAGTCCTCTTCCGGATGTTTAGAGGTTTAGAGGAGAGGTTTATTCCTATTCCAGTTCTGTGACTTCAACCATATGTTGAACTGTTTTCTAAATCCTAGTACCATTATAACGTTCTGTCTGTAGATTTAATTATTTTTTAAACAAATAGGACAATACATGCTAAAAGACATTTGTGTCTATTAACCTAATAGTCACTCATTATTTACATTATTAATAGGATACAATAAAATAAATAAATATAAAAGGAATGGGACAATGCATGTTATTAGACATGTGTGTATTAGCTTAATAGTTTTCACATTATTATTTAAGATGCAATAAAATATATTTTTAAAAGAAATGGAACCAAACATGTTAATAGACATTTGTTTCTAATAATTTAATAGTTTTTTTTTACATTATGAATAAGATACAATACATGTTAATAGAAATTTGTGTTTATTAACTTAATAGTTTTCACATTATCTATAAGATACAATAAAGTAAAATAAGAATGTCAATGAAGACAACATGGTTACTCGAAATGAATAGTTTATCTAACTAATTGATGATTTGACTAATCAGTGCTGCTCTAAATGTGTATTCAGTCACACTTTTGGCACTTTTTGTATTTAGTTTTTAAATAAAGATTAATTGTTAACTGATGTGACCCGTATTTTTGTAGGAATACAGCTCTGATTATAGTTTTGGAGACGAATAATGTGGTTTAATAAACTCCTGAATGTGTGAAAAACAACCTCATGAGATCAAGATAAACTCATCATAATGTTAATTTCCTCCGCTGTCTTTGTTCTCTTTGTAAAGCTGTGGTCGGAGCAGGTATCGGTGGCACAGCCGCAGCTTATTACCTGCGGCAGGAGTTTGGAGCCGGGGTGAAGATCGACGTGTTTGAACCCGGTTCTGTCGGCGGGCGACTGGCGACAGTGAAGATCGGAGATTACGAGTACGAGACGGGAGGCGCCGTGATCCATCCTCTCAATCTACACATGAAGGAATTCATTGAGAAATTAGGTAATGTCACAGTTTCCTAAATTAAATACGCAAGTAGGGAATATTAAGTTTCTAAAACTTGAATCCAGCCTGCATTTATGTGTTTCTCCAGGTATTCCTCCAAGAAAAGACGTTCCTTCTAAAATGGCGATCTTTGATGGGAAGGAGCTTACATTCGAAGAGAGCGACTGGTTTATTGTTAACTTCCTGCGCATGCTCTGGCGATACGGATTCAGCTTCCTACGAATGCACATGTGGGTGGAGAGCGTTCTGGACAAATTCATGAGGTGAGGGTTTGTTTTTCTGAAAATGCTATTTTATTTATTTAATGTTTGCTAATGGAAAATGCGGTGCATATGAGACGTCTAAATTCATTGCAGTACTTGTCCCTGAACAGGTGTTACAATGCAATGAGATTTACTAAATACAAAAAATGCATTGACAAAACACATTGAATATTACAAATAAACCAACATTTAAAAAACACATTTCTGTCAGAATCAAGCTATTTTTATTTTCTAAATTGACATAAGAATACATATTCCCTTTTTGCCGTGAATTTCTATCTTCATAACGCTGTATAATCTTCTATTCCCAGGATCTACCAGTACCAGCAGTACGGTTACTCATTCTCCAACGTGGAGAGGCTCTTGCATGCAATGGGCGGCGACAGTTTTCTGACTCTGATGAATCAAACTCTAGAAGAAACCATGATCGGCGAAGGATTTTCTCAGATATTCCTCAACGATATCGTCGCTCCAATCACCCGAGTCAATTACGGCCAAAGTGTCCGCATCAATGGCTTTGTGGGTATGTTTCTCAATGTAAGAGTTTGTATTGGTATCATCACATGCACGATAATGCACGTTCTGTTTGTTGTGAGGTGTGAACTCGTAAATCAGCATGGACGTGCTTGTGTTTTTGTGCAGGAGCCGTGTCGTTAGCGGGTGCAGATTCCGGCCTGTGGGCAGTGGATGGAGGCAACAAGAGAGTGTGTTCAGGCCTCCTGTACCACAGCAAGAGCGAGCTCATGTCAGCCAGAGTCACGTCCATCTCAGTCAAAGTTCGCCCATCCAAGACGGGTACGTTTTGTGTGTTCACAGCTTTTCAATCATTTTTTTTCCCCTCCAAAACGTTTCACCCGAAAGGTATAGCTCAACATTTTTGAAAATTTGCCAATCATTATGATTCCTATAGTCACAGCAATAGGAGCTTCACCTTTTCTCAGACTACCTCAATCGTTTTAGAGAACTTTTTTTTCATCGGAATTCTGAGATTAAAAGTCACAATTCAGACTTTTCTTCTGGAATAAACAGCCGTGTTTGGAGTGTGAAGTGTTTTTGCCTTGAGAGGGGGGAAAAATACATCCATATATCAGCATCCGAATCTGCTTTCTTTACCAAGTACTTCTGACCATACAAGGAATTTAACTCTTTAGAAAAAGGTATTTACAGAAGTGAAGAAAAATATATTTAGAAGAGTGGGGAAAAAAATCTTTCAGTGATGGAATGTATAACGGGTAATTTACAGGTGGACTAAAGTGAGATCTGGAAGACAGCCTGGGGGGAAGAAACTGTTCTTGTGCCTGTTAGAATAACATTTCATATTTTTCTTTTTGTTATTGCGAAATGGGCAACTGTCAACAAAAGTTGATTTTTTTTTTTTTCCTGTCTGTCAGTCACTGGACAATTTTCTTTTCAAAAAATGTTGAACTCTCCCTTTAACTCCCTCTGCGCAGGCACATCGACAAGCTTCTACGAGGTCAACTACGTGGGCGACTCGGGCTCGGCCCACGGCTTGTATGACATTGTGGTGATAGCGACGGCTCTTCACCAGGGGAAGTCTGACATCACCTTCTCGGGCTTCTCCCCACCGATCCTGTCTCACTATCCCGGCCGCTACCACCAGACCGTCTCCACCCTGGTCCACGGCATGCTGAACACGTCCTACCTCGGCACCACAGAGCCGGCCTCGGAGTTCACGGTGTCCGAAGTCCTCACCACGGACTCCAAGGGCTCCGTCATCAACAGCCTGAGCTCCGTGGACCCCGTGCACATCCCTCCTAGCTACAAGCGGCCGCCCGCCAGCCACGCCAAAGTCTGGAAGGTGTTCTCCCCGCAGCCACTGACCCAGGAGCAGCTGCGCGCTATGTTCCTCTCCTGGGACACGGTGTCAGAGACCCCGTGGCTGGCGTACCCTGCGTACCGCCCGCCGCACCGCAAGACGCCCCCCTTCATCCTGCACAACCGGCTGTACTACCTCAACGCTGTGGAGTGGGCAGCCAGCGCCATGGAGATGAGCGCCATCTCCGCCAGGAATGTGGCGCTGCTGGCTCACCACCGTTGGCACAGCCAGGTCGGCAAGATCGACCAGGAGGACCTGCACACCCGCCTGAGAGGGGAACTCTGAGGAGAGAGAACTGAATGAGATGGGAACAAAAAGAAATAAAACACTACACTGTAGTAAAAAAAAAAAAAAAAAAAACAAACATACAGACTTCTCTGTAACTAAAACACTCCTGTCAGGGCGAAGCCCAACACTTTAATCAGGTACCAGGCTGCTGTGCCCTCTTCAAACCTAAAGGATAATTCAGCCTTATTACAACCTATGTCTTATTTTTAAGGTTTAAACATTTACATTGTGCTCACAAAAGTGATGTTGAGATCTCAGTGACAGAGCTGCAAAAAGATTATCACTTTAAAATTGAAATATCCTAAGTGATTATCAGTAATAATCCCTCCTGGCATAAGAAAACTGCACAGACTATTGTGCACAATGGCAAATAAGTGTTAAAGGGTTAGATCATTTTTTTTTTTTTAATTTTGTCTTAACAGTCAGGTGCTGCAATCCTCATGTTTATACTGGTCATTAAAACAGCTGTAATTTAGTTCCATTGTAAGTTATAAAAGACAAAATTGACAGTTTTGTGCAAAAACATATTACAGAGTTTATATGTTTATATTGAGTCAAATTAAGAAATCGTCTAAACTTTTTTTGGACTAAATTAGTTTTTACTGTTTCAAACCCTCTACTACATCTCAACACACTTTCTAGTGACACACAAAGGACTTTTGTTCTGAATAGACGAGGCTGCAGCTAACGATTATTTTGATAGTCTATTAATCTATTGATTATTCAAACAATTAGTTGTTTGACATTTACACCATTTTTAGAACCAATCTAAGCAAAAATTTGACTCTACTAGTTAAAACTAACTGTACAGACCAACAGTCAACAACCCAAAGATCATTGGTTTGTTATTATAGATGACTATATAAATAAGAAAATATTCCATTTTAAAGCAGAGAATTTGGACATTTTTTATTTGAAATTTGATAGATTATCAACATAGTTGGCAACTATCCCATTAATCATTGCAGCTTTTTTGCATTGAGTGTTTTTTTTGTCATTGTTTTTTTTCTTCCTAATAAGTTGTTTACTGTACCTGGCAATGATGATATGACAATGAAAATAAGACCCCCTGTTGCAATAAAGGTGAATTATCCTTTAATGCCCCTTAACACTAGCCACAGGCCACTGATCTCGGCATTAAAACCCGAAGGCATCACCAGCAACGGCAGCACAAATCACATTTAAAAGGTGGAACAGCCTTGTCCCGTGCTGAATTGTGTAATCACTGTGAATCACTGCACTGCAGGGTAAACACATAAGTGTCCCTTTTGTCTGTTTTAACTGTCAGTTTCTTCCTCCCGATGTGCTTTGCTGCTGTTTGGAAGACGGCAGCCACAGCCACACCTATAAGAAACCAGCTTGTTGGACACACCTTTTGGCTGACTTTTTGCTTCTAGAAATCGCTAATGTCCAGATTTCCCTGTGTCTTCCTCTTCCTCAGTCTCTACCTCCTCAGCAGACTACTGTATATGTTGTTAGTGAGCAGCAGTACAGGCAGCTTTCATGCCACCAAGAAGAAATTGGATGTTATAGATGTTTCTTATGAAGGTATTAAGTAATAATACTTTAATAAATTTTCCCATTGTCTTTTTGGTTTTTTGAACTCTTTACATTTACTTTAAATCGTGATTGGAAAATGTGGTCCACCCTAAAGCAACTGAAAGCAGCAACCACTGAGCCTCCTGACTATCAGTTATCCACACTATTTCTGACTCTATACATCCTGAAATGGAAGACTCACTGCACTTTAGCCTAAGATTTATTGTTTCCCACTTTCTTTAAAAACATAGCTGTACCCTCATGCCTTTACCTAACATTTGTTTTTTGAATTTTAACATTTTGTCGTTGCAAATGAGGCACACAGGCAAGCCCGGCTCTACTCGGGGGGGGGGGGGGGGATAAATGTCTTACCCCCCAAATCAGAATTTTTGAAGTTGAGGAAGCACACTTTGAATATGCTCACACAAATAATATATTAAATTGATAAAAACACTACAATATCGGCTTCCTGTCATCTCTTTCCCGCCACTGTCTGTGTATATACACTGCATGCACACACCCCCCACTTAACAAGAGAAAAGAGTGAAACAGGTTTGAATCTCTCTCTTAGCTCTTAAGTTAAAAGACCAACATATAAAATGAACATGTTAAATGCACCAGGAGAACATGCCTGAACATGACAGGACTCCTGGTGGAGCGGGGAAAATCTGCAATCATAAGTTATTGTCAACGCAGCCTTTGGTTCGAGGCTGTTGCTGGGGACCCTAAGCAACCATGCATTTCCTGCAGTTGTTGGGTGGCCCTGAACGATATACACACGTCACACATGACTCCCAACAGTCCTCATTGACATAGTATAGTATGACCTTTTTTTGGGCGACATACTATAGTATGACATTTTTGAGTGAAATACTCATATGACGATTTTCATGCGATAGGCTATAGTATGACCTTTTTGTGTTCAAAATACTACTGTATGACCTTTTTGGAGTGACATAGTATAATATGACCTTTTTTGAGCGTCATACTATAGTCTGACGTTTTTGAGTGATATACTCATTTGACGATTTTCACGCAATATGCTATAGTATGACCTTCTGTGTTCAAAATACTATAGTATGACCTTTTTGGAGTGACATAGTATAATATGAACCATTTTGAGCGACATAGTATAATATGACCTTTTTTGAGCGACATACTATAGTATGACGTTTTTGAGTGAAATACTCATATGACAATTTTCATGCGATATGCTATAGTATGACCGTTTTGTGTTCAAAATACTACTGTATGACCTTTTTGGAGCGACATAGTATAATATGAACCATTTTGAGTGACATAGTATAATATGACCTTTTTTGAGCGTCATACTATAGTAGGACGTTTTTGAGTGATATACTCATATGACGATTTTCACGCAATATGCTATAGTATGAACTTTTTCTTTCCAAAATACTATAGTATGATCTTTTTGGAGCGACATAGTATAATATGACCTTTTTTGAGCGACATAATATAGTATGACGTCTTGAGTGATATACTCATGTTACCATTTTCACACGATATGCTATAGTATGAACTTTTTGTTTCCAAAATACTATAGTATGACCTTTTTGGAGTGACAAAGTATAATATGAACCACTTTGAAAGACATAGTATAATATGATCTTTTTTGAGCGTCATACTATAGTCTGACGTTTTTGAGTAAAATACTCATGTGACGATTTTCATGCGATAGGCTATAGTATGACCTTTTTGTGTTCAAAATACTACTGTATGACCTTTTTGGAGTGACATAGTATAATATGAACCATTTTGAGCGACATAGTATAATATGACCTTTTTTGAGCGACATACTATAGTCTGACGTTTTGAGTGATATAGTCATATAACGATTTTCATGCGCTAGGCTATAGTATGACCTTTTTGTGTTCAAAATACTACTGTATGACCTTTTTGGAGCGACATAGTATAATATGAACCATTTTGAGTGACATAGTATAATATGGCCCCACGATTGGCTGGCGACCATCTGGGGTGTATCCCTGCCTCTCGCCTTAACGCGCTGGGATAGGCTCCAGCAGACCCCTGCGACCCCGAAAGGGAATAAGCGGGATAGACAATGGATGGATGGATGGATGGATAGTATAATATGACCTTTTTTAAGCGTCATACTATAGTATGATGTTTTTGAGTGATATACTCATATGACGATTTTCATGCGCTAGGCTATAGTATGACCTTTTTGTGTTCAAAATACTACTGTATGACCTTTTTGGAGCAACATAGTCTAATATGAACCACATTGAAAGACATGGTATAATATGACCTTTTTTGAGCGACATACTATAGTATGACGTTTTTGAGTGAAATACTCATATGACGATTTTCATGCGTTAGGCTATAGTATGACCTTTTTGTTTCCAAAATACTATAGTATGACCTTTTTGAAGCGACATAGTATAATATGAACCCCATTGAAAGACATAGTATAATATGACCTTTTTTGAGCGACATACTATAGTATGACATTTTTGAGTGAAATACTCATATGATGATTTTCATGCGTTAGGCTATAGTATGACCTTTTTGTGTTCAAAATACTACTGTATGACCTTTTTGGAGCAACATAGTATAATATGAACCATTTTGAGTGACATAGTATAATATGACCTTTTTTGAGCGTCATACTATAGTATGACGTTTTTGAGTGATATACTCATATGATGATTTTCATGCGATAGGCTATAGTATGACCTTTTTGTGTTCAAAATACTACTGTATGACCTTTTTGGAGTGACATAGTATAATATGAACCATTTTGAGCGACATAGTATAATATGACCTTTTTTGAGCGACATACTATATAGTATGACGTTTTTGAGTGAAATACTCATATGACGATTTTCATGCTATAGGCTATAGTATGAACTTTTTCTTTCCAAAATACTATAGTATGATCTTTTTGGAGCGAAATAGTATAATATGAACCACTTTGAAAGACATAGTATAATATGACCTTTTTTGAGCGACATACTATAGTATGACATTTTTGGGTGATATACTCATATGATGATTTTCATGCAATAGGCTATAGTATGACCTTTTTGTGTTCAAAATACTACTGTATGACCTTTTTGGAGCGACATAGTATAATATGAACCATTTTGAGCGACATAGTATAATATGACCTTTTTTGAGCGACATACTATAGTCTGACGTTTTGAGTGATATAGTCATATAACGATTTTCATGCGCTAGGCTATAGTATGACCTTTTTGTGTTCAAAATACTACTGTATGACCTTTTTGGAGTGACATAGTATAATATGAACCATTTTGAGCGACATAGTATAATATGACCTTTTTTGAGCCCGTACTATAGTATGACGTTTTTGAGTGATATACTCATATGACGATTTTCATGCGATAGGCTATAGTATGACCTTTTTGTGTTCAAAATACTACTGTATGACCTTTTTGGAGCGACATAGTATAATTTGAACCACTTTGAAAGACATAGTATAATATGACCTCTTTTGAGCGACATACTATAGTATGACGTTTTTGAGTAAAATACTTATATGACGATTTTCATGCGATATGCTATAGTATGACCTTTTTGTGTTCAAAATACTACTGTATGACCTTTTTGGAGCGACATAGTATAATATGAACCATTTTGAGCGACATAGTATAATATGACCTTTTTTGAGCGACATACTATAGTATGACGTTTTTGAGTGAAATACTCATATGACGATTTTCACGCAATATGCTATAGTATGAACTTTTTCTTTCCAAAATACTATAGTATGACCTTTTTGGAGCGAAATAGTATAATATAAAACATTTTGAGTGACATAGTATAATATGACCTTTTTTGAGCGACATACTATAGTATGACATTTTTGGGTGATATACTCATATGATGATTTTCATGCAATAGGCTATAGTATGACCTTTTTGTGTTCAAAATACTACTGTATGACCTTTTTGGAGCGACATAGTATAATATGAACCATTTTGAGCGACATAGTATAATATGACCTTTTTTGAGCGACATACTATAGTCTGACGTTTTGAGTGATATAGTCATATAACGATTTTCATGCGCTAGGCTATAGTATGACCTTTTTGTGTTCAAAATACTACTGTATGACCTTTTTGGAGCGACATAGTATAATATGAACCATTTTGAGTGACATAGTATAATATGACCTTTTTTAAGCGTCATACTATAGTATGATGTTTTTGAGTGATATACTCATATGACGATTTTCATGCGCTAGGCTATAGTATGACCTTTTTGTGTTCAAAATACTACTGTATGACCTTTTTGGAGCAACATAGTCTAATATGAACCACATTGAAAGACATGGTATAATATGACCTTTTTTGAGCGACATACTATAGTATGACGTTTTTGAGTGAAATACTCATATGACGATTTTCATGCGTTAGGCTATAGTATGACCTTTTTGTTTCCAAAATACTATAGTATGACCTTTTTGAAGCGACATAGTATAATATGAACCCCATTGAAAGACATAGTATAATATGACCTTTTTTGAGCGACATACTATAGTATGACATTTTTGAGTGAAATACTCATATGATGATTTTCATGCGTTAGGCTATAGTATGACCTTTTTGTGTTCAAAATACTACTGTATGACCTTTTTGGAGCAACATAGTATAATATGAACCATTTTGAGTGACATAGTATAATATGACCTTTTTTGAGCGTCATACTATAGTATGACGTTTTTGAGTGATATACTCATATGATGATTTTCATGCGATAGGCTATAGTATGACCTTTTTGTGTTCAAAATACTACTGTATGACCTTTTTGGAGTGACATAGTATAATATAAAACATTTTGAGTGACATAGTATAATATGACCTTTTTTGAGCGACATACTATAGTATGACGTTTTTGAGTGATATACTCATATGACGATTTTCACGCAATATGCTATAGTATGAACTTTTTCTTTCCAAAATACTATAGTATGATATTTTTGGAGCGAAATAGTATAATATGAACCACTTTGAAAGACATAGTATAATATGACCTTTTTTGAGCGACATACTATAGTATGACGTTTTTGAGTAAAATACTTATATGACGATTTTCATGCGATATGCTATAGTATGACCTTTTTGTGCTCAAAATACTACTGTATGACCTTTTTGGAGCGACATAGTATAATATGAACCACTTTGAAAGACATAGTATAATATGACCTTTTTTGAGCGACATACTATAGTATGACGTTTTTGAGTGATATACTCATATGACGATTTTCACGCAATATGCTATAGTATGAACTTTTTCTTTCCGAAATACTATAGTATGATCTTTTTGGAGCGAAATAGTATAATATGAACCACTTTGAAAGACATAGTATAATATGACCTTTTTTGAGCGACATACTATAGTATGACGTTTTTGAGTAAAATACTTATATGACGATTTTCATGCGATATGCTATAGTATGACCTTTTTGTGTTCAAAATGCTACTGTATGACCTTTTTGGAGTGACATAGTATAATATGAACCATTTTGAAAGACACAGTATAATATCACCTTTTTTGAGCGTCATACTATAGTCTGACGTTTTTGAGTGATATACTCATATGACGATTTTCACGCAATATGCTATAGTATGACCTTCTGTGTTCAAAATACTATAGTATGACCTTTTTGGAGTGACATAGTATAATATGAACCATTTTGAGCGACATAGTATAATATGACCTTTTTTGAGCCCGTACTATAGTATGACGTTTTTGAGTGATATACTCATATGACGATTTTCATGCGATAGGCTATAGTATGACCTTTTTGTGTTCAAAATACTACTGTATGACCTTTTTGGAGCGACATAGTATAATATGAACCACTTTGAAAGACATAGTATAATATGACCTCTTTTGAGCGACATACTATAGTATGACGTTTTTGAGTAAAATACTTATATGACGATTTTCATGCGATATGCTATAGTATGACCTTTTTGTGTTCAAAATACTACTGTATGACCTTTTTGGAGCGACATAGTATAATATGAACCATTTTGAGCGACATAGTATAATATGACCTTTTTTGAGCGACATACTATAGTATGACGTTTTTGAGTGAAATACTCATATGACGATTTTCACGCAATATGCTATAGTATGAACTTTTTCTTTCCAAAATACTATAGTATGACCTTTTTGGAGCGAAATAGTATAATATAAAACATTTTGAGTGACATAGTATAATATGACCTTTTTTGAGCGACATACGACATTTTTGGGTGATATACTCATATGATGATTTTCATGCAATAGGCTATAGTATGACCTTTTTGTGTTCAAAATACTACTGTATGACCTTTTTGGAGCGACATAGTATAATATGAACCATTTTGAGCGACATAGTATAATATGACCTTTTTTGAGCGACATACTATAGTCTGACGTTTTGAGTGATATAGTCATATAACGATTTTCATGCGCTAGGCTATAGTATGACCTTTTTGTGTTCAAAATACTACTGTATGACCTTTTTGGAGCGACATAGTATAATATGAACCATTTTGAGTGACATAGTATAATATGACCTTTTTTAAGCGTCATACTATAGTATGATGTTTTTGAGTGATATACTCATATGACGATTTTCATGCGCTAGGCTATAGTATGACCTTTTTGTGTTCAAAATACTACTGTATGACCTTTTTGGAGCAACATAGTATAATATGAACCACATTGAAAGACATGGTATAATATGACCTTTTTTGAGCGACATACTATAGTATGACGTTTTTGAGTGAAATACTCATATGACGATTTTCATGCGTTAGGCTATAGTATGACCTTTTTGTTTCCAAAATACTATAGTATGACCTTTTTGAAGCGACATAGTATAATATGAACCCCATTGAAAGACATAGTATAATATGACCTTTTTTGAGCGACATACTATAGTATGACATTTTTGAGTGAAATACTCATATGATGATTTTCATGCGTTAGGCTATAGTATGACCTTTTTGTGTTCAAAATACTACTGTATGACCTTTTTGGAGCAACATAGTATAATATGAACCATTTTGAGTGACATAGTATAATATGACCTTTTTTGAGCGTCATACTATAGTATGACGTTTTTGAGTGATATACTCATATGATGATTTTCATGCGATAGGCTATAGTATGACCTTTTTGTGTTCAAAATACTACTGTATGACCTTTTTGGAGTGACATAGTATAATATAAAACATTTTGAGTGACATAGTATAATATCACCTTTTTTGAGCGACATACTATAGTATGACGTTTTTGAGTGATATACTCATATGACGATTTTCACGCAATATGCTATAGTATGAACTTTTTCTTTCCAAAATACTATAGTATGATCTTTTTGGAGCGAAATAGTATAATATGAACCACTTTGAAAGACATAGTATAATATGACCTTTTTTGAGCGACATACTATAGTATGACGTTTTTGAGTAAAATACTTATATGACGATTTTCATGCGATATGCTATAGTATGACCTTTTTGTGCTCAAAATACTACTGTATGACCTTTTTGGAGCGACATAGTATAATATGAACCACTTTGAAAGACATAGTATAATATGACCTTTTTTGAGCGACATACTATAGTATGACGTTTTTGAGTAAAATACTTATATGACGATTTTCATGCGATATGCTATAGTATGACCTTTTTGTGTTCAAAATGCTACTGTATGACCTTTTTGGAGCGACATAGTATAATATGAACCATTTTGAGTGACATAGTATAATATGACCTTTTTTGAGCGACATACTATAGTATGACGTTTTTGAGTGATATACTCATATGACGATTTTCACGCAATATGCTATAGTATGACCTTCTGTGTTCAAAATACTATAGTATGACCTTTTTGGAGTGACATAGTATAATATGAACCATTTTGAGCGACATAGTATAATATGACCTTTTTTGAGCGTCATACTATAGTATGACGTTTTTGAGTGATATACTCATATGACGATTTATATGCTATAGTATAGTATATAGATTTATATGCTATAGTATGAACTTTTTCTTTCCAAAATACTATAGTATGATCGTTTTGGAGCGACATAGTATAATATGAACCACTTTGAAAGACATAGTATAATATGACCTTTTTTGAGCGACATACTATAGTATGGCGTTTTTGAGTAAAATACTCATGTGACGATTTTCATGCGATAGGCTATAGTATGACTTTTTTGTGTTCAAAATACTACTGTATGACCTTTTTGGAGTGACATAGTATAATATGAACCATTTTGAGCGACATAGTATAATATGACCTTTTTTGAGCGACATACTATATAGTATGACGTTTTTGAGTGAAATACTCATATGACGATTTTCATGCTATAGGCTATAGTATGACCTTTTTGTGTTTAAAATACTACTGTATGACCTTTTTGGAGCGACATAGTATAATTTGAACCACTTTGAAAGACATAGTATAATATGACCTCTTTTGAGCGACATACTATAGTATGACGTTTTTGGGTGATATACTCATATGATGATTTTCATGCGATATGCTATAGTATGACCTTTTTGTGTTCAAAATACTACTGTATGACCTTTTTGGAGTGACATAGTATAATATGAACCATTTTGAAAGACACAGTATAATATCACCTTTTTTGAGCGTCATACTATAGTCTGACGTTTTTGAGTGATATACTCATATGACAATTTTCACGCAATATGCTATAGTATGAACTTTTCTTTCCAAAATACTATAGTATGATCTTTTTGGAGCGAAATAGTATAATATGAACCACTTTGAAAGACATAGTATAATATGACCTTTTTTGAGCGACATACTATAGTATGACGTTTTGAGTGATATAGTCATATAACGATTTTCATGCAATAGGCTATAGTATGACCTTTTTGTGTTCAAAATACTACTGTATGACCTTTTTGGAGTGACATAGTATAATATGAACCATTTTGAGTGACATAGTATAATATGACCTTTTTTGAGCGACATACTATAGTATGACGTTTTTGAGTGATATACTCATATGACGATTTTCACGCAATATGCTATAGTATGACCTTCTGTGTTCAAAATACTACTGTATGACCTTTTTGGAGTGACATAGTATAATATGAACCATTTTGAGCGACATAGTATAATATGACCTTTTTTGAGCGACATACTATATAGTATGACGTTTTTGAGTGAAATACTCATATGACGATTTTCATGCTATAGGCTATAGTATGACCTTTTTGTGTTTAAAATACTACTGTATGACCTTTTTGGAGCGACATAGTATAATTTGAACCACTTTGAAAGACATAGTATAATATGACCTCTTTTGAGCGACATACTATAGTATGACGTTTTTGAGTGAAATACTCATATGACGATTTTCACGCAATATGCTATAGTATGAACTTTTTCTTTCCAAAATACTATAGTATGACCTTTTTGGAGCGAAATAGTATAATATAAAACATTTTGAGTGACATAGTATAATATGACCTTTTTTGAGCGACAAACTATAGTATGACATTTTTGGGTGATATACTCATATGATGATTTTCATGCAATAGGCTATAGTATGACCTTTTTGTGTTCAAAATACTACTGTATGACCTTTTTGGAGCGACATAGTATAATATGAACCATTTTGAGCGACATAGTATAATATGACCTTTTTTGAGCGACATACTATAGTCTGACGTTTTGAGTGATATAGTCATATAACGATTTTCATGCGCTAGGCTATAGTATGACCTTTTTGTGTTCAAAATACTACTGTATGACCTTTTTGGAGCGACATAGTATAATATGAACCATTTTGAGTGACATAGTATAATATGGCCCCACGATTGGCTGGCGACCATCTGGGGTGTATCCCTGCCTCTCGCCTTAACGCGCTGGGATAGGCTCCAGCAGACCCCTGCGACCCCGAAAGGGAATAAGCGGGATAGACAATGGATGGATGGATGGATGGATAGTATAATATGACCTTTTTTAAGCGTCATACTATAGTATGATGTTTTTGAGTGATATACTCATATGACGATTTTCATGCGCTAGGCTATAGTATGACCTTTTTGTGTTCAAAATACTACTGTATGACCTTTTTGGAGCAACATAGTCTAATATGAACCACATTGAAAGACATGGTATAATATGACCTTTTTTGAGCGACATACTATAGTATGACGTTTTTGAGTGAAATACTCATATGACGATTTTCATGCGTTAGGCTATAGTATGACCTTTTTGTTTCCAAAATACTATAGTATGACCTTTTTGAAGCGACATAGTATAATATGAACCCCATTGAAAGACATAGTATAATATGACCTTTTTTGAGCGACATACTATAGTATGACATTTTTGAGTGAAATACTCATATGATGATTTTCATGCGTTAGGCTATAGTATGACCTTTTTGTGTTCAAAATACTACTGTATGACCTTTTTGGAGCAACATAGTATAATATGAACCATTTTGAGTGACATAGTATAATATGACCTTTTTTGAGCGTCATACTATAGTATGACGTTTTTGAGTGATATACTCATATGATGATTTTCATGCGATAGGCTATAGTATGACCTTTTTGTGTTCAAAATACTACTGTATGACCTTTTTGGAGTGACATAGTATAATATAAAACATTTTGAGTGACATAGTATAATATGACCTTTTTTGAGCGACATACTATAGTATGACGTTTTTGAGTGATATACTCATATGACGATTTTCACGCAATATGCTATAGTATGAACTTTTTCTTTCCAAAATACTATAGTATGATCTTTTTGGAGCGAAATAGTATAATATGAACCACTTTGAAAGACATAGTATAATATGACCTTTTTTGAGCGACATACTATAGTATGACGTTTTTGAGTAAAATACTTATATGACGATTTTCATGCGATATGCTATAGTATGACCTTTTTGTGCTCAAAATACTACTGTATGACCTTTTTGGAGCGACATAGTATAATATGAACCACTTTGAAAGACATAGTATAATATGACCTTTTTTGAGCGACATACTATAGTATGACGTTTTTGAGTGATATACTCATATGACGATTTTCACGCAATATGCTATAGTATGAACTTTTTCTTTCCGAAATACTATAGTATGATCTTTTTGGAGCGAAATAGTATAATATGAACCACTTTGAAAGACATAGTATAATATGACCTTTTTTGAGCGACATACTATAGTATGACGTTTTTGAGTTAAATACTTATATGACGATTTTCATGCGATATGCTATAGTATGACCTTTTTGTGTTCAAAATGCTACTGTATGACCTTTTTGGAGTGACATAGTATAATATGAACCATTTTGAAAGACACAGTATAATATCACCTTTTTTGAGCGTCATACTATAGTCTGACGTTTTTGAGTGATATACTCATATGACGATTTTCACGCAATATGCTATAGTATGACCTTCTGTGTTCAAAATACTATAGTATGACCTTTTTGGAGTGACATAGTATAATATGAACCATTTTGAGCGACATAGTATAATATGACCTTTTTTGAGCCCGTACTATAGTATGACGTTTTTGAGTGATATACTCATATGACGATTTTCATGCGATAGGCTATAGTATGACCTTTTTGTGTTCAAAATACTACTGTATGACCTTTTTGGAGCGACATAGTATAATATGAACCATTTTGAAAGACATAGTATAATATGACCTTTTTTGAGCGTCATACTATAGTATGACGTTTTTGAGTGATATACTCATATGATGATTTTCATGCGATAGGCTATAGTATGACCTTTTTGTGTTCAAAATACTACTGTATGACCTTTTTGGAGTGACATAGTATAATATGAACCACTTTGAAAGACATAGTATAATATGACCTTTTTTGAGCGACATACTATAGTATGACGTTTTTGGGTGATATACTCATATGATGATTTTCATGCGATAGGTTATAGTATGACATTTTTGTGTTCAAAATACTACTGTATGACCTTTTTGGAGCAACATAGTATAATATGAACCACATTGAAAGACATAGTATAATATGACCTTTTTTGAGCGACATACTATAGTATGACGTTTTTGAGTGAAATACTCATATGACGATTTTCATGCGTTAGGCTATAGTATGACCTTTTTGTTTCCAAAATACTATAGTATGACCTTTTTGAAGCGACATAGTATAATATGAACCCCATTGAAAGACATAGTATAATATGACCTTTTTTGAGCGACATACTATAGTATGACATTTTTGAGTGAAATACTCATATGATGATTTTCATGCGTTAGGCTATAGTATGACCTTTTTGTGTTCAAAATACTACTGTATGACCTTTTTGGAGCGACATAGTATAATATGAACCATTTTGAGTGACATAGTATAATATGACCTTTTTTGAGCGTCATACTATAGTATGACGTTTTTGAGTGATATACTCATATGATGATTTTCATGCGATAGGCTATAGTATGACCTTTTTGTGTTCAAAATACTACTGTATGACCTTTTTGGAGTGACATAGTATAATATAAAACATTTTGAGTGACATAGTATAATATCACCTTTTTTGAGCGACATACTATAGTATGACGTTTTTGAGTGATATACTCATATGACGATTTTCACGCAATATGCTATAGTATGAACTTTTTCTTTCCAAAATACTATAGTATGATCTTTTTGGAGCGAAATAGTATAATATGAACCACTTTGAAAGACATAGTATAATATGACCTTTTTTGAGCGACATACTATAGTATGACGTTTTTGAGTAAAATACTTATATGACGATTTTCATGCGATATGCTATAGTATGACCTTTTTGTGCTCAAAATACTACTGTATGACCTTTTTGGAGCGACATAGTATAATATGAACCACTTTGAAAGACATAGTATAATATGACCTTTTTTGAGCGACATACTATAGTATGACGTTTTTGAGTAAAATACTTATATGACGATTTTCATGCGATATGCTATAGTATGACCTTTTTGTGTTCAAAATGCTACTGTATGACCTTTTTGGAGCGACATAGTATAATATGAACCATTTTGAGTGACATAGTATAATATGACCTTTTTTGAGCGACATACTATAGTATGACGTTTTTGAGTGATATACTCATATGACGATTTTCACGCAATATGCTATAGTATGACCTTCTGTGTTCAAAATACTATAGTATGACCTTTTTGGAGTGACATAGTATAATATGAACCATTTTGAGCGACATAGTATAATATGACCTTTTTTGAGCGTCATACTATAGTATGACGTTTTTGAGTGATATACTCATATGACGATTTATATGCTATAGTATAGTATATAGATTTATATGCTATAGTATGAACTTTTTCTTTCCAAAATACTATAGTATGATCGTTTTGGAGCGACATAGTATAATATGAACCACTTTGAAAGACATAGTATAATATGACCTTTTTTGAGCGACATACTATAGTATGGCGTTTTTGAGTAAAATACTCATGTGACGATTTTCATGCGATAGGCTATAGTATGACTTTTTTGTGTTCAAAATACTACTGTATGACCTTTTTGGAGTGACATAGTATAATATGAACCATTTTGAGCGACATAGTATAATATGACCTTTTTTGAGCGACATACTATATAGTATGACGTTTTTGAGTGAAATACTCATATGACGATTTTCATGCTATAGGCTATAGTATGACCTTTTTGTGTTTAAAATACTACTGTATGACCTTTTTGGAGCGACATAGTATAATTTGAACCACTTTGAAAGACATAGTATAATATGACCTCTTTTGAGCGACATACTATAGTATGACGTTTTTGGGTGATATACTCATATGATGATTTTCATGCGATATGCTATAGTATGACCTTTTTGTGTTCAAAATACTACTGTATGACCTTTTTGGAGTGACATAGTATAATATGAACCATTTTGAAAGACACAGTATAATATCACCTTTTTTGAGCGTCATACTATAGTCTGACGTTTTTGAGTGATATACTCATATGACAATTTTCACGCAATATGCTATAGTATGAACTTTTCTTTCCAAAATACTATAGTATGATCTTTTTGGAGCGAAATAGTATAATATGAACCACTTTGAAAGACATAGTATAATATGACCTTTTTTGAGCGACATACTATAGTATGACGTTTTGAGTGATATAGTCATATAACGATTTTCATGCAATAGGCTATAGTATGACCTTTTTGTGTTCAAAATACTACTGTATGACCTTTTTGGAGTGACATAGTATAATATGAACCATTTTGAGTGACATAGTATAATATGACCTTTTTTGAGCGACATACTATAGTATGACGTTTTTGAGTGATATACTCATATGACGATTTTCACGCAATATGCTATAGTATGACCTTCTGTGTTCAAAATACTACTGTATGACCTTTTTGGAGTGACATAGTATAATATGAACCATTTTGAGCGACATAGTATAATATGACCTTTTTTGAGCGACATACTATATAGTATGACGTTTTTGAGTGAAATACTCATATGACGATTTTCATGCTATAGGCTATAGTATGACCTTTTTGTGTTTAAAATACTACTGTATGACCTTTTTGGAGCGACATAGTATAATTTGAACCACTTTGAAAGACATAGTATAATATGACCTCTTTTGAGCGACATACTATAGTATGACGTTTTTGAGTGAAATACTCATATGACGATTTTCACGCAATATGCTATAGTATGAACTTTTTCTTTCCAAAATACTATAGTATGACCTTTTTGGAGCGAAATAGTATAATATAAAACATTTTGAGTGACATAGTATAATATGACCTTTTTTGAGCGACAAACTATAGTATGACATTTTTGGGTGATATACTCATATGATGATTTTCATGCAATAGGCTATAGTATGACCTTTTTGTGTTCAAAATACTACTGTATGACCTTTTTGGAGCGACATAGTATAATATGAACCATTTTGAGCGACATAGTATAATATGACCTTTTTTGAGCGACATACTATAGTCTGACGTTTTGAGTGATATAGTCATATAACGATTTTCATGCGCTAGGCTATAGTATGACCTTTTTGTGTTCAAAATACTACTGTATGACCTTTTTGGAGCGACATAGTATAATATGAACCATTTTGAGTGACATAGTATAATATGGCCCCACGATTGGCTGGCGACCATCTGGGGTGTATCCCTGCCTCTCGCCTTAACGCGCTGGGATAGGCTCCAGCAGACCCCTGCGACCCCGAAAGGGAATAAGCGGGATAGACAATGGATGGATGGATGGATGGATAGTATAATATGACCTTTTTTAAGCGTCATACTATAGTATGATGTTTTTGAGTGATATACTCATATGACGATTTTCATGCGCTAGGCTATAGTATGACCTTTTTGTGTTCAAAATACTACTGTATGACCTTTTTGGAGCAACATAGTCTAATATGAACCACATTGAAAGACATGGTATAATATGACCTTTTTTGAGCGACATACTATAGTATGACGTTTTTGAGTGAAATACTCATATGACGATTTTCATGCGTTAGGCTATAGTATGACCTTTTTGTTTCCAAAATACTATAGTATGACCTTTTTGAAGCGACATAGTATAATATGAACCCCATTGAAAGACATAGTATAATATGACCTTTTTTGAGCGACATACTATAGTATGACATTTTTGAGTGAAATACTCATATGATGATTTTCATGCGTTAGGCTATAGTATGACCTTTTTGTGTTCAAAATACTACTGTATGACCTTTTTGGAGCAACATAGTATAATATGAACCATTTTGAGTGACATAGTATAATATGACCTTTTTTGAGCGTCATACTATAGTATGACGTTTTTGAGTGATATACTCATATGACGATTTTCACGCAATATGCTATAGTATGAACTTTTTCTTTCCAAAATACTATAGTATGATCTTTTTGGAGCGAAATAGTATAATATGAACCACTTTGAAAGACATAGTATAATATGACCTTTTTTGAGCGACATACTATAGTATGACGTTTTTGAGTGATATACTCATATGACGATTTTCACGCAATATGCTATAGTATGAACTTTTTCTTTCCAAAATACTATAGTATGATCTTTTTGGAGCGAAATAGTATAATATGAACCACTTTGAAAGACATAGTATAATATGACCTTTTTTGAGCGACATACTATAGTATGACGTTTTTGAGTAAAATACTTATATGACGATTTTCATGCGATATGCTATAGTATGACCTTTTTGTGCTCAAAATACTACTGTATGACCTTTTTGGAGCGACATAGTATAATATGAACCACTTTGAAAGACATAGTATAATATGACCTTTTTTGAGCGACATACTATAGTATGACGTTTTTGAGTGATATACTCATATGACGATTTTCACGCAATATGCTATAGTATGAACTTTTTCTTTCCGAAATACTATAGTATGATCTTTTTGGAGCGAAATAGTATAATATGAACCACTTTGAAAGACATAGTATAATATGACCTTTTTTGAGCGACATACTATAGTATGACGTTTTTGAGTTAAATACTTATATGACGATTTTCATGCGATATGCTATAGTATGACCTTTTTGTGTTCAAAATGCTACTGTATGACCTTTTTGGAGTGACATAGTATAATATGAACCATTTTGAAAGACACAGTATAATATCACCTTTTTTGAGCGTCATACTATAGTCTGACGTTTTTGAGTGATATACTCATATGACGATTTTCACGCAATATGCTATAGTATGACCTTCTGTGTTCAAAATACTATAGTATGACCTTTTTGGAGTGACATAGTATAATATGAACCATTTTGAGCGACATAGTATAATATGACCTTTTTTGAGCCCGTACTATAGTATGACGTTTTTGAGTGATATACTCATATGACGATTTTCATGCGATAGGCTATAGTATGACCTTTTTGTGTTCAAAATACTACTGTATGACCTTTTTGGAGCGACATAGTATAATATGAACCATTTTGAAAGACATAGTATAATATGACCTTTTTTGAGCGTCATACTATAGTATGACGTTTTTGAGTGATATACTCATATGATGATTTTCATGCGATAGGCTATAGTATGACCTTTTTGTGTTCAAAATACTACTGTATGACCTTTTTGGAGTGACATAGTATAATATGAACCACTTTGAAAGACATAGTATAATATGACCTTTTTTGAGCGACATACTATAGTATGACGTTTTTGGGTGATATACTCATATGATGATTTTCATGCGATAGGTTATAGTATGACATTTTTGTGTTCAAAATACTACTGTATGACCTTTTTGGAGCAACATAGTATAATATGAACCACATTGAAAGACATAGTATAATATGACCTTTTTTGAGCGACATACTATAGTATGACGTTTTTGAGTGAAATACTCATATGACGATTTTCATGCGTTAGGCTATAGTATGACCTTTTTGTTTCCAAAATACTATAGTATGACCTTTTTGAAGCGACATAGTATAATATGAACCCCATTGAAAGACATAGTATAATATGACCTTTTTTGAGCGACATACTATAGTATGACATTTTTGAGTGAAATACTCATATGATGATTTTCATGCGTTAGGCTATAGTATGACCTTTTTGTGTTCAAAATACTACTGTATGACCTTTTTGGAGCGACATAGTATAATATGAACCATTTTGAGTGACATAGTATAATATGACCTTTTTTGAGCGTCATACTATAGTATGACGTTTTTGAGTGATATACTCATATGATGATTTTCATGCGATAGGCTATAGTATGACCTTTTTGTGTTCAAAATACTACTGTATGACCTTTTTGGAGTGACATAGTATAATATGAACCACTTTGAAAGACATAGTATAATATGACCTTTTTTGTGCGACATACTATAGTATGACGTTTTTGGGTGATATACTCATATGATGATTTTCATGCGATAGGTTATAGTATGACATTTTTGTGTTCAAAATACTACTGTATGACCTTTTTGGAGCAACATAGTATAATATGAACCACATTGAAAGACATAGTATAATATGACCTTTTTTGAGCGACATACTATAGTATGACGTTTTTGAGTGAAATACTCATATGACGATTTTCATGCGTTAGGCTATAGTATGACCTTTTTGTGTTCAAAATACTACTGTATGACCTTTTTGGAGCGAAATAGTATACTATGAACCACTTTGAAAGACATAGTATAATATGACCTTTTTTGAGCGACATACTATAGTATGACGTTTTTGAGTAAAATACTTATATGACGATTTTCATGCGATATGCTATAGTATGACCTTTTTGTGTTCAAAATGCTACTGTATGACCTTTTTGGAGTGACATAGTATAATATGAACCACATTGAAAGACATAGTATAATATGACCTTTTTTGAGCGACATACTATAGTATGACGTTTTTGAGTGAAATACTCATATGACGATTTTCATGCGTTAGGCTATAGTATGACCTTTTTGTGTTCAAAATACTACTGTATGACCTTTTTGGAGCGAAATAGTATACTATGAACCACTTTGAAAGACATAGTATAATATGACCTTTTTTGAGCGACATACTATAGTATGACGTTTTTGAGTAAAATACTTATATGACGATTTTCATGCGATATGCTATAGTATGACCTTTTTGTGTTCAAAATGCTACTGTATGACCTTTTTGGAGTGACATAGTATAATATGAACCATTTTGAGCGACATAGTATAATATGACCTTTTTTGAGCCCGTACTATAGTATGACGTTTTTGAGTGATATACTCATATGATGATTTTCATGCGATAGGCTATAGTATGACCTTTTTGTGTTCAAAATACTACTGTATGACCTTTTTGGAGTGACATAGTATAATATGAACCACTTTGAAAGACATAGTATAATATGACCTTTTTTGAGCGACATACTATAGTATGACGTTTTTGGGTGATATACTCATATGATGATTTTCATGCGATAGGTTATAGTATGACATTTTTGTGTTCAAAATACTACTGTATGACCTTTTTGGAGCAACATAGTATAATATGAACCACATTGAAAGACATAGTATAATATGACCTTTTTTGAGCGACATACTATAGTATGACGTTTTTGAGTGAAATACTCATATGACGATTTTCATGCGTTAGGCTATAGTATGACCTTTTTGTTTCCAAAATACTATAGTATGACCTTTTTGAAGCGACATAGTATAATATGAACCCCATTGAAAGACATAGTATAATATGACCTTTTTTGAGCGACATACTATAGTATGACATTTTTGAGTGAAATACTCATATGACGATTTTCATGCGTTAGGCTATAGTATGACCTTTTTGTTTCCAAAATACTATAGTATGACCTTTTTGAAGCGACATAGTATAATATGAACCCCATTGAAAGACATAGTATAATATGACCTTTTTTGAGCGACATACTATAGTATGACATTTTTGAGTGAAATACTCATATGATGATTTTCATGCGTTAGGCTATAGTATGACCTTTTTGTGTTCAAAATACTACTGTATGACCTTTTTGGAGTGACATAGTATAATATGAACCACTTTGAAAGACATAGTATAATATGACCTTTTTTGAGCGACATACTATAGTATGACGTTTTTGGGTGATATACTCATATGATGATTTTCATGCGATAGGTTATAGTATGACATTTTTGTGTTCAAAATACTACTGTATGACCTTTTTGGAGCAACATAGTATAATATGAACCACATTGAAAGACATAGTATAATATGACCTTTTTTGAGCGACATACTATAGTATGACGTTTTTGAGTGAAATACTCATATGACGATTTTCATGCGTTAGGCTATAGTATGACCTTTTTGTTTCCAAAATACTATAGTATGACCTTTTTGAAGCGACATAGTATAATATGAACCCCATTGAAAGACATAGTATAATATGACCTTTTTTGAGCGACATACTATAGTATGACATTTTTGAGTGAAATACTCATATGATGATTTTCATGCGTTAGGCTATAGTATGACCTTTTTGTGTTCAAAATACTACTGTATGACCTTTTTGGAGCGACATAGTATAATATGAACCATTTTGAGTGACATAGTATAATATGACCTTTTTTGAGCGTCATACTATAGTATGACGTTTTTGAGTGATATACTCATATGATGATTTTCATGCGATAGGCTATAGTATGACCTTTTTGTGTTCAAAATACTACTGTATGACCTTTTTGGAGTGACATAGTATAATATAAAACATTTTGAGTGACATAGTATAATATCACCTTTTTTGAGCGACATACTATAGTATGACGTTTTTGAGTGATATACTCATATGACGATTTTCACGCAATATGCTATAGTATGAACTTTTTCTTTCCAAAATACTATAGTATGATCTTTTTGGAGCGAAATAGTATAATATGAACCACTTTGAAAGACATAGTATAATATGACCTTTTTTGAGCGACATACTATAGTATGACGTTTTTGAGTAAAATACTTATATGACGATTTTCATGCGATATGCTATAGTATGACCTTTTTGTGCTCAAAATACTACTGTATGACCTTTTTGGAGCGACATAGTATAATATGAACCACTTTGAAAGACATAGTATAATATGACCTTTTTTGAGCGACATACTATAGTATGACGTTTTTGAGTAAAATACTTATATGACGATTTTCATGCGATATGCTATAGTATGACCTTTTTGTGTTCAAAATGCTACTGTATGACCTTTTTGGAGCGACATAGTATAATATGAACCATTTTGAGTGACATAGTATAATATGACCTTTTTTGAGCGACATACTATAGTATGACGTTTTTGAGTGATATACTCATATGACGATTTTCACGCAATATGCTATAGTATGACCTTCTGTGTTCAAAATACTATAGTATGACCTTTTTGGAGTGACATAGTATAATATGAACCATTTTGAGCGACATAGTATAATATGACCTTTTTTGAGCGTCATACTATAGTATGACGTTTTTGAGTGATATACTCATATGACGATTTATATGCTATAGTATAGTATATAGATTTATATGCTATAGTATGAACTTTTTCTTTCCAAAATACTATAGTATGATCGTTTTGGAGCGACATAGTATAATATGAACCACTTTGAAAGACATAGTATAATATGACCTTTTTTGAGCGACATACTATAGTATGGCGTTTTTGAGTAAAATACTCATGTGACGATTTTCATGCGATAGGCTATAGTATGACTTTTTTGTGTTCAAAATACTACTGTATGACCTTTTTGGAGTGACATAGTATAATATGAACCATTTTGAGCGACATAGTATAATATGACCTTTTTTGAGCGACATACTATATAGTATGACGTTTTTGAGTGAAATACTCATATGACGATTTTCATGCTATAGGCTATAGTATGACCTTTTTGTGTTTAAAATACTACTGTATGACCTTTTTGGAGCGACATAGTATAATTTGAACCACTTTGAAAGACATAGTATAATATGACCTCTTTTGAGCGACATACTATAGTATGACGTTTTTGGGTGATATACTCATATGATGATTTTCATGCGATATGCTATAGTATGACCTTTTTGTGTTCAAAATACTACTGTATGACCTTTTTGGAGTGACATAGTATAATATGAACCATTTTGAAAGACACAGTATAATATCACCTTTTTTGAGCGTCATACTATAGTCTGACGTTTTTGAGTGATATACTCATATGACAATTTTCACGCAATATGCTATAGTATGAACTTTTCTTTCCAAAATACTATAGTATGATCTTTTTGGAGCGAAATAGTATAATATGAACCACTTTGAAAGACATAGTATAATATGACCTTTTTTGAGCGACATACTATAGTATGACGTTTTGAGTGATATAGTCATATAACGATTTTCATGCAATAGGCTATAGTATGACCTTTTTGTGTTCAAAATACTACTGTATGACCTTTTTGGAGTGACATAGTATAATATGAACCATTTTGAGTGACATAGTATAATATGACCTTTTTTGAGCGACATACTATAGTATGACGTTTTTGAGTGATATACTCATATGACGATTTTCACGCAATATGCTATAGTATGACCTTCTGTGTTCAAAATACTACTGTATGACCTTTTTGGAGTGACATAGTATAATATGAACCATTTTGAGCGACATAGTATAATATGACCTTTTTTGAGCGACATACTATATAGTATGACGTTTTTGAGTGAAATACTCATATGACGATTTTCATGCTATAGGCTATAGTATGACCTTTTTGTGTTTAAAATACTACTGTATGACCTTTTTGGAGCGACATAGTATAATTTGAACCACTTTGAAAGACATAGTATAATATGACCTCTTTTGAGCGACATACTATAGTATGACGTTTTTGAGTGAAATACTCATATGACGATTTTCACGCAATATGCTATAGTATGAACTTTTTCTTTCCAAAATACTATAGTATGACCTTTTTGGAGCGAAATAGTATAATATAAAACATTTTGAGTGACATAGTATAATATGACCTTTTTTAGAGCGACAAACTATAGTATGACATTTTTGGGTGATATACTCATATGATGATTTTCATGCAATAGGCTATAGTATGACCTTTTTGTGTTCAAAATACTACTGTATGACCTTTTTGGAGCGACATAGTATAATATGAACCATTTTGAGCGACATAGTATAATATGACCTTTTTTGAGCGACATACTATAGTCTGACGTTTTGAGTGATATAGTCATATAACGATTTTCATGCGCTAGGCTATAGTATGACCTTTTTGTGTTCAAAATACTACTGTATGACCTTTTTGGAGCGACATAGTATAATATGAACCATTTTGAGTGACATAGTATAATATGGCCCCACGATTGGCTGGCGACCATCTGGGGTGTATCCCTGCCTCTCGCCTTAACGCGCTGGGATAGGCTCCAGCAGACCCCTGCGACCCCGAAAGGGAATAAGCGGGATAGACAATGGATGGATGGATGGATGGATAGTATAATATGACCTTTTTTAAGCGTCATACTATAGTATGATGTTTTTGAGTGATATACTCATATGACGATTTTCATGCGCTAGGCTATAGTATGACCTTTTTGTGTTCAAAATACTACTGTATGACCTTTTTGGAGCAACATAGTCTAATATGAACCACATTGAAAGACATGGTATAATATGACCTTTTTTGAGCGACATACTATAGTATGACGTTTTTGAGTGAAATACTCATATGACGATTTTCATGCGTTAGGCTATAGTATGACCTTTTTGTTTCCAAAATACTATAGTATGACCTTTTTGAAGCGACATAGTATAATATGAACCCCATTGAAAGACATAGTATAATATGACCTTTTTTGAGCGACATACTATAGTATGACATTTTTGAGTGAAATACTCATATGATGATTTTCATGCGTTAGGCTATAGTATGACCTTTTTGTGTTCAAAATACTACTGTATGACCTTTTTGGAGCAACATAGTATAATATGAACCATTTTGAGTGACATAGTATAATATGACCTTTTTTGAGCGTCATACTATAGTATGACGTTTTTGAGTGATATACTCATATGATGATTTTCATGCGATAGGCTATAGTATGACCTTTTTGTGTTCAAAATACTACTGTATGACCTTTTTGGAGTGACATAGTATAATATAAAACATTTTGAGTGACATAGTATAATATGACCTTTTTTGAGCGACATACTATAGTATGACGTTTTTGAGTGATATACTCATATGACGATTTTCACGCAATATGCTATAGTATGAACTTTTTCTTTCCAAAATACTATAGTATGATCTTTTTGGAGCGAAATAGTATAATATGAACCACTTTGAAAGACATAGTATAATATGACCTTTTTTGAGCGACATACTATAGTATGACGTTTTTGAGTAAAATACTTATATGACGATTTTCATGCGATATGCTATAGTATGACCTTTTTGTGCTCAAAATACTACTGTATGACCTTTTTGGAGCGACATAGTATAATATGAACCACTTTGAAAGACATAGTATAATATGACCTTTTTTGAGCGACATACTATAGTATGACGTTTTTGAGTGATATACTCATATGACGATTTTCACGCAATATGCTATAGTATGAACTTTTTCTTTCCGAAATACTATAGTATGATCTTTTTGGAGCGAAATAGTATAATATGAACCACTTTGAAAGACATAGTATAATATGACCTTTTTTGAGCGACATACTATAGTATGACGTTTTTGAGTTAAATACTTATATGACGATTTTCATGCGATATGCTATAGTATGACCTTTTTGTGTTCAAAATGCTACTGTATGACCTTTTTGGAGTGACATAGTATAATATGAACCATTTTGAAAGACACAGTATAATATCACCTTTTTTGAGCGTCATACTATAGTCTGACGTTTTTGAGTGATATACTCATATGACGATTTTCACGCAATATGCTATAGTATGACCTTCTGTGTTCAAAATACTATAGTATGACCTTTTTGGAGTGACATAGTATAATATGAACCATTTTGAGCGACATAGTATAATATGACCTTTTTTGAGCCCGTACTATAGTATGACGTTTTTGAGTGATATACTCATATGACGATTTTCATGCGATAGGCTATAGTATGACCTTTTTGTGTTCAAAATACTACTGTATGACCTTTTTGGAGCGACATAGTATAATATGAACCATTTTGAAAGACATAGTATAATATGACCTTTTTTGAGCGTCATACTATAGTATGACGTTTTTGAGTGATATACTCATATGATGATTTTCATGCGATAGGCTATAGTATGACCTTTTTGTGTTCAAAATACTACTGTATGACCTTTTTGGAGTGACATAGTATAATATGAACCACTTTGAAAGACATAGTATAATATGACCTTTTTTGAGCGACATACTATAGTATGACGTTTTTGGGTGATATACTCATATGATGATTTTCATGCGATAGGTTATAGTATGACATTTTTGTGTTCAAAATACTACTGTATGACCTTTTTGGAGCAACATAGTATAATATGAACCACATTGAAAGACATAGTATAATATGACCTTTTTTGAGCGACATACTATAGTATGACGTTTTTGAGTGAAATACTCATATGACGATTTTCATGCGTTAGGCTATAGTATGACCTTTTTGTTTCCAAAATACTATAGTATGACCTTTTTGAAGCGACATAGTATAATATGAACCCCATTGAAAGACATAGTATAATATGACCTTTTTTGAGCGACATACTATAGTATGACATTTTTGAGTGAAATACTCATATGATGATTTTCATGCGTTAGGCTATAGTATGACCTTTTTGTGTTCAAAATACTACTGTATGACCTTTTTGGAGCGACATAGTATAATATGAACCATTTTGAGTGACATAGTATAATATGACCTTTTTTGAGCGTCATACTATAGTATGACGTTTTTGAGTGATATACTCATATGATGATTTTCATGCGATAGGCTATAGTATGACCTTTTTGTGTTCAAAATACTACTGTATGACCTTTTTGGAGTGACATAGTATAATATGAACCACTTTGAAAGACATAGTATAATATGACCTTTTTTGTGCGACATACTATAGTATGACGTTTTTGGGTGATATACTCATATGATGATTTTCATGCGATAGGTTATAGTATGACATTTTTGTGTTCAAAATACTACTGTATGACCTTTTTGGAGCAACATAGTATAATATGAACCACATTGAAAGACATAGTATAATATGACCTTTTTTGAGCGACATACTATAGTATGACGTTTTTGAGTGAAATACTCATATGACGATTTTCATGCGTTAGGCTATAGTATGACCTTTTTGTGTTCAAAATACTACTGTATGACCTTTTTGGAGCGAAATAGTATACTATGAACCACTTTGAAAGACATAGTATAATATGACCTTTTTTGAGCGACATACTATAGTATGACGTTTTTGAGTAAAATACTTATATGACGATTTTCATGCGATATGCTATAGTATGACCTTTTTGTGTTCAAAATGCTACTGTATGACCTTTTTGGAGTGACATAGTATAATATGAACCACATTGAAAGACATAGTATAATATGACCTTTTTTGAGCGACATACTATAGTATGACGTTTTTGAGTGAAATACTCATATGACGATTTTCATGCGTTAGGCTATAGTATGACCTTTTTGTGTTCAAAATACTACTGTATGACCTTTTTGGAGCGAAATAGTATACTATGAACCACTTTGAAAGACATAGTATAATATGACCTTTTTTGAGCGACATACTATAGTATGACGTTTTTGAGTAAAATACTTATATGACGATTTTCATGCGATATGCTATAGTATGACCTTTTTGTGTTCAAAATGCTACTGTATGACCTTTTTGGAGTGACATAGTATAATATGAACCATTTTGAGCGACATAGTATAATATGACCTTTTTTGAGCCCGTACTATAGTATGACGTTTTTGAGTGATATACTCATATGATGATTTTCATGCGATAGGCTATAGTATGACCTTTTTGTGTTCAAAATACTACTGTATGACCTTTTTGGAGTGACATAGTATAATATGAACCACTTTGAAAGACATAGTATAATATGACCTTTTTTGAGCGACATACTATAGTATGACGTTTTTGGGTGATATACTCATATGATGATTTTCATGCGATAGGTTATAGTATGACATTTTTGTGTTCAAAATACTACTGTATGACCTTTTTGGAGCAACATAGTATAATATGAACCACATTGAAAGACATAGTATAATATGACCTTTTTTGAGCGACATACTATAGTATGACGTTTTTGAGTGAAATACTCATATGACGATTTTCATGCGTTAGGCTATAGTATGACCTTTTTGTTTCCAAAATACTATAGTATGACCTTTTTGAAGCGACATAGTATAATATGAACCCCATTGAAAGACATAGTATAATATGACCTTTTTTGAGCGACATACTATAGTATGACATTTTTGAGTGAAATACTCATATGACGATTTTCATGCGTTAGGCTATAGTATGACCTTTTTGTTTCCAAAATACTATAGTATGACCTTTTTGAAGCGACATAGTATAATATGAACCCCATTGAAAGACATAGTATAATATGACCTTTTTTGAGCGACATACTATAGTATGACATTTTTGAGTGAAATACTCATATGATGATTTTCATGCGTTAGGCTATAGTATGACCTTTTTGTGTTCAAAATACTACTGTATGACCTTTTTGGAGCGACATAGTATAATATGAACCATTTTGAGTGACATAGTATAATATGACCTTTTTTGAGCGTCATACTATAGTATGACGTTTTTGAGTGATATACTCATATGATGATTTTCATGCGATAGGCTATAGTATGACCTTTTTGTGTTCAAAATACTACTGTATGACCTTTTTGGAGTGACATAGTATAATATGAACCACTTTGAAAGACATAGTATAATATGACCTTTTTTGTGCGACATACTATAGTATGACGTTTTTGGGTGATATACTCATATGATGATTTTCATGCGATAGGTTATAGTATGACATTTTTGTGTTCAAAATACTACTGTATGACCTTTTTGGAGCAACATAGTATAATATGAACCACATTGAAAGACATAGTATAATATGACCTTTTTTGAGCGACATACTATAGTATGACGTTTTTGAGTGAAATACTCATATGACGATTTTCATGCGTTAGGCTATAGTATGACCTTTTTGTGTTCAAAATACTACTGTATGACCTTTTTGGAGCGAAATAGTATACTATGAACCACTTTGAAAGACATAGTATAATATGACCTTTTTTGAGCGACATACTATAGTATGACGTTTTTGAGTAAAATACTTATATGACGATTTTCATGCGATATGCTATAGTATGACCTTTTTGTGTTCAAAATGCTACTGTATGACCTTTTTGGAGTGACATAGTATAATATGAACCATTTTGAAAGACACAGTATAATATCACCTTTTTTGAGCGTCATACTATAGTCTGACGTTTTTGAGTGATATACTCATATGACGATTTTCACGCAATATGCTATAGTATGACCTTCTGTGTTCAAAATACTATAGTATGACCTTTTTGGAGTGACATAGTATAATATGAACCATTTTGAGCGACATAGTATAATATGACCTTTTTTGAGCCCGTACTATAGTATGACGTTTTTGAGTGATATACTCATATGACGATTTTCATGCGATAGGCTATAGTATGACCTTTTTGTGTTCAAAATACTACTGTATGACCTTTTTGGAGCGACATAGTATAATATGAACCATTTTGAAAGACATAGTATAATATGACCTTTTTTGAGCCCGTACTATAGTATGACGTTTTTGAGTGATATACTCATATGACGATTTTCATGCGATAGGCTATAGTATGACCTTTTTGTGTTCAAAATACTACTGTATGACCTTTTTGGAGCGACATAGTATAATATGAACCATTTTGAAAGACATAGTATAATATGACCTTTTTTGAGCGTCATACTATAGTATGACGTTTTTGAGTGATATACTCATATGATGATTTTCATGCGATAGGCTATAGTATGACCTTTTTGTGTTCAAAATACTACTGTATGACCTTTTTGGAGTGACATAGTATAATATGAACCACTTTGAAAGACATAGTATAATATGACCTTTTTTGAGCGACATACTATAGTATGACGTTTTTGGGTGATATACTCATATGATGATTTTCATGCGATAGGTTATAGTATGACATTTTTGTGTTCAAAATACTACTGTATGACCTTTTTGGAGCAACATAGTATAATATGAACCACATTGAAAGACATAGTATAATATGACCTTTTTTGAGCGACATACTATAGTATGACGTTTTTGAGTGAAATACTCATATGACGATTTTCATGCGTTAGGCTATAGTATGACCTTTTTGTTTCCAAAATACTATAGTATGACCTTTTTGAAGCGACATAGTATAATATGAACCCCATTGAAAGACATAGTATAATATGACCTTTTTTGAGCGACATACTATAGTATGACATTTTTGAGTGAAATACTCATATGATGATTTTCATGCGTTAGGCTATAGTATGACCTTTTTGTGTTCAAAATACTACTGTATGACCTTTTTGGAGCGACATAGTATAATATGAACCATTTTGAGTGACATAGTATAATATGACCTTTTTTGAGCGTCATACTATAGTATGACGTTTTTGAGTGATATACTCATATGATGATTTTCATGCGATAGGCTATAGTATGACCTTTTTGGAGTGACATAGTATAATATGAACCATTTTGAGCGACATAGTATAATATGACCTTTTTTGAGCCCGTACTATAGTATGACGTTTTTGAGTGATATACTCATATGACGATTTTCATGCGATAGGCTATAGTATGACCTTTTTGTGTTCAAAATACTACTGTATGACCTTTTTGGAGCGACATAGTATAATATGAACCATTTTGAAAGACATAGTATAATATGACCTTTTTTGAGCGTCATACTATAGTATGACGTTTTTGAGTGATATACTCATATGATGATTTTCATGCGATAGGCTATAGTATGACCTTTTTGTGTTCAAAATACTACTGTATGACCTTTTTGGAGTGACATAGTATAATATGAACCACTTTGAAAGACATAGTATAATATTACCTTTTTTGAGCGACATACTATAGTATGACGTTTTTGGGTGATATACTCATATGATGATTTTCATGCGATAGGTTATAGTATGACATTTTTGTGTTAAAAATACTACTGTATGACCTTTTTGGAGCAACATAGTATAATATGAACCACATTGAAAGACATAGTATAATATGACCTTTTTTGAGCGACATACTATAGTATGACGTTTTTGAGTGAAATACTCATATGACGATTTTCATGCGTTAGGCTATAGTATGACATTTTGTGTTCAAAATACTACTGTATGACCTTTTTGGAGCGAAATAGTATACTATGAACCACTTTGAAAGACATAGTATAATATGACCTTTTTTGAGCGACATACTATAGTATGACGTTTTTGAGTAAAATACTTATATGACGATTTTCATGCGATATGCTATAGTATGACCTTTTTGTGTTCAAAATGCTACTGTATGACCTTTTTGGAGTGACATAGTATAATATGAACCATTTTGAGCGACATAGTATAATATGACCTTTTTTGAGCCCGTACTATAGTATGACGTTTTTGAGTGATATACTCATATGATGATTTTCATGCGATAGGCTATAGTATGACCTTTTTGTGTTCAAAATACTACTGTATGACCTTTTTGGAGTGACATAGTATAATATGAACCACTTTGAAAGACATAGTATAATATGACCTTTTTTGAGCGACATACTATAGTATGACGTTTTTGGGTGATATACTCATATGATGATTTTCATGCGATAGGTTATAGTATGACATTTTTGTGTTCAAAATACTACTGTATGACCTTTTTGGAGCAACATAGTATAATATGAACCACATTGAAAGACATAGTATAATATGACCTTTTTTGAGCGACATACTATAGTATGACGTTTTTGAGTGAAATACTCATATGACGATTTTCATGCGTTAGGCTATAGTATGAACTTTTTGTTTCCAAAATACTATAGTATGACCTTTTTGAAGCGACATAGTATAATATGAACCCCATTGAAAGACATAGTATAATATGACCTTTTTTGAGCGACATACTATAGTATGACATTTTTGAGTGAAATACTCATATGATGATTTTCATGCGTTAGGCTATAGTATGACCTTTTTGTGTTCAAAATACTACTGTATGACCTTTTTGGAGCGACATAGTATAATATGAACCATTTTGAGTGACATAGTATAATATGACCTTTTTTGAGCGTCATACTATAGTATGACGTTTTTGAGTGATATACTCATATGATGATTTTCATGCGATAGGCTATAGTATGACATTTTTGTGTTCAAAATACTACTGTATGACCTTTTTGGAGCAACATAGTATAATATGAACCACATTGAAAGACATAGTATAATATGACCTTTTTTGAGCGACATACTATAGTATGACGTTTTTGAGTGAAATACTCATATGACGATTTTCATGCGTTAGGCTATAGTATGACCTTTTTGTGTTCAAAATACTACTGTATGACCTTTTTGGAGCGAAATAGTATACTATGAACCACTTTGAAAGACATAGTATAATATGACCTTTTTTGAGCGACATACTATAGTATGACGTTTTTGAGTAAAATACTTATATGACGATTTTCATGCGATATGCTATAGTATGACCTTTTTGTGTTCAAAATGCTACTGTATGACCTTTTTGGAGTGACATAGTATAATATGAACCATTTTGAGCGACATAGTATAATATGACCTTTTTTGAGCCCGTACTATAGTATGACGTTTTTGAGTGATATACTCATATGATGATTTTCATGCGATAGGCTATAGTATGACCTTTTTGTTTCCAAAATAGTATAGTATGACCTTTTTGAAGCGACATAGTATAATATGAACCCCATTGAAAGACATAGTATAATATGACCTTTTTTGAGCGACATACTATAGTATGACATTTTTGAGTGAAATACTCATATGATGATTTTCATGCGTTAGGCTATAGTATGACCTTTTTGTGTTCAAAATACTACTGTATGACCTTTTTGGAGCGACATAGTATAATATGAACCATTTTGAGTGACATAGTATAATATGACCTTTTTTGAGCGTCATACTATAGTATGACGTTTTTGGGTGATATACTCATATGATGATTTTCATGCGATAGGTTATAGTATGACATTTTTGTGTTCAAAATACTACTGTATGACCTTTTTGGAGCAACATAGTATAATATGAACCACATTGAAAGACATAGTATAATATGACCTTTTTTGAGCGACATACTATAGTATGACGTTTTTGAGTGAAATACTCATATGACGATTTTCATGCGTTAAGCTATAGTATGACCTTTTTGTTTCCAAAATACTATAGTATGACCTTTTTGAAGCGACATAGTATAATATGAACCCCATTGAAAGACATAGTATAATATGACCTTTTTTGAGCGACATACTATAGTATGACATTTTTGAGTGAAATACTCATATGATGATTTTCATGCGTTAGGCTATAGTATGACCTTTTTGTGTTCAAAATACTACTGTATGACCTTTTTGGAGCGACATAGTATAATATGACCTTTTTTGAGCGACATACTATAGTATGACGTTTTTGAGTGATATACTCATATGATGATTTTCATGCGATAGGCTATAGTATGACCTTTTTGTGTTCAAAATACTACTGTATGACCTTTTTGGAGTGACATAGTATAATATGAACCACTTTGAAAGACATAGTATAATATGACCTTTTTTGTGCGACATACTATAGTATGACGTTTTTGGGTGATATACTCATATGATGATTTTCATGCGATAGGTTATAGTATGACATTTTTGTGTTCAAAATACTACTGTATGACCTTTTTGGAGCAACATAGTATAATATGAACCACATTGAAAGACATAGTATAATATGACCTTTTTTGAGCGACATACTATAGTATGACGTTTTTGAGTGAAATACTCATATGACGATTTTCATGCGTTAAGCTATAGTATGACCTTTTTGTTTCCAAAATACTATAGTATGACCTTTTTGAAGCGACATAGTATAATATGAACCCCATTGAAAGACATAGTATAATATGACCTTTTTTGAGCGACATACTATAGTATGACATTTTTGAGTGAAATACTCATATGATGATTTTCATGCGTTAGGCTATAGTATGACCTTTTTGTGTTCAAAATACTACTGTATGACCTTTTTGGAGCGACATAGTATAATATGACCTTTTTTGAGCGACATACTATAGTATGACGTTTTTGAGTGAAATACTCATATGACGATTTTCATGCGTTAGGCTATAGTATGACCTTTTTGTGTTCAAAATACTACTGTATGACCTTTTTGGAGCAACATAGTATAATATGAACCACATTGAAAGACATAGTATAATATGACCTTTTTTGAGCGACATACTATAGTATGACGTTTTTGAGTGAAATACTCATATGACGATTTTCATGCGTTAGGCTATAGTATGACCTTTTTGTTTCCAAAATACTATAGTATGACCTTTTTGAAGCGACATAGTATAATATGAACCCCATTGAAAGACATAGTATAATATGACCTTTTTTGAGCGACATACTATAGTATGACATTTTTGAGTGATATACTCATATGACGATTATCATGCGATAGGCTATAGTATGACCTTTTTGTGTTCAAAATACTATAGTATGACCTTTTTGGAGCGACATAGTATAATATGAACCATTTTGAGTGACATAGTATTATATGCCCTTTTTTGAGCGACATACTATAGTATGACGTTTTTGGTTGATATACTCATATGACGATTTTCACGCAATATGCTATAGTATGAACTTTTTGTTTCCAAAATACTATAGTATGACCTTTTTGGAGCGACATAGAATAATATGACCTTTTTGAGTGACATACTATAGTATGACATTTTTGGGTGACATACTATGGTATGACCTTTTTTGGGCAACATAGCCTACTATGACTATTATTATTTTATCCAATTTTTTCCAGTTTGTAAATGGCAATAATGACCATTTTACTCTCAAAATAGTAGCATCCCTCACACATCTCTTATTATGACCTTGCTTCACTATTATCGTCTAAAATGTTTTTTTTCTCATGTCCACAGTAAAATGTATAATAGCTGCAGCTGTTTTTATTCCTAAATGATATCATGATCTCTTTGATGGCTGCGATTGACTGACGAATTGTCTTTCTGAACCACATCGTGACCATCGTTTCATAAGCCAAGGCTGCACGGTGAAATCACCGCTCTCCTCCCTGAAAGGAAATGAACGCTGTTTTCAGTCCAGATGCATGGAGTCCCGCTTTTCTTTCCCCCCCTAAACACACACACAGTAGCATCCCAAATAAAGGCTCATGTGACGGCAGTGCCAACAATAGGCGGCATTGAACGGCCTGAATAAGGACACCTCTGTGTGCTGATGTGCCACCCAGCTGTGCCCTCAGGTAGGGGGGGGACAATGGTACCAGAGCCGCCTGTCCATTCCAGACATGTGATGAGCCCGAAAGAATAAAAGGCCGGACCGACAACAACACAACACAACGAGTCTGAAAAGACGCCGACATCCTTCCACATCCACACCAGGAGCCAAGATGAGGTTTCTTATCCCTCTGTCCGCTTTCCTCACTGTGGCAGCGTTTCAGTCTGGTAAGAAGAGCAGAGATTTTATTTGAATTGGAAAATCATTGGAGCTGAAAATGTGATGGAGGCTGAGATGGTCAAATTTGTGAAGGAAATATCCCAAGTCTGAATTCTGTCAGACTTTTTTTTCCAAGATCTCATTAGAACACAATTCAACTTGAAACTGGCAGATTACAATTTGTGGAGAAAAGAACTTTTCTATGTTGGAGGAACATCGCAATTCTGTTCAGACTGTTGTACTTTTGATGATTTCCAGCTCTTTCTGCATCTCTGGAATCTGCAGAAAAAGATGAACAAGCTGTTCCTTATGGTGAGAAATTATTGTTATTTATAAGTAACAGAGATCAATAATTCATAATAATATAAATGGTGATAATATGTGTTTTTTTTCTTATAGATGGGCTAGCTGAACTGAAAAAAATAGGTAGAGTGCATTGATCCTATATTAACGAGGAAGAGTTTTAGGGTCACTGAAAAAAAGAATTGAAAAAAGTCAGAATTCTGAGTGAAAAATTGTTTTTACCGGTGTTACAGGATCCGTCTTATCTCTTGGTTCTCGTTTTGCATAATTTGATTTGTCTCCTCAGATCAGATGGAGTTTGAAGCTGCTCAAAAGAGTGAAGCTGCTCAGATGAACGGTGAGTGTTAAACACAGAGACTAAAGTACATGTGGATGACCGTGGACCGTGTGGTGTTGAGAAAAAAAGTAAAAACTCTGCATTTGGTTTCAGAATTCTGAGAAAATAAAAGCTTTTTTTTGAGAAAAAAATCGTAGAAATCTCCAAAAAAATACTTTTGAGAATTCTGATTAAATTAGATTCCACTTCAGACTCCCCAAAAAATGGGGTATTATTTTCTGAAAATTTAGAGTACGTAATTGAAAAATCGTCTTTCTGTTTCCACTAATCAGTCACAGAGGAGCAGAACGAGGACGGCCGTTACCTGGGTGAGAGAAACCATTAAACCTTTGACTTCCTGTAATATGAAACTAACGCTGGCTGATCCACATCCATTAAATCACCCTTTCAAATCTCATCCATACAGAGGCGGCTCAAGATGAATCCGGTAAGTTACGGCAACACCAGATTGCAGCCTCTTTCTTGGTCATGTATAAAATAATAGAATCACTTGTTTAAATGTGTTTCAACAGAGGAGGAGCACGTTGGAGCTGAGGACGACAACTCAGGTGCGTGAGGGGGGGGGGGGGGAACTAAAAAGCATTCAGCAGCTTAACCAGACAACATGTGATCCATCATGATTCTACATTACATAACTTTGAAATCCTCCTGCAGCAGAGGGAGGCGGCAACTCTGGCATAACAGCAATAGCAGCAGAACCAGCAGCAGAACCAGCAGCAGCAGCAGCAGCAGCAGCAGCAGCTCACGAGGGTGAGGCAGCTTTCACTGTTAAAACGTCGCCCTGCAGGTGGCGTCAGAGCACGGCCTCCTGTAAAAACACTAACACGACCCTGTGAAATGTCCTCCACAGAGTCCGAGTCCGGGTCCTCAGAGGAGACGGAGGGTGAGCCGCCCACACCTCGCACCCAGCCGCCGTTCCACTCTGTGCCATTCATTCACTGACTGTTTATTACCTTGTTGTTTTCTGACAGGGAGACAGAGGCGGGGTAAGTGTAGGAGAAACCTATAAAGTTTTAGGATTTTAGGAAATGTGAGAGGATGTTTTTTTCAAAATAACCCAAGATGAACTTTAGGGAACTTTTAAATGGAACACGGCTACTACTAATGTGCCCTAACACATTATATTAGTCCTTTAAATTAACAGTGCAAAGCTGGCTCATTAAATCAGTAACACAACAACAAACTGCATGAAGGTCACCTCTCCTTTGCTCCTGCATTCATTAACTTAAAAAACCCCAGTGAAATAGATGTTACAGCATCTTTTGTGATTTATTACACCGGTGAAGCAAATTACGTAATGTTAGAACAGGGGAGGGGTTTACAAGAAAGTGGGGGTGGCTCAACATTTATGTAACACAGATTTCAACAACTCCACGCATACATTTCGACATATTTGGCACATATGTCGAGATACATGAACGCAGTATTAAAAATGGGGAAATGCATTTTTTTTATTTCATGGGGTGTTTAACTGATGGTTTAAAACAGGACAATAAACACTTAAATATAATTAAAATCTTTCGTCAGTACTCTATCTCCTTGTTAAAGTGCATTTTATGTGTCTCCGCAGAGCACCATGAAGCGGCTACAGAGACTGTGAGCAAAATGGGTAAGATCAAGCAAAAAACAACCAGTGGAAGCTCACTTTACTCATCAACCTCATGTTATAATCCCTCCTTTTTCTCCTTTTTTCTCTTTTCTTCCCTACAGAGGAACTGAGTCAGGATTCAACCAAGGAACAAGGTGAAAACCTGCTAAAAGCAAAGGCTAAACGTGTCCACATCTGTTTAGTGTAATGCATTAGCTGATGATTTGTGCTGGGAACATTTTTTTGGGACCAACTCACGCTACCTGCTCAGGCAAGATGTGTGTTGGTCTGTCCTGAGAAAGCCAGACTTCAATTACAGTTAATTGTTAGATTGCGAAATGAACCAGGTACTGAAAAACAAGTCCCCTATGAACCTGTATAGACAGGGTTGAGTGTCGCAAGAGGAATTATAATTTTACAACTTGGTAGCTTGTAAAATAATAATAATAAAAATAAAAAAGTTGCTTTGGAGAAATATTCCAGTCATCACAGAGATAACAAAATGCCGCTCAATAATAAAAATACAGCTTGACCTCAATAATAAGCTGCTAGTTTTGTTTACCCGAACACGGCCCTTCTTGTATGTGAGTAAATCTAGGACGAAAATCCAGGCCAGTCTGAGATAGCCGCCCCCCTGGAGCTCATTGTACTTGATTTATACTATATCATCTGCTTCTGGTTATTTTAGGACTGAGGATGCAGTGTTCCTGTCCCGAAAATATGCTGAGAAATCTTTAAATCGATCCTGATGTTAAAGGTTCTCCATACGAAGACAGATTCTGATTCTCTGTGGTTGCGAAACCTTCAAACTCAATGTTACTGTTACGGCATCAACATACTATTTGGACCCTTTATAATCACCTCTCTAAACATCTTACAGAATATATTCATGTTCTGTATAATCCTATAAGTGTTCCTATGATTTTATAGACAAATAATTGATCTTCAATCTCTTATCTTATTTATTTTTCCCCTGATTTGAGTCAGTTCGGTCTTGTTTTGTTCTAAATAAGGATTTCTTTTCGGTAGTAAAAACAAAAATTGTGTCAGAATCTGTTTATATTGCTGTTACAGAGGAAAAGTAATTAAAATATTGCAAATAAAAATCTAAAATTGTGTTTAAAAACTTAAAACAAGACCAAACTGACCCAAATCAGGAACAAAAACTTTTTATTTTCAATATTAAAACTCTATTTGCTGTATAACATGTTGTAGATTTATTTTCATTACAGGTTTAAGTCCAATAACCTTTGTAGTCATAGAGATATTCCACATTTACTATCATTCATGGCAGTAAAAGTGAAAAACAGGCCAAGGACCCAAGAGGAATTGAACCTGTAGTATAAAACTATTCCTCTATGCCTCGCAGCAGTGAAATAAAACGCTGCTGCGGTTCTCATTCATCGGTACCTGCACAGGAGCGAGTGAGTCACCTCAGAAAAGCAGAGGAGACGTGATTCATACGCTCGCCCCCCCACCACCCGAAAGCCCTGGAAAACTACCGAATTGTGGTGTTGGTAATGTAAAGCTGGCGTAAAGAATCCTCTCTGTGTGCCTGTCCGTCACAGATGTGCTGGAGGCAGGAATCTGAGCGGGAGCTGGAACGGTAGATCCCGCCGCCCGGCGCCTGAGCCGCGACTCTCTGAATAAAAAGGAAACTATTCCACCTATCTGTACACGGCCGAGCGTCTTCTTTGGTTTTCGTGTCACACAGGATCATCCAGGTGTTTCACAACCGACCGACCTTTGGGCCTCAGCTTTTAAACAAGAGGTTTAGTCACGTTTGGCAAGATAAGAAAAACGTAAAATACAGGTTTAAAGGCATTTATGTTTTTTTCCACCTAGAATATAAAACTACTTAACAGCATGCATTTTAAATACCTTTTTAAGAGTGTTAAACTATCTGCTGCCAAGTTTTAGGGTTACACCACATGACATTTGTCATTGTTCTGTTTATGCATTTCCAGACAAAAAGTCACAAAACATGATCATTTTTCCGTTTTTATTTTCCATTTCTTTTTTTTTTTTCCAATCCATCAGTGTGGACAAGATTATGTTTGATGTGCATTTAAAAAAAAAAAAAAAAAATCTTCTTTGGTACCTAAAGGGAAAATAAAACAATTAAGGCAACTACAGCATCTATAGGTCTGAAAAAATGCATTTAGTACTTCCATACACACGCACACACACACCGGTGGCGTGCTGCAAACCAGAAACCAGATCAGCTCCACACCAAACCAACCCGTTAGATCACATCCAGGTTAAGGTTCCATGTTCTCACTTATACAGCCTCAGGCCCGAGAAAGGGTTGAAAACAACAAAAATAAATAAAATAAAAAAAAAACCAAAGCAACCCTGTTGTCTGGGCAGGTGCAAACGCTGACAGGAGGTGAACTAGAAAAACAAGGCTGAAGCAGGGCTAAAGCATTTAACCATCACGGATGATGCAATCAAGTTTTAACAGGAGACTTAAGGTCTTGAGCACATTTCTTTTAATTAATCAACATTCTGCTGTTTAAACATTTCTCAAATTCAAGTAACCAAAGTTGTTTCAGGAGTCATTGGTGCACTGATGAATGTGAAAGAAGTGACAGATAAGCTGTTGACTTAACAGTGAGGATTTACATGTGTGGATGATTTACATTATCCTGCAGGTGGCCATCCAGTGTATACAATTAGTGCTACTACCGTTGTGATAATAATCTGCATGTGTGTTAATGTAATAACCAGTTATTTAGTAGGTAAGGTAGGAAACACGGTTAAAATTTTCTTTTAACAGTTGATTTTATCCTAGATCCAAAAGTTTTAAGAGATACAAGAAGCCAAATGCTATACGATCAATAAAAAACAACAACTTAGAATTGGGGGGTAATAATAATAAAAAAAAAGAAAAGAAAATCACACACACACACCAATAACCTCATTTTTTGTGTTTTATCTTCACCTAAAAATACTGCTTTTGCATCTATTCAGCATGTGTTATGACTGGAGAGTTACATCTGAAAAAGACTAATACTGCATTTTAAGTGTTCCTTTCTAACTTGTAAAACAAAATTAAAAACAGCATAGTTGTATATACATAATTGCAAAAGTAAAAAAAAAAAAAAAAAAAAAAAAAAAAAAACAAGAATTAGTATTAAAAAAAAAAAAAAAAAATCAGTTGATGCTTTTTGTTTAAGATATTCTTTACAGAAGGATATGAAAAAGCAAGTTGGAACAAAGAAATGCAACCTTCCCACTGGAAGTTACATGGCCCAAATGGAACAAACAGCAAATTCTAGGTTGATAATGATGCAGCCAAGAACCACAGACCTATATCACAAGTCCTTCCAAACATTTCTCTTTTTTGTTTTTTTTCCTTCCAAAGTTGTTGGCTTGAGGTAAGCGATATATTTTGGCCTCCCAACTTCTCTCCTCTTCTGGTGCGCGCTGGAGCGGTTTCTCTTTCCCCCTCCCCCCCTTGCTCTCTGGGGGGGGTCAGCCATGGCCTCACAGGATGCCGTAGATGAAGATGGCCATGATGGCGGCGCTGATCAGGCCGGAGATGGGCACGGTCACGAACCACGCCATGAAGATGTTCCTGAACAGGCGCCAGTCCACGGCCTTGCGGGACCGCAGCCATCCCACCGCCACCACGGAGCCCACCTGGAGACACACAGCGGCCGTCACTCACACCCCCAAACGACCCCTGACCTGCCCCCCCCCCGAAGGAATCTCAGGACACAAAAACCCGGATACTGGCATGGGCTGAACTGATAAAACCAGACGACAACAATGAGCCAGTTTCACAGCAGAATTCCATCAGAAATTAAAGATGGCGGCTATTCAATTAATGCTTTAATACACTCCAGATTGAACTTTTCCTCTAACACAAGATATTTAATTGGGATTCCTACAGTACTCTTGAAGTTAAAGTTTTTTTCAAGACTAGTTTTTATATAAAACTTAATACAGGTTTACAGTCGACTCTATAGATTTACTGCCAAAGAACAATTACTTTCCCCCCAAATATTGCTCCATCTCAAACAATAAACTATGAAAAACAATTATTGAAATCCAGCCATCACAGTCAACTCTTGAAATACTGTAGTAGTTTATCATGAATTATTGTACTATAGCGAACAGAATGCTAAAAAGTCTATATTTATTTTAAGTGAATATTTACATCCACTTAAGTTTTTTTCCCCCCCTTTCAAAAAACCCCTCATCTGTAGTAGTTAAGGCATTGTGGGTGTGTTACTGCAGCAAACAGAGCAGGGAAACATTCTTTTTTTTGTTATTTTTCAATCGATGAATTTCATACAGTCATGCAGGTTGTTTATGTTCATGAAACACCATGAATGGCAATATATTGGAGATATCAACACTGTTTTCTTGTAAAATTACAGTAATATTTAAAGTATACCAGAGTTTGATGATGAGGCTATACTCTTTTACAAAACCTTCAAAATCCCACTGTCAGAAATTGAAAGAAATGTAGTTTTGAGTTGGCGGCTATTCAACAAAATAATGTTTCATACACTTCAGGTCCATTTCACATAAAACGTCTCCTTTAACCACATGAAGCCCAACTCAATGTATGAATGGGATGATTTTCACTCAGTGGGTCAAAGGGGACCGTTTGAATCTGAACCAAGATGTGAAGCAGAAGAAACAACTTGACTGAAATGGACAAAAACACTGGTTCTAAATGTGTGTAATTTAGAAATCGTAGGGAAGCAAAATTATACACGTTTGTGGGTCTGATGTGACTTTACATCATCCGTCTGCGTTCCTTAAACGTAATATTTTACCAAGGAAAACTTGCTCAACTCTTGGCCCATCCAGACTGGCTTCCTGTTTACAGTGGCCTCTCACACACTAATAGCCTCTTCCCCCCCACGTCTGGGTCTGGTTTCCACACCGCAGTGTTTGCCCAGCTTACCTTGCAGTGGGTGGTGGAGACAGGGAGGCCAATGTTGGAGGCAACCACGACGGTCAGGGCCGAGGCCAGTTCAATGCTGAAACCGCTGCGTCGGAGGAAACAAAGAACAAACACTCATCTCAGGATCAGAACGTGTCGAGCTGAGGATTCAAAGCCTGAGGTCTGAGCAGCATCCGTACCTGGAGGGGGTGATGGGGGTGAGGTCCCTGCCCATCGTCTGGATCACCCGGCGACCCCACACCCAGAGGCCGGCGCAGATGCCCACGCCGCCGTACAGCAGCAGCCAGATGGGCGTGGGCTCGTTGGAGGTCACGCTGCTGGTTGTGTAAACCAGCCACAGAGCCACCAGCGGCCCGATGGCGTTGCTGCGGAGGAGACGACGGGTTATTGCAACACAGAAAGCCTGACATGACTGAGGTTGAGAGGCGATATCGCCAAACATGTCACGCTATCAGCCTGATAACATGACCTCCATGCACGAGTCAAAAAAAAAAAAAAAAAAAAAAAAAAAAACTATAAAATGTCTGAATCAATGTAAGAGGTTTTTCCTGGAAGAAAAAAAAAAAAAAAAAATAGAAATTGTTAAATTCTATGAAACTCTTAATATTAATATAATTTTATGACTAATTCAAACGAAATAATCATTTTAAAACCTGTATATATATCCATCTAAATATCATCTATACAATAATAACTGTGTGCAGCATTGTTGATGTTGCAGCATGTAATTCACCACTATTGGTTTACATACACAGGTGGGTTTTTAAAACCATGTGACTACCCAAAAAATAATAATAATCATGTGATTCGTCGACAATAGAATCAATAAATCAGCAACTTTCAATGATGGTGAATTACAAGCTGTACATGCCATAAAAATGACAAATTAACACAGCACTAGGTGTATGAATGAGATGAAAAAAGGTAAAAAAAAATAAGATTTCACACCCCCAGAATGTCCAATAGAGTACTGTGGCATTAAGTTAATTCGCTCATGATATTATTAAAATACTTCACATTATATAAAAGTGATCCCAATTAAGTGAAGGGCCCAATTATTCACTCAACTGGTTTTCCTGGCCTCTCCCTCTACTTTCTTTCTACTACCACCCGTGAAGCCGCATACCTGACATCATTTCCTCCGTGGGCGAAAGATCCGAAGCATGCGGTGAGAATCTGAAGGAACTGGAAGAGCGTGGAGACCTCGGGTTTGTCGGCCTCGGGCCCGTCGTCGTCCAGCGAGCTCTGGCTGCTGCCGGCGCCCTCCTTCCCCATCTCCAGCGCCACCTCGTTCTCCCCCGGCCCATCAGGGGTGGTGTGCTCCGCCACGGCGTTGCAGTAGCTGGTGTAGCTGTCCATGCGTACGCGCTTCCGCTCCGGGCCGCCGGCGCCGGGGGCCTTGTCGCTGTCGTCGTGGGCCCGGTACTCGCCCTCCCGGTGCTTGAAGTCGCCGTGCATGCCGATGATGGCCATGGTGTAGGACGTGTAGCTGTTGTTGCGGCGGATAGGCCGGTCGCCGGCCTCGCCCATGCAGTCACCCACCTTGGCCAGGTGGAGCTTGTGCAGCAGGTCCTTGTAGAGACCCGAGTCCTTGTGGACCGTGTGGTACTGGCTGTAGCCGTTGCTGGGGATCTGGGCCGGCCGGTTGCTGAACTGGACCTCCTTGTTGAACTGGACCTGGTTGGCAGCGTTGGTGGAGCCGTTGCTGTGCTGGTTGTTGGATTGAACCTCTTTGGGCGCTGTAGAAAAGGGACAAAATATATATAAATGACAAATTAACACACCAAGAAAAACAATTTCTTTGAACCAGAAAAGATAAATTTGAAAATGATAACCTGGTGCAAAAAACAAACAAACAAACAAACAAAGAAACCCTGGTTTCAATAACGTCCTATTCAAAGTTTCTTTGAAATTCTCTTTAACACACTTAACCTCAAAGTTCTTAAGCCAGAAGACTTTTTTGTTTGCTACTGCCATTTCTTAATTATGTTTTATTGCACTATGCTCTGCACAAGCCTAATTTTGATAGAATATTTGTTTTTAATCTTATTTAAGTGTTCCCCTTGTAATCAACATTTAAATTGCATCTTGGTGTTTTATGTAAAGCATCTACCGGAATGACTTATGTTTTTAAAATGTGCTATACAAATACAGTTGCCTATTGTTACCTGATGTTATCAGAAGTCTAGTTTATCTAGTTCTTATTAGCCCCAGGATATTAGGAGTTGTTTTTGTTATGTGGAAGTTACTGGTTCAAACCAGCAGGACCTCTGGGCTTCAAAACCCTCTCCAATGCAAATGTTGTGCAGGAATCTGCTGCTTCGTATGCAGAAAAACAAAAAACTTTAAACCATCGTGAAATTGTCGGAAAAAGCACAAAAGTTCCGACTTACCCTCGTTTTCATTGGTGTATTCGGTGTCGTCAGAATCTCCGATGTTAAACGCCACCTTGCGTTCCTTGTTGGCGTCGCCGTCCTCAGAGTCTCCGATGTCGAACGCCACGCGGCGCTCCTCGGGGGCGGCCTGGGGCTGCGCAGGGGGGCTCTGGTTGTCGGCCGCGGCGTCGTCGGGCGTAGCCGCCTCCTTGGCCGTCTGTTTCAGGATGGGACAGTGGGTCTCTCTCAGCTCCCTCTTCTCCATCAGGGGGCTCTCAGAGGGGCTGGAGGACTTCACATCTCCTAGTATGGGAGGGGGGTGAGAGTCAGATGTTGCATGACCACGTCCAAACATTTACAGAGTTCAGCAGAGAAACACTAGCACAGGACATGTGGTTTCTTTCAACCTAAAACATAGGGAGTTGAGAATTACATAACCGGAGAAAAACAAAACCCGTTGTCCTCCGAACGCAGCGTTACCTGAGCGAACCCATTGATCTGATCCTGTGAACGAGGATTACGACCTTACATAGAACTTATTTGCACTGCGGCCAGGAGCTTAACTTATGAAAGACGACAAAGACTCAACGCTCCCCCGCGGCTCACAGGGCATTTGTTTGTGGTTTTACAGTGAATCAGATACTCAAGACCTGCGCTCTTCTGTCATAATCCAAACGGTGTTCACGCCAGTCAGCCACAGGGTTTCATCCAGAACTAGTCAGAGCAGGAGCTGAAATTTAGCCCGTCGCCCCCCCATCCTTCTTACCTGACAGACACCGCAAATGCCATGTCAACGCTGCGTTAACCTCGGCTTATTTTAGTCAAGGCGGTAAAGACCAATTAGTGGATCACTATGACCCAATTAGGCCACTCGTCTGATTGTAGACGGCTCATGCTTAGTCAGGCTGCTCTCGGTTACTAGAACAGATCAGTTGACCGAGTAAATAAGGACACTCGAGTTCAGAGAATATGTAAAGTATCCTTGCAGTCAACATTCATAGAACTGGAAAAAACTAAAAATATATTTTGTGAGGTTTCAGAAAAAGGCAAATGGCACTACATGTGTGCACTAGCTGTTGTCAGATACTGCCCATAGATTGGTAATGCAGCAACAAGGAAGAAAACTGAATATAAATCCATTGTACTGTCACTAAAAGAGGAAACCATGATCTATCCATGAACATATTGTAGTTCCCTCTGAACGGTGTTCCAAACTCTAATCCAGGATTATAGAACAAAATGTGGCGACAATATTTTCATTAGTGTGACTCCATTATAGCAAAATATCTAAGCTGTGTTTACTGGATTAAACCGAGTCTCCAGGTATGAATAGTTAAAATCCCTCACTTGTGGGTTTAAGTGAGGAAACTCATCCCTGTGGTTGGCGGCTCTTTGTGTCAAAACATAACATGCGACTTACGTTCGATCTTCTTCTTGAGTCGCGGGCAAACGAAGAACCAGACCACGATGGCCGTCAGCACGGAGCAGCCGAGCGAGATGAGCAGGATGCCCCACCAGGGGATGTTGTCGAACCCCAGCACTGGAGGACCAGACAGAAATCAGACACACACACAAAAAACACACAGGCAAATAGAGAAAGGCAGTTTTTAAAAAAAAAAACAAAAAAAAACAAGGCAGCGGGCGCCACCTTTCTTAGTAGACAACACAGGAAGCCAAAGTCAAAATTAGGTCAAATCAGGGTAATTAAATTTCAGGGGGGGATTAAGAAAAAAAAAAAAAAAACAGTGTATGGCGCCAATGAGTGAAAATTTAATTTTAGGGCATTATGAATAACTTCAAAGTGTCATCTCTTTAGCTGTAGTTGTGAACATTCTAAGCACAACTGCATTGTATTATTGTGCCATGTCCTTTAATTAAATATAAGAAGCACGTGTACTGTATGCAACATCTTAAAAAAAAGTGGAAGAGCAAAAGGTGTCACCCCGACCCTCAAGTGCTTCAGCTAACAACTGAACATGGACAAATTTCCTTATAAAAAAAGGTGAGGTTACTTAAGAACAGGGGGAAGAAAGGGAGTGATTCAGTGAAGCCATTTGCTGTAGCAACAAGGGCGCCCTTCTGCCAAGACTGCAGCAAAGCTGGTGCAGCAGAGGAGGAAGTAACGCAGTGCATGCTGGCAGAAAGAAACTAGAAATGCCTCCTTTTTGGATGCAGTCATATTTGTCATACAGAGAGGAGGCAAATCAGCAGAATGGTTAGAGAGAGAGAAAAAAAAGAAGAATAAAGCGCTGCTGAAAAATCCCAACACTCTTCTGGTGAGGTGACCTTGTCCATGCATAAATTAAACACACACACAAGCTGAGGAATGTTCGGGAAGTGTAAGACAAACAAAAAAGGAAAGGGCCAAGGTTAAGTGATAAGGGGTCGCAGTGTTCGTTGCTTCTTTTTTTTTTTTTGAAAAGGGGCAGAGTCCGTGATGCACTCTCTCCACTGAGTCACGCTGCAGCATGAGACTGCGGCGCTGCTAACGGCTGTTTATTCAGTTACGCAACGGAAGCTCGTCCTCTCCGGAACGGGAGAGGCGCGAATGGAAAAACCGGAAGGTGGTGGTTGGAGCGGCCCACTGAGGGTCCCGTCCTTCACTGGAGGAATGCTTTTGGCTCACGTCAATCAATCAATGTCCTTTATTTAACCAGATGAAAGGCTCATTGAGATTAAAAAAAAAATCTCTTTTTCCAAGAGTGGACCCAGGGCTCTGTGACCCCCCTCAGATCCAGAACAGGTGTTGTTCAGTTTGACCTTACAGGGCATACACTAATAATAATTAAAAGAAAGACAGAGGCCTAACGGCATCCACATAGTCAGTTTTTGTCACTGTGACTCACTGGTGAGCAACTTCCTATAAAATAAAAAAAAAAAAGATTTAAAAACACTAGACTAGTTGTGGTGCTATGATCAACACTCCCACACAAAAGGGTGAGTTTATACCACAGCCACGCAGTGGGATGAATGGGACTGCACAGGAAATGGAATTTAACCACGGCTGCGTTCCAAACCCCTCCCTGAAAACCTCTGCATCTCATGGCCTACATAGCACAATAACATGGCTTGTTGTTGTTTTTCATCACTATACCACCAGCCTCAATTACAATGACAGTTAAAGTGGTAGTTTATGACTCACTTGGCTTGGAACCTTTGGTCATTTGTCCTCACTTTTGTCTGGAGCCCAGCAAAACACTTACAAAAGAGCGCTCAGGCTGCCAAATGAATTAAGTATCCACACGAAAAAGGATCTGTATGCTTAATATTCACCCCTCACAACGCATATTTATCCACGCTGACAACCTCAACCGCAGGGGACAAATAATATCAGGATGCAGGACCACAGTCCAGGTCTAAATAGTCTTTTCTATTGTGCTGGGAGCGTTGGTTTTTATGTCGCCGGCTGTCTGGTGACCCCGGAGCGAACGAACGTCACCCAGTGTTTGTTTTTCAGAGGGTAAACCAGGCAGAAAATTGGCATCCAGCTTAACGCATTGAAGTTCATCAATTGAGGGCTGGCGCGAGGGGGGGGGGGGGTCAAAATGAACTGTCACCGTGACACTCAGCACTTTGAAAACGTACACCGGCACGCAAAAAAAGATCCATTTAGACCTGCTTGTGAGGCAGGCTGTGTGACATTTTATCGGATGGCAAAGTTAACAGCGATTTTTTTTATACACACTTGAAGCTTACATCCAGTTGACTAAACACTTGGGACAGTTTTGAGAAGTAGGAATTATAAAATTACTGCCTCCGGGTAGATTTTCTCTTCTCAACAAATGGGAGTCGCCTCGGAGTGACAGCAGTTGAGTGATTTATAATGTGTGAAGAACTCAAGTCACTGGAATTTTGATCCGTAAAGGACAGACAGCTGCAAATTCTTAGGCTTCAACAGCAATCAATTACGTGCATGCCAGCTTGAAGTCTCTGGCACCGACGTATATAAATATATGTACTGAGTATTGGAATCTGCTGTGGGATGCTTAGTGTCCAATAGCACTACTGTTAAAGGCTATAGATCCGGGGAATGCTAGGTGCTACCAGAGGAAACCAAACATACTGTACTCAGTTGACTGCAGACACTGCACTAGTAAATCATAACTAAGCAATATTTGAGCTGTTAGGGATGCGGGGGTGGTATGGATTCCAAAAAACTGGGCCTGAAATAAACATGGGATGTCTGACTTGTACAAAAAAAGACTTTTTTTGAGATGATATTATCAGATAATAGCCACTAAATTAGCAGGTGCTTTGGGTCGAGTCATTGGGAAGTAATCATGCGGGAATAGGAGGAGGATCATCCTAATAAAACTGTCCACACCGCAGTCCTGAGGCTTGTAACAAGGAGCTTGTGTGTGGCATCTTAACTTTAAAATGTACGCCCAGCTTCACAGGAGATGCAGCGGGTTCTTGTTATGGCGTCTTTAAAAAAAAAAAAAAAAAAAAGGCAGTCTCGCACCTTCGTTTTTTTACATGAGGCACCCAAGTACAGGTCCCCGTGTACAGTGCGTTGAGGAGAGGGACTTCACACAACTGTACAGAATGTGCCTGACTAAGCAGGGCTATGGGCTATGCTGGAACCGCGAGTGATCTCTTCTGAGTGCGCTGATGTGTGCAGGCACATCAGCGCACCATATCTGGTCATACTCTGGCCTGTAACCGCCATTTAATGGCCCAGGCCAGCTGAACTGTTAGGTCCTGCAGAGAGAAAAAGAACAAAAGGAGCAAAAGTTGCTCGTTTAATAAAGAGTATCTTAAAGACAGGAGAAGAAAAAAAAAGCCAACATGTATTCAATGTACAACTTCTGAGCAGCAATACAACTACTGGCACCAGACGGCTATGACAAATTCAAAACAGCCTCTTTACTTCTCTTTTCCTTTTCCATGTCTGATGGCCAGAGACAGTGACGTCAAGAGTTAAGTGAAATCTTATTTCCATCTCCCTGTTGTGCTCCGCTCTAAAATTTCAGCTTTCCAGCTATGACCCACATAGAACCACAAGCAAGAGAGGCTTTAGAAAACATGTTAAAATAAACACGGCTTCTGTGAAGAGTGGTAAACACAGTCTGGTTCAGTCTGGAATACATGTGGGCATCCGCCTGTCTGAGGGAGCGGTTTATTTTAAGCTGTGGCCGTGGGCAGGCATGCAGAGCAAAAACGAATGAAACAATGATACTCACTAGGAGCGCCAGTGAACATGATGGAGAACAGGTTGATCCCCATGGTTATGGCATAGAAGACAGGTAGAGCCCTCAGTCCATTAGGCACGGGGTCTTTCTACAGGAAGGAAACAAGAGCACTCAGGAATCCAGATTTCACTACATGAACAAAAACAGCCCTATTTTGTTGTCAGGTTGCAGTTAATGGCATGACAAGGGCATCAAGGGGGGGAATTTGAACTCTGCTGAATGGTGCCGATAAGGAACTGCTTTTATGAGAACAGTGGGGTTATTCTTGCCGTGTAACAGCACTTCCTCGTTCTTATTTTGAACAGCACAGCCAGTACAGCGTGGCAACTGTCATAAACAAGGTATCACGGTTACACACAAACAATTTGATAACCAGCCTTACCTTGCGTAAGATGAACATGCGCACAAAGTAGAAAACAATGCCTGACATTATACCGGACAAGAGAGGACTCAGGAACCAGGAAGCAACTGCAAGATAATAGGAAAGGAACATTCAGAATTAACTCAATTTTGTTAGAACCCACCCAAGTAGTAAGAAATTATAGCATTTGTAAAAGAGTGATGATTTCGTAGAACTGTTGACACTGTACCTTCTATTTCATGAAAACATCACCTACTATTTCTAAGAAATGCAATATCTCTTTTGGATCAGATTTACCAGGAAACTCCGTCACAGTTTGCCGATTCTAAAACCAACCCCTATAAAAGTGATAATAAACAGTTCCCTGGTAAAGTGGACCACATTCGGTTATTTCGGCAACAGAACTGTTTGTTCCACAGACTGGAACTAAATCATTTTATAACTCAATAGTTCAACCTTCCAGTCAACAAGGGTTCTCACTACATTAAACTAACAAAGCCTGCTTTGTTGAAGAGTGAAGACATTTCCCTTTGCTGCTGCTTTTCATTAAGTTAAACAATGATGCCTTAAACTACAAATTTCACAGTTTTCCCTACTGTATCACACCTTATTTGAGTCTTCAATGACCCCCCCCCTTATGATTTATACCGTCTTATGGGAAGTACATTGATTTTTTTTTCTGTGTTGAATTGCAATATATAAATAAAGCTGCCTTGACTTTACATCAAATTCTGTTGTGGAACAGAAGTGAAATTCATCTAATGCAAGAAATGTGGGAGAAAAGTTGTGCAATTATTCCTGTTATGGTCTCCTGTATTGCTCTGAGTAAAATTGCCTCATGTTCCTGGATTTGTTGCGCGCCAATCAAAAAGTCCCCGACTTCACAACCCACTTAAAATATTAGAAAACAAGTGGAATTGCATAAACACATCACGTATAGCTCTCAGCCTGGATGGTTTACCTCAGTGTCTAAGGACCACAACACAGACCAATGTAGTATGATACCACTGCATTACCGTCACGCCCTGCTGTTGCATCAATATAATCTGCGATGCAACTCAAACACGAGGGAAATTTTCGAGGTCAGCCGATTAGAGCGTCTGACTTACCGATACGTAGGAGTTGAAGCCACTTGACACCCTGCTGGCCTCTGGCAACCAGCGAGAAGCCGATAGTAGCACCGACGATGCAGTGTGTTCCAGAGATGGGGAGCTTAAGAAAGGAGGCGGCCAGCTGCCACACAGCGGAGCCTAATTATAATGAATAAATTAATCACATTACACTTGACACGTTGGCTTTGTTTTAGCCCTCTGTGTCCAAAAAGGAAAAAATAGACATAATTAATGCGTCAGAGAGGGCTCCCAGCAGCCTACAGGATTTCCTTATTATGCATTACAGCTTAAAGCATACACACTGTATAACATATAGATAGAGTGAAATTGTAATAAAAGTTGAGAAAACATAGTACAAACCATTACCAGCTTTAAACCTGTGCTCCATTAGTTTAAATAAAATTATGAATATAAAAATATGATAGTTTACACAATTATTTACACCCCAACTCTTTGGTTTTTACTGCATTTCCTTATTGTAAAGATTCACCAAACCCATGAGCTCTGTTCACAGGGTTCAACGGCCGCAGGTTTAATTACATGCGAGATAAGCTGCAGACACTCACCAAACATGGCACTGATGGATCCAGCCATCAACTGGTGCTGGCTGTCGTTGTACATGCTCACGTCAATGATGCCCTTGCGGATGGTTTCGCTCACTTTGGCACCGAGGAGCACAGAGCCCAGGGTTTCAAAGATGGTGGCCAGGATGCAGGCCTGCCTCAGGGTGACCACCCCGGAGCCCACGGCCGTGCCAAACGAGTTGGCGACGTCATTGGCACCCACGGAAAAGGCCAAGATGAAGGCGATGAAGAAGCCAATAACCAGCAGCCACAGATATTCTGTCAGGGCGGTGGGGACCGCCTCTGTGGCGGCCACCATTAATGCAGTCACAGCTGTCGAAACCATAATTGTAGACTATGTGGGAGGGGGGGAAATTGCTTCACAATCTTAAAAAAAGGGAATAATGCCTGTCAAATGCTCTTTGCAAACAGCAGCAAGTCAAAATAAAGAGGTACAAGGTCAAATAAATAATTCAGTTCACTTTAGGTCCACCTGTCTAGCAGGATTTTTGAGATTTAGCAGTGCAAATTTAAAAAAATCAAGTTTAGCTGGGACTAACCAGAAAAACTGAAAGTAAACAGAGGTATGAGTGTGGGCTTATTGTTATCCTGTGATTATTTTAGAGGTCTTGCTGTTCCTTGGGTGCTGAGCTAACATGGAGAGTGAACAGACAGCCATTGTGCAACCGTATCTGCAGATGAGCAGCGGTACATCCTGAAAACAGAGAAAAGACTCGTTTTAAAAAAATACAGCTTCTCCTATTTCTGCTTTCATTAAAAGAGCAATGTCGACGGATTGTTGTTTTCCCTCTTGTGTTTCATTCAACAGCTCCTTCAACCAAAACTACTAAAAACAAAGCAAGCAACGTGGAAAACCCTCGAGTAGTAAACGCTGGCACCGGAAGCAGGATAGTTAGTCGCTGCCTTCCCCGTAGTAAAAGCCAATGGGAAGCCATTTTTGAGAAATGTCGCAGGAAGGAACCGGCAGATATTTAACACGAATGTCCTTTAATGTGACCCAAAACCCCTTCAACCGCGTTGCCGTTCCACTCCGCTCCATTGAACATCGGAGACCATAAAGGCTTTCACGCGATAAGAAGCGCCATATCTGCGGGAGGAGACATGATGGCTCCTACTAGAACACGTGTCGTCATCCATTCATAGAACACGGAGCTAAACACGAGTGGCCGTCCGTTCATGTGACGGACAGCTCGGCTCGTTTTCAATAACAAAGTATTTAATGTGGTATAACAACAATTATAATACAGATACTACTGTGTCATTCTTACGCACGTTTGATTTTCTTGGAACTTTCCTATTTTTTACGAAAATAATACGCAACCGGATGTGACTCAATTCGGGTGTAGTGTATATTTCATGAACTTAATAGGAGAAATTGTATATTTCGATTTTCAATGACCTGACAAGTGTTTGCTGTTAATACAAGATACTTTTCATTCATTTGTTTGAGTCGAACTGCGTTCACGTGAACAACTCACGGATTTAACAATTAACGCTAATCTATTTTAGGTCACGCCAGATGTTTAACCTATAAGAGCTATCCGCTTTGTTTCATAACTAGCTTATCATTGGATAACGTTATTAGTTTGTCAGTCTAACAATGTTTTCTGGGTAGAAAAGCTTTAACCTATAGCTTTATCTGAGATTCCCGGAAGCTCCATCTAAAAATAGACACCGACACTTTATATTCCCCTCCTGCTTTTTCCTACTTGTACAGAATCTGAAAAAGTAGTGTTTACATTACACCTGCGGTCGTAACCAGATCCTACGGTGCATTGGTTTTATTCAATGTCCCGTATTACTCAATAAAAATGTGTTTTACTTCGCGTGTGTCTCCAACTTCCTTGTCAAATGTGGAGTTTCGCCTGCTCAACAGCGCCCCCACCCGCGGTTCAAATTGGTGCAGGTGAAACACGGAATTACACAATCGAAGCGGGATTTAGAGGGAAATTAGAGGCACACAGACCACAAAACTCGTTTATTCAAAGAATAAATCAATTTTGAAGAAAACCAATACATCCTAAACTTCCATAAGACCCGAAACTATAAACGTAGGCCCTGTTTGTTTATGATTTTTACATATAGTAAAAAGCTAGGGCAAAATGTAAGGAGTCCGTGTTTGATTTTTGAGTCTTGAGCCTATAACCTTTGAAACCTCGCTAACGCTAGCATTAGGTTTACGCTTACAATAAACACTCATATTACTTATCTTGTATGTCAAGTGAATAAACCACAGTTAGCTCTTCAAGAATAAGTGTTTTTTTTAAACTCACCACACGTTAAGTTGTCTGTCCGGTGAAGAAAATCGCTTGCTAGCCAGTAAGCTAATTAGGCGCGACAGACCGGGACGTTAGATAGCGCGCGCGGGATAATGCGAAACGCAGCTGATTATGAGTTATATCCGCCTCCGAAACGCTGACTTTCCTTTAAAAAAAATTAAGTGACTTCGTCCTATCGGTATTTAGTTGATTCGCTGTTGATTAAATCCGTGTCTTTAGGTTCAGAAGCGTCTCAGGTTGAATGACAGAGTCACCGCTGCATGTGTAGAACTTGCTCGCCCGATGAAAGGGAAAGAGGCTGCTATTTTTATTGGATACGTCCTTCCGCTATGCCCCGCCTTCGCCCCGCCCCCACCCAGCTGTCAGCAGGAAGAGCCTGTCCGTCCCTTTTTTTAGTCACGTGGTCAATGTTCGTCAGAGAATTCCACTTAACAACCAAATGTTCTTTTCCTCCAATTTATTATATACTGATCTCTATATTTCAGATATTATTTTTTTTAACGTTGAGAAATCTATATAAATAAGTTTTTCAGGTTAATTTTTATCTTAAATACATTTAATATCGCATTATTTAGGCCTATGTCTTTTAATGTGTATACGTTTTTGTTCTTATTTCACATTTGCATTGGCCGAAGTACCCAGATTCTCGATTTAATGTAGAAATGTTGTCATAAAAAATACTCAATAACAAGTGAAACTACTGGATTTAAAATTAGGAAAAATAACAAAATTGTAAGTAAAAAGCAAGTAAAAGTACTTATTACGCAGACTTTGTTACATTATTATAGTATATTATACTACTTGTATTTAAACAATATAGCATTTTATTGTATCTATGGAAAGCCATTTTGGGTAGATTAATAGTAATAGTACTACATAATATGTGGCACCTTTCACACAAAGTTCATAGCACATTTTTATTGCTTATTTTGATTTTACTTCTAATGAAACCATCAATAGAAATAGATGTGACTCATACTCTACATTCCCCAACCTCTTCATAAAGGGCCCCTTTAAATTGGAAGTCAACCTCATTCCCTTTGTCTTACCTTGCTTAACGTCACATCTTTTGAGGATCATGGAAAATTTTGGGCAACATTACGTAAGAGTGGACCGTGATCGCTTGTAATTGCAATTCATATTTCATGATTGATAGCATTTGAAGGCCTCAGTTCCCAATGGAAGGAGCGCTATTCTTTGTTTTGTGGAGTTTTCCATTTTTAATTTGGTCTACTTTCACTCCTAAATCAGTCAATATATCAGTAAACCACACTAATAAAAAATCTCAATATTTACTCCATTGTTATTGTGAAAAGTAACCTTGACCCAGTCAGATTAGATTATGGCAGGTCTGTAAATGTCACAGGACTCATGACTTATTTGTGTTTATTGATGTTTATTGTAATCGTTTCTGTTCCTGAAATATTTAAATCAAAAGCACTAAAGATATATTTTTTATTATGTTCAATGGTCATATGACTCATTTTTATTATTAGGTAAAAAAAACTATAATTTCTTATGGATTAGTTCACTTTAAATAAACTGAGATAAAGTGGATGCTATGCTGGGAGGAAGTTCATAAAGTAATCTAATCTCCTGGTCTTATGATGAAATCCTTCACAGCATTTGTGACTCACATGACTCCATATAAAACTTAATGAATGGTTGCAAAAAACGTGACAGCCAATAGAATGTGTTAAACTGTTGTGGTATTTATTATTTTGACTTACATCGCTTGTGTTTTATGCGCAAGATAGTCAACAATTGACTATCTAAGACAAAAACAAGTGCAGTACAATAGGCTTCTGCTTCCATTGATTCGTTGAGAGCCAAATGATTCCACAAAGGCTTTATGAGGTTGAGTACAGCATCTGTGAATTTTTTATTTTGTTTTATCAGTAAACTTGATTTCATACATTTTGAAGCTCACTCCCAGACAACAATGGGCTTTAATTTATGTTTTTTTTCTACTTTGAACAAAGAACATAGATTGTGTCCGATATGCAGCCAAATTATCTGTTTGTTAAACAGCGCCACCTGCTGTATATAATTATAATAACATTTTTAACCAGACGTTTTCTCTCCTTGTATATACAAAGGAAATTGTAAATTCATTACTGTTTTTCCTCAAATACTCAACACCTCTTCGATTAATTTTTACCCAGAGGAAGTGTTATAATGACACAAATTATTAATGACTGCTATTGTTCTTAATAATAATAAATAATACTAATATAGTATTACTATAACAGACTCAGCTACACTACATGTTTTATTACTGGAGCCAATTTAAGATATTTTTAGTAGATTAATTGTAACATTACTATAGCATCATAATTAACTTTATAGAAACACAAGTGACGGTTTAATAGAGTATAGATAACAGAATATTAAAGTATATTAGTTTAATGATATAATAAATTTTAAAATCTAAAGTATCTAAAATTGTCAGATAAATATAGTTAAGTAGAAAGTAGTATATTAACCCTAACCCTCTGAAATGTAGTGGAGTGAAAGTATAAAATAGAATTAGACAAAGACAGTTAAGTATCTCAAAATTGCACGTTAGTAGAATACTTGAGCAAGTTTACTTAGTTACTTCCCCTACTGCAAATAAGTAGTAAATGTATTTAAAGGTATGTGTATTATGTCTATGTAGAGATTCGAAGGCGCATGTGCAAGAGTTTGGCCATACGATCCATTCAAAGGAAAGCTGGAGGAGAAAGAAAAAAGCCCGGAGAGCACATGCTTGTGTCTGAGCAGTTTATTTTAAGACAGCCTCTCGGTTTGGACCAATTAGAATCGCCGCACAAGCCAACCATCCAATGAGCGCCCGCTTTACCAACTCTGAGGGCGGGTCTTCCGGAGTGGGCGTGTGGGGAAAGACGGAAGCGCAGCGAGGGAGGTCAAATGCCCTGCGAGAGTTTGTCAAAACGTGATTCTGTCTCAAGAAATAAAACAGGATAACCGGATCGCGTTTTTTTTGGGGGGGAAACCACGGTAACGTCAGGCGGAGTAATTTACGCCGCAGGTGTCACACTTAAAACGTCCGTGCAGAAACCAGCGCGACGCCGTTTGGTTATGACGTTAGCTAGCCCCATTTAGCTAATGCTAAATGACGCGTGTTCGCGAACAGCTGCACGAATAACGTTGCAACTCGAGTCAAACTATGACTTTTGCGAGCTAAAAAAAACCCGTCTTTATCTTCCTAGAGGTGATGCTTGATTTCTCAATACATGAGCGAAGTTAGTTAGCTGCCTCCGACGTTTATTATTTTTGACTTTGGAAACTCGTGTCACGGTCACCGTCATGTTTCACGTCTCGGTTCCCCGTCGCTCCATTTGCGACCTGGGAGCGAGTACCCTGAGGTTCCAAAGCAACCGATCGCTGCGCCAGGGCAGCGTGGAGAAGCCGTTGAGTGTCCCCTGGTCGGGCCTGCTGCTGTCCTGGCTCCACAGGGCGGGGGTCGCCGCCGCAGCCCCGGGATCCGGCCGCAGAACCAAGGGCTTGCTCTCCATCTTCGCGGACCACTGCGGCTTCGTGACGGGCCAGCGGCTGCGGCGCGCGTGCCAGGTGTGCGAGCTCTACTCCAACCTGTACTCCGAGCGGACCCGGTGGACCCTGGTGGGGAGCATGTGGCGCAGGTTCCAGAGCAAGCACGCCCCCTCCGGGAAGATGATCGCGGCCCTGGCCGGGGTCTTCATGTGGGAGAACGAGAAGATTAAAGATGAAGAAATCACCAGGTTTGTGAAAGCTTTTTTTTAAAAATCTGAAATCGCACAGGAATGTGTGTGTGAATGATGAGTGACACTTTACTGGCAGAAAATGAATGAATAAGTTGAATAAGTTTCAACACACAAGATAAAAACGAGGACAAGCAACGTTTACTGTAAATAAGTGAGTTAGTAGTTTAAATTCTCTAAAGCATGAGGTTTTTATTACAATGTCCAACACTATTTAATAAGTGGCGAATAACAGAAATCCGATATTTGTGCTTCTAACTTTTATCCTAAAGCCAAATTCCACATCTTGTGGATTGAGGAGTGTAAAAATCACGAGATTCACTTATAGCCTTTGCTTCAGTCGAGTTAACCTTGTCTCACACCCTCATCAACACACCAAATGAGGCTTGTGAATACACAGGAGAAAACAGGGAGTGTCCTTGGGAAGATTTAACAGCAAGGAGCAATGAAGCTTTTCTGCAGACTCACACTTTAATATTGTACGTGTCCTTTTTTTTTTTTTTTTTTTTTTTTTTTTCAATCAGCAATTTGACCCGGATCTATAATGTCAAACACCCTGTCCTGATCTATATTTTATCTATTCTGAAGGTGTGGAAATGAGATGCAGGCCTTGGATTTTGCTAAAGGTGTGAGCAGCTCCTCGGGAACCGTGGCTGGACAAGTGGAGGCCGGCTGGGAGGTGGTGATGGAGAAGAAGGATTTCAGGGTGTGGAGGAGGCCGATACCCGACAGCCACCTGTACGAGTACAGAGGTCAGCCAACACGCAATCTAACACGTGTGACCAGGCGTCTGATACGCACATAAAACACACAATCAACATTCTCTAGATCCCCTTCTCTGCGTTGAGGATTTACCATTTCTCATTAATATGAAATGTGATTATGTTGGTATAATTTTCCATCTGAATTATCTTCCTGAACAGAATATTGTGCATAGGCTGACCAGTAGTCATTTTCTTCTATTCTTCCCCCTTTCTTGCCCATGCATTTTACTATATATAATTTACTGTGCTGCAACTGTGATATGTTTTTACTGTTTATTCAATGTGTTGTCCTGCTACACACCAAATATCCCTTCGAGGCACAAATTGATAAACTCAGTCAAGTGATCGAAAACGGCATTCCTGAGATTATCAGAGCAGAGATTTTTTTCTTTTCTGTTTTCCTCACCCATGTTTTATCATAAAACCTCTTTTAGTTCATTTGTAATAACTGCTGTTGCTCAAACACTCAATGTAGCCTATGTATATCGTCTTTCCTCTTAATATATAGGACATCTGAAATCAATTCTTGCATTAGAGGTGTGGTATTTGTTTCAATTCTATTGATTAATGCTTTGATGATTTTAAATGTGCACAGGAACTTGATTTGAAGAAAATCGAAACCAAAATCTCTGCCAGAAATATAACAATTAATTTTTTTCCTTAAAATCATTCAGCGCTAGTGAATAGTCTGTCTTATTTTTTTCTGTTTTTAAATTTGCAGTTTTGGGCTCCTACAACGACGTCACACCGCGACAGTTCTTCAACGTGCAGGTACAGGCTTTTAAAATCTCCTTTAAACTGCTGTGTATGAGTCACTCAATTATTGAAGCTATGAAGTAAAACTACTAACTTTTTTCCCTGCTGAGGTTTGTAAAAATAAAGTATAAGGAGCGAGGAAAGAGCTGGATTCTCAGGTCCTTATCAAGGAGAGTTTCCTCTCGTCTGAACTTATGAACCTTGGGAACACTGAGACTTTCACGTGTCAGTTTTGTTCCTTGACAGCTTTTGGTATATTTGCAGCAGCTGTTTTTTTTTTTTTTTGCTGTTACACAACCGTCCGTTTGCTAAATATGTGCAGCGCGGACCCTTGTGGGTTATATTTAGCATCTTACCCTTGACTTGCACTTCCCCTTTTACCTAGTTGGACACAGAGTACAGGAAGAAGTGGGATTCTCTGGTCATCAAACTGGAAGTGGTGGACAGAGACGTCGGTACCGGCTCTGAAGTCGTGCACTGGGCGACGCATTTTCCTGTGAGTTTCATTCGATTCCTCGTCATGCTGGTTTTTCAATGTGCATAATGTTTGTTGACAAAGCACTCAAGCATAGTTGGAATGACCTTCACTTGGTAAAGCTTAGCCACAAGCCAGGTTATATCCTTCAGTTTGTTTTAGCTGCTATTTCACCTTGTTAAATCTCCTCTCACAGTATCCCATGTACTCGAGGGACTATGTGTATGTGCGTCGCTATGACGTCGACTTTGACAACAACCTGATGGTCTTGGTATCCAGGTGAGACATTCAACAGATATGCTTCACTTTTTCATGCATTATTTAAAAAAAACAGCTTAAATGAAGCCTCTTTCTTTTCCTTTTAAATTGGAATTCCCTGCAGAGCTGTGCAGCATCCCAGAGTTCCAGAGTCCCAGGAATTTGTGAGAGTCCATTCGTACCAGTCAAAGATGGTCATCCGCCCTCACAAATCCTTCGATGAGGTTTGTGCTGAACGTTTTGTGACCCAAAAAAATCGTCTTGCAGGATCCTGTGTTTCGTAGAGTCGGAGTCTGAGTTTGTGTTTTTTGCTAGAATGGATTTGACTACCTGCTGACCTACGCCGACGACCCTCAGACGGTGTTCCCCCGTTACTGCGTGAGCTGGATGGTGTCGAGTGGTAAGACGCAGCTTTGTTTAGAGCTGTATAGCTGCATAGTCACATCCAACCCTAGTTTTGCACCAGGATAAAAAAAATAAAACAGCAGCGTAAGAAAGGGAGAAAACACGTCAACTTAAAGGTTGCAATTTGGATTTTTTGCACAGCTAGGAGTTTCAAACTATAAAAAATGTATGCATTTTTCTACTGTGAATGTGTCTTACCTTGCATACCAAATATACCCTATATATTTTGTGATGCAAAATAGTGTTTTCTCCCTTTCCAGATTTATTATTTTTTTGCATGTCTGTCAAACAAATTGACAGTGACGACTACAATGAAGCATTTGATTCAATACGTCTGTTACAGCCCTGTGGAAGAACATTGTCCCACTCATCTTTTTAGAATTGTTGTAATAAATAAGCCTAATTTGAAGGTTTTGGAGCATGGAGCGGTTGTTTAAGGGCATGACTAGACCACCCCAAGTCTTCATTTTTCGTTTAAAAACTGCACTTTGTTAAAATTAGTTTGATCTGAAATACTTAAGTGTGACAAACATGGAAAGAAAAAAGAAATCAGGAAATGCTTTTTCCACACCACTGTATATAATGATAACTGTTCCCTCTCGGGCAGGCATGCCTGATTTCCTGGAGAAGCTGCATACTGCTGCTCTGAGAGCCAAGAACTCCGAAGTGGGAATCTACGACTACGTTGGCGTCCTCAAATCCAGCGACAGCGGTCGCCAGCCGAGCCTCGCCGGAGACAACAAGCATACGGGCGGTCCAGGGCAGATCTTCGCTTGAGAAGGATGCTCGACAGCCCGGGGGGGCGTGACGTTGGTGTGTCTTCACTTGCACTTGAACCCGTATCAAAACCCTCCAGCCCCGACTCCACGGGTGCGTTGTGTGAACTCCAGAAACATCTGTCCATCCATATAGACACGGTTGTATTTGTTGTACATGAGACGTCACAGGAACTACGTGGACTGCGTCGCGACAGCGTTACTGTCCTCTTCTGAACAGTGTTGCCATGGAAACGGTAATCCGGACTGCGAGCCACCGGCTCTAGCTTGGCTTCTGCCGGGCCGATGCCATGTGGCGTCTAACGCCACCTTCAGGTCGTGATTGTGTGTTGGTGAGATGGAGCCAAAACTTCCTAATTGTCGAGATGCATTTGCCAAAGCGCCGTTTGTCTCGTTTTATTTAACGTCTTGTCTCCCATTCTCTTGACAAGACTCCACTTTAAAACAAAAAAAAAGCTGGTCAGCCGGCAGCGACACGTTTGGATTCGTTTCTGTTGCACAGCATCTGACGTGGAACAGTAACCTGGACTCTGGTGATGTTGTCACTGAAATGTGAAAGCGTGGCCAAGATTTCTGAAGTGAAGAACTGAACTCTGTCTAACATGTATGTTCATTTCATGTATTTAAAGCAACTCCTCTCTTTACTTTTTGCAGCATGAGTGACTGATATTCATATTACTGGACATGATGAATTTGAAAAAACAAAATGATGCCATTATTAGATAATGTGTCTCAACAGAATTTGAATTGAAAACCCTAGAATTTTTTTTTTTTTTTTTTGGCCGATGGCATTATTGTTTCGCCGTGACTGTTTTAAACTGCCAGCATTGTCAAGAACAGCCTTCTGAAGATAAACCAGTCCTTCCACATTAGGGGCATAGTGTCTTATAACAACCACATAAATCCTCAGAGACAATGGTACTGATGCACTGCAGTTCTGTTTTTACTAGCGAGGCAACCCAAGCGTTGGATTTTGCTGAACTGAAACACAGAAGTTGTGCCATCTCACACCCGAATGCATTTCACAGTTAAAAAAAAAAAAAAATCACTTGTCCCATTTCAACTCAAATAGTTTAATTATCTTTGTGTTAACAACAGTTATAGTGGCAAACATCACTGGTTTGCACTCGTGAAGTAGATCTTGTACATTCATAAAACCACAACCGGAGAATTGAAAATCCTTTTCTTTTTTCCTTTTTTTTTTTTTTTTGAGTATGATGAGCTCCGTAATGTTTCTCCTCATCGATGTGATTCAGTTTTTGTCTTGTTAATCCTACTGAAACGATAGACCTCATCCTTCCAAATGTATGTTGTGTTTTGTATTGAATGGTTCACACGGGGTGTTATGAATGTACAAAGAGCACGACGTATGCTGTGGAATAAAACATTGCCTATAAATAATAAAGTACACTGTTTACAGCCTGAATATCTGGGGCAAATCTCAAATTCTAATTGTTTAAGAACATCTCATCTCGTCGAAGCCGATGTCGTATTCAGTTCTGGTGGAACACTGGTGTGAATCTGCTGCAGTGACTTTAAATCTATCGTTCACCGTTGAGGAAATCCTATGTGTATTCAGTATTGTTTTTTTTTAGTATTTTCCCTATTGTGTCAAACATGTATAACGCTTTTCTGATATTTAATTTTCAAAAACGGCAGTGCACGATATAACCAATATGTCAAAAGTATGAGGGAGTTGAAGAATTCTACTTTTATCTCGTGTGGAGAAACAGAACTGTGAGACTAAAACGGTAATAACCCTGTAAACATTATAAGATGTTTGCTAATGTTCAGCCTGTGAATGTAATATTTTAATGGTTTGTCATTTGTGAACACCTGTAGTTGTCTAAAAATAATAAAGAGTTGTCACAAACTGTTTTTCCCTTCTGCAGACAGTATAACATTTGTCGTGATTAACTACCACATTGAATTACTTTAGGAACTGAATTATGTGTGAGGATTCACTGTGGTACGTTTAACCTTGTGATTTAAAGAATGACTGAAATGTAAGAGCCAATCGGATGAAATAAAGAGATCTTCATGTACATCTTACTGTGTTTTTGTGTTTGCAGTAGATTTAGTTTTTCTTTACTGTTGCGGGAACATTATTCAAATGAGTTCATTCCAAATGAAAAAAAAAACTTGTCTACCAATACAAAAAGCAGCCATCAGGCAAATCAGGCCTAGTACACTAATAAATATGGAGAAGTTACCTTTTTCTATCTAAACTTATAGCGTGATACATCATATTTCAGACTGTAAATCCTAGTTGACACAAAGTGTGTCTCCCCCCCAATTAATAAACAATTGAGGGCCCTATTAAGCTGTGTTTTATTTTATACGTAGTAAATTAGATCAGGCCTAATAACAGGTAAATAAGAACTTCTCAACTTTTCAAGTTATAGGCTGATACGCATCCTGGACATGAAGTCTGTCACAGTTAACAAGGTGCTGCACAAAGCACAGTAAAATACAAGGTTAGAATACACACACACACTGATAAGAATAAACACAGTCATTTTAATTGAAATCAGAGAATGATAACCAACAACTATTATGAAAAAAGGCCTTGGCATAAACACGGGTTTAATATATAATAATAATATGTGTTATTGTCATTAATCAACTTGTGTATATATATATATACATACTTTTAGATACTAATAATTTCGGTTTTTTTTCTACACAGACAAAATATTCTGTTTGTCATCTCTTCTGCTCATAGATCTGAGCATAATTTTCTCACACACACACACACACACACACACACACACACACACACACACACACACACACACACACACACACACCCATATATATATATATATATATATATATATATATATATATATATATATATATATATATATATATATATATATATATATATGCCATTTTAAGCAACCAAAAACTTCAAAACTTTCAAAACTAATTAATGGTAGGAATTGTTATGTTAATGTTTACATACAATGTGAAATATTAACTGTCTTCCTATAAATACAGCTTAGGGACAAAAAGGATCATAAATAAATGTTCTGTTTCATAAATGTTCTGTTGTCTTCTTGTCTATTAACCATACGGGACTTAACGAAATCTCTGGACAATTTGGGGAAACAATAAACCATGTGTGAACTTCGGTTGAGACAGAATCTACGTAACTTACGTTAAATCCCGCACGTTTCTTACCTGCTTTCAGAGGTTTTTTTTAACCCAGCCTTGAGTTTCAGTGGCTTTTCGGCAAACTTTGTACCATAAATCAATGATATCGACTTTTTTTTGCCGTTTATTATACTATTTTTACTTTTTCAAAAACGGTACAAAGCCGCCTGATTGCCATTTTGCATCACATGACGCCTTTGACCAATCAGAGCGGCCCTCAGACTGAACCAGGAAGTTGACACCACCTCTAGCGCCCTCTGGTGGCGCCGCCAGGGCATTATAATGTTTAAATGACAATGTCAAAAAATGTCAAGTGGTGCAATACCTAAGTACCAGATTGTTTAACTCTCTTAATTTTTTTTTTTAATTAAAAACAAATGCTATAAACTAGTTTTATATTCTAGGTTTAAAATTTATCATTTTTTATTCATCAAAAGTATAATCACCACCGTCATTCTCCTCATGTAGTCTCCTTCAAAGAATTGTTTAGGTTGTGGAATGTCGGTTCACTAATTTATGAACAATATTGATGAGAAATTATTATTTTACGAATGTATAAAACATTTTAGATTTTGAGTTCATCAAAAACAAAAGTGTTTTGTGTCAAAAATATCACAAGAGCATTATTTTTGATGAATGCTTCTTTAAAATGTATTTTAAAAAGTTTTGGACTTTCTTCGTCACTGATCCTCACTCACATGTTTTTTATCTTTTATTATAATATATGTGAAATATATTACTGTCTCATCAATATTACAAGAAATACACACTTGTAATTTATAACACCAGTAATGGTTTTATATCAAGTAGACTATTAAAAAGAATTATGCTCCAAAGAAGTGAGGCTGCTGGTTACTACGCGCTGTTGGTTTTCTCCCCTCGGTAGAGAAAAGGTTGATTAGCATTTTGTGTGTGTGTGTGTGTGTGATCTGGTCTAATGGGATAATCTGTAAACCCTATATTCTCTGTCTGGGCATAAGGTCGGGGACAGACCGCAGAGACTCTGTGTGCTCAGCTGAAATCTGCTTGGACAAAAATCAAAGATACAAATAATGAAATGAAACATGGCAAAACTCCAGCTGGGTTTAGTTTTATGGTCGTGGCTCACTGTCACACGTTCATGACTCAGTGGGACATTTAGTAGGACAAAGCCACAGTTAATAATAGTAACACTGGGCTTCAAGTCATGTGTGCTATGAAAAATATATGTTTTCCCATTTTTTTATGGTTAAATTAGTTTGATTAATGGGCGGCATGGTGGTGAAGTGGGTAGCGCTGATGCCTCACAGCAAGAAGGTCGCAGGTTCAAGACCTCCTTGGTCCTGGGTCTGGGACCTTTCTGTGTGGAGTTTGCATGTTCTCCCCGTGTCTGCGTGGGTTTTCACCGGGTACTCCGGCTTCCTCCCACAGTCCAAAAACATGCTCAGGTTAATTGGCAACTCTAAATTGCCCGTAGGTGTGAGTGTGTGAGTGAATGGTGTGTGTGCCCCACGATTGGCTGGCGACCATCTGGGGTGTATCCCTGCCTCTCGCCGTAACGCGCTAGGATAGGCTCCAGCAGACCCCTGCGACCCTAATGAGGAATAAGCAGGTATAGAAAATGGATGGATGGATAGTTTGATTAATTGTATTTAAAACAATATAAAACTGCCCTAAATGCAGCTACAACTAAGGCATTAGATGTTATGAGTGCATTTTGATCAAATAAATATTCATCTGTCATATAAATTCTGTCACACACCGATGCTAAAATTAAATTTCCAAAACAAAGGAGAGTGTACTGTAGACTATGATAGATTTGTATAAATATTTCTCCAGGATAGAGTGCATCGATTCATAGAGACATGCAGTATACTTCATCACCGTCTTTATGACAGTGGTTCAAACCCCAAAGTCTTGCAGCAACATTGGGTCGTGCACATTATCATTGGAAGTCTGCAGCACCGAGTGTTAGTAAAGACTGAATTCATTAGAAGAGGAGTGATGAAGAAAGCAGGAGTCTCGTTCATACATCTGAAATTTATTGGTTAAATGCACTTGTTGGGATGTGACTTATTGGCGAGCACACACCGAACTCAGAGTCATATAATTTTATCATCATTTCAAGAACATGATAAATGCACCGTCTGCTTGTGTGTCTCCGGGATTGCGCAACGTCTCGTGGTTTGATTTACAGATCGGTGACGCGTCTGCAGCCCTAACAGCGTGCACATTGTTTTAATATATGACGTGACCTCTACCGGCTGCAATTATTGGCCATAGTTAAAAGCCACTGAGCACTTACTGTAATTGATTGTTTCTACAAATCTGCCGTATTGGAACCAACCAGCTTGTAGGAAAAGTCTATTTTCGTTCAAATGAGTATAAAACCCTCTGAACCCACACTCTCACATTTCTCACATCTTTGCCCTTCATTCAAAATGAAAATAAGAAAAACATTTTTTGAAGTAAAACACACAGGATGTTTAGATATTTATTATAAACAACAGGTATGCTTATATTCCTTCAAGATATTAAAGAACATGAATGAAAATAAAAATTTAATTAAAACCTGGACATTTGCATTTTGTCTTAATTCCCACAGTCCCACACATGTTGAACAAGTTTTATTGCCCTGCCTCGCTTGCTTTTTTTTTTTTTACATTGAAAATACACTTTGAGACGCTTAAACCATGTTTTTCTCATGTTCAGTCAATGGGGCCGATAGCGATAGAATGCAGATTGTGCTCACAAGCCTCCAAGGTGCTTGGCACAACCATGAACAGAAGACGCGCTGCATGGTTAGATCAAGCACAATGGAGTCCTGGGCAAAGACGAAGAAAAGAAAAATCTCAGATCCCAGGGGCCCCGGCACCCGAGGGACTCGGACACTTATTGGGTTTTCAGATGTAAATGGAGGCGAAGGGAGAAAAAGGTTAAAACAGAACACATCTTGGACATGGAAAACGCATCCTGGCCGCGTGTGGTTTCAAAACCTACGAGTAACAATATTGATAAAATAAGGAGTTACAGCGTTTTCTGAGTCGTTGCAGTTGAAGGACGATCCTGCGAACCAACATCTCCAGAGAGTTGAAGTCCAGAGGTTTGAGGCAATGGTTGGAAAAGTCGCCATTGGATTAAAACATTGATTTAAAAAAAAAGTAAAGTTGAGGTTAAGAACATCTGCAGCATAATACAAAAAAAGATTAGTCATAGGTCACACTTACTGCGGGAAAAAAGGGGGCGACACCCTTCCTGCGCACAAACTGCGTCAAACCCCACCCTTCGTCCTTTGTGCCCTACGCCACCAGATTTGATTGAAAAAACTAATTTTCACAATGCAAACGTTCAAACATTCAACATTTTATTTTTAATTTTTTTGGAGAAAACGTTTACATCAGGCCTCGGAGAAAGGCCGGTTTGGTCAAACTCGTTTCTGTTACGCCTTCTTCAACTGATCGATGGGAACAGTTTGGTAAAATTCTCAGTGACCTTGTTAAAAAAAATAAAATAAAAAACGCGACGTCTCAGAGAGTCCGGCTGAAATTTCGCTTGAAATTGATTGAAACACAAGTGTTTGCGGCCAAAGTCGCCAATGGACTGAAGGTTGATGCTAGGAGCCAAAGCTCCTTGAGTCCATCTGAGGACGGTTTCCATCTGCTTTAGAGTAAAGACACAACCAGCCCTGACGTTTTTTTTTTAGTCCTAACCACGTTAACGGTCACTCTGTGCAATGTCAAAGACTCCTGATAAGCATCAAGCCTGAGCTGCTTCTCTTAAAGGTTTTGACAATCTCGTTACCTTCTCTCGTGTCTTTTTTTCAGCTCCCCTGGGACGTTTTTTTTTTCTACTAAAACGAGATGTGCGATAATCAACTTAGAACTGAACCACTTTGTGTGATGAAATTACACCGTGATACATTTAAAAAAAAAAAAAAAAAACCTGCGACCAAATGGCTGGAAGGAAACTGGAGCGGTTTGGGTGAGAATGGCGGGATGTGGCGGTGAAACAGGAGGATGAGGATGTTTTAAAGGGATGGTGTGATTTTTTTTTAATGCATGGATGATTGTGATACAGAATTATGCATCCTTACCTTTTTTTTAATTTTTTGCTGTTTGTCGCCTCTTGGATCGCCGCGACCAGGACCTTTAGGAGTGGATGACGTTCAGACTCTGCACAAGAATCTGACGCTAAATTTCAACTAAATTATTTAAAAAATGTTCTGTTATCTGACTTAGAGCAAAAAACAATAACTACACAAAATATTCTAAAGCTTTTAAACTAAGCTGGACCAAAACATCTCTGCAGATTAAAAGTCCTAACTTTGCCTTTTAGAAGGTAACTTCTACACATCTCCTCTTCCCATGAAACCCACCTTTCCTTCCACTGGCGCCCAAGTCGCTGCAGGTCTGGAGGACTTGGAGGCAGGCGGGCGCCCCGAGCCGCGTCCCGTGGTCCTCCAGCCTGCTCTGCTGGAGACAGACTGTCCTGTCTGCGTCCTCAGCACCCTTCAAGTCCCCGTCTCCTGCCCCTCCTTCCAGCTAGGAGGGGTTGCTGATGTTCTCCTGGGATAGGTGCACGGGCAAGGAGGACTAGTTCAGGCTCGGATTGGACGTGAGTTGGGGAGTTTGGGGCCGGGGGAGGGAGGAGGGGGGGTTCAGTTTGGGGGGGGGGTCTCCGATTCCGCATTTCATAAATATTAATACAGAGTCCTCCCTCTCCAAATGGGTAGATTCTTTAATTTTGTTAGAGGGGGAAGTGCTTTATTCACTTAATGGCTTTTATTAGTGCCCGGTCCTCAACTCTTTCATTAGCTAAAGTGCTGCTATAATTTACAGGGGAAAAGGGGGGGGGGTGATCCTGCTGCTGCTGCTGCTGCTGGACAGGCATGCAAAACCCTCAACTGCAGCTTCTCCTAGAGGAAGAACTCTACAAGAACAGAAAATACACTTCATAGAGTATCTCTAACATCACATATGCTCAAATTAAGCTGTTTTAGCTTCTTTTCCTGCACATTGGCTCCTATAGATCCTCTTAAGCTTCTTGTTGAACATCTAAAATTTGTTGATTCAGACACAGCGGAAACACTAAGCAATGGAAAATCACTTCAAATCAAGTAAACGGCTTTATATTTTTTATATTGGAGCCTATAGCCGAACATGTGTGGATTATTTTGTGGTTTTGACCAAAAACAACAGATTTAGTAGTGAGATAATACAGAAAGCTTGATTTTATTTTCTTTTATATAAATGCAGATAAGCATGATTGCTGAATCTGCATATTTATATATAGGATATCCTGCTACATGCCTTTTCTTGTTCATACATATTACATATATTAAATGAGATGTAAGGGTCAGTTTATTTAACCCAGCAAAGTGAAAACTAGAGGCCAGGACCACCAGATGCATACATACGCTATGAAGCAAGCTGCGTTAGATTTGCTTTTTTATTGCTGTTATAGTGCAGTCTTTACTCTTCCACTCTCCACTAAATCCGTGTTTTGTGTTTTTCCTCCTCGACACGCCGGTGCCATCCTCTCTGCTCGGATCTGTTGCACAGACACAAAATGGCCGCTGCACCTCATGCAGGGTTTTTCGACGTATCGACATCAGATAAAGCGAAGTCTCCGGAGTGCTGCCGGCTCTTTATGTCACTCCGCCGTCTCCGCTACTTGTGCACAGCTGGTGGATGATGTCCCCAAACTGTGTGTGAGTGAATGAACTGATTAACCTGAGTGGCTGTCCCTACCGGAGCGAGGGGGTGGGCCAGCGGCCTGAATAACTGCCTTCTTCATCAATGTCACATAAATCACTTAGCTGGATGCGGCCGGACGGGGCTTTCAAATGAGACTCCCCCCCCCCCCAACCAGACTGAAATAAATCGCAGCAACGCTGTTGCTTTGCTTTACGTTTCTGAGGAGGAGGAAAAAATATAAAAAATTGTAATAAGACGTTTCCGTGACACTTCCTCAAACATCGTGAGACATTAGATCGTCATTTAAATAGAAAAATGTGTGAAAGGATGAAACAGCAAGATTTCCTTTTACGTTTTTATTGTACAGACTTTTTAAAGATTTCAATGCAAGCCTTAACCAATATTCAATATGAACTATTCATGGTGTTAAGTACTGTTCTTTTTTTTTTTTTTTTAAGGATGTGACGCTTACATTCATGACCGGGTATTTTTTATTTAAAGCAAAAAAACAAAAAACAAAAAAAAAACAGGGGACCTTGTAACACAATTGCGCTGAAGGATATGTTTGGCAATTAACTGAGCAAGATTTCTTTTTTTAAACTGAGGGTCATGCAGTGATTGGATTCCTTTCTACTTCTTCACCAGCTGGATGACGTCTTCATCGGTCAGAACATGGTCCTTTCCCACCTTTTGAGGGTTGTGTTTCACAGACGCTCCCCACACCAGAGCGCTGAAACGAGAGAGAGAAAAATCATCGTTCACAAGGGATCGTTTCAAGAATGCACCTTTCCGTTTCACTGCGCAGTATTCCACACCAGGAAATAAAGATCTATTCTTTCTACACCACAAGAATGCTTCTGTACTATAAAGCAAAACCCACAGGACGCAGAGACAAAAGCTGTCTGATCCTGGATGTCACCGTTTGACCCGTTCGCTCCCTGGAGGATGGGTAATGCTCAGCAGCACTAACGCACCGACTGATTGACGATCTTGGCTCTCCCATTTGGAGATGGTGGCGCAACACATTATCTCAGATCCTAATCCAGACTCTCCAATTAATGCGGACATGGTGCACGTTGCCATAAAGAAGGCAGATTTTAAACCATTTGTCATTTTGGTTTAAGGTAGTGAAAGTGAAATAAATGAAATAAGCTTCTAACTCAAAGCACATGATAAAAAACCCTCAAAACATATAGTGGGATGTTTTTTTTATATTAATTAGTTATGTAGATACAGCTAAACACATTTACTCCAAAAAAAAACTAAAACCTTCAATAGTGGGTTGATTTTCCAGTTGTGTGCATAGCATTTACAAGAATAGATTTAAACAAATATAATATGTATTAGATGTAATAAGAGACAATGAAACGACAAGAAAAAGAGACTTCTTCTCTGGGGGAGAATTTGTGCACAGACAAAAGTGGAAATAAAACAAAAATCCACGTTACTTACTACTTCAGTTCTTTGATGAGGTTTTTGTGGATCTTTAGGCAGAAATCCTCGACTGAAGTGTGATCCTCGGGCAGGACGACGGGAGACGTGTAATCGGGGAGCTGGCCTTTGGGTTTGGTGTAGCTGCAAATACAACAAAATCATCATCATCTCAGTCACATTTTCCAGGTCTGAACAAGAATTACAAAAATTTAAACAGTCTCCTTGATCTGCAGCATTCACACATTCACATCCCGGCTGCCTTTTCGCCCCCCCCCCCCTTTTTTCTTTCTTTTTTTTTTTAAAGCCACCATTCACACCCCCTTGTGGGCGACCGTGTAAACGACTCTTACATGCGCACGAGCTGCAGGTAGTCCCACATCCTTTCCAGCAAGTCGTCGAAGTTCCAGCGGTGGTGAGCCGAGATGGGCACGGTGTGGGGCACCTTGTAGATAATGTCCAGCTCCTCGATGGAGATCTGGTCGATTTTGTTCAGCACGTAAATGCACGGGATGTAGACCCTGTGTTGAGGGGAGAGACCGTCAGTGGCTGCAGAGGAAATTACCGAACAATCTGCAACCGCCATCTCTCAGCAGAAGAATTTATATTTGTCAGAATTTATAATCGGGGAGAAAAAAAAAAAAAACAATCTTCAGCTGTTTTTAACCTTTTTAAGTATTTACTAGTAGCACCTGATAAGCTGCATGTAAGTTAATTCAAGCTTCAGTTCAACTACAACCCAAATATTATTTTTTCTTGTATATGAGCAGGCACGATTAAATAATTTACATGGAAATGTGCAGAAAGATCATTTTTAATGCATGATGTATATCCGAGATTTAAACACTTCTGATGCATTTCCATTGAGGATCTTAGGTAAGCAACATTAACTAGAGATTACACAAGCACGCATAAAAAAAAAAAAAAAAAAAATCTTAAAAATGGTGTAAAAATGCAAGCATGCATGTAAGCCTGTTAGACACAGGAACAGCATTAAAAAAAAAAAAAAAAAGTCTGCGTCAGTACGGAGGGAACTGAAGTGGCGTTTCAGCTCCCAACTGGCCACACCCCACTGGGAATGACTAAGGCCGGCCCGTTCTGGCGCTTCAGCAGCTTTTACCGATTCCCTTCCACCACGTCAATGAGGTCATCAGCCGTGCAGTCACTGCGCAGAGTGATGTCGGCGTTGTGGATCTTGTACTCGGCCAGGATGGTCTTCACCGTGTCGCTGTCCAGCTCGCTCTGTGCACACTTAAAAAAAAAAGACAACTAAGACGGGCGCGCTGTCAGTCAATACAAGACAGTGAGATACATTAAAACACTGATTCATTTCCATCATGCTTCTTTTACAGAATAAAGCCCCAGTAATAATGTGGGCTTACTATTACTCATGATATTTACAGGAATTGACCCAAACAAAAATGCAGATATTTTGCAAGTCAGAAGAATAAACCATTCAGGGAATCTGAGTGAAGTGTAATCTCATGTAAATTCAGCAGAGGGCAGCGTTGAAGAGCGTTTTAGTGTTTGTTGCCAGGGAGATCAGACATTCCATTTACATAAAAATGGGATTCATTCTGCGTGTCAGTGAAAGTCGCCCATAGGTTTGTATACACTAATGAAACCCAACAAAATACAAAACCTCCACTCCTATAGATATAACTAAAATCCTGCATGATAGTATTAGGACATATGCCTGAAAAAAGAAATCCTCATCTTGTGTAATACAGATGCTATGTGCAACACTTAAAATCATCATGTGTGCATACGGTGCTATTGTTAAATACATGATTACTCTGAAATAGAGTGTAGGTGTGTTATAATACTTCAGTACTTACTTCTGTTACTACCTATTTTAATATATATACTCTTATTGGCTGACAGAGTCCTGCAGTAATTCCAATGTGTGTAGATGTGTGTGCTGGTCTATGCACAATCAACCTTTAGATTTTTCATTTCAGTCAATCATTAAAAGGTGGAAATTGCAATCTCTGTTCTTAAATTGCCATCATGCCATGTGAGACGTACTGTGGCTGTGAAGTTGATGCCTCCTTTGTCCTTCTTCTTGTAGCCGATGTTGGGTGGTTTCTTGTTGAGCCTGATGCCGAAGCCCTCCAGCTCATGTTCTATTAGCTTCTTGTGCAGGAGAGGCTTCAGCACATCGAGCACTATCAGGATTAAGTTGCAGGTTCGAGCAACTGAAGCAGAAAGATGAAGGAGTCGTGTCACCTTTGTGCTGAGAATTACTTATGATGTTTTATGTTTTTGTACCACTGTTTAATAGTGTATCATGTCTAAATGCATCATCAGTGATTGGTAAAAGATTAGCTATGAACACTTAAATACTATATTAGTTTCCTTAAAGTAGGAGTTTCAATATATAAAACGCACACTTTAAGTTTTAAACTAATCAAAATAATAAAAATGATAAACAATAAGAGGTCAAACCTTTGAAGACTCATGTTTATTTGAGGCGATAAATTTACTGGTAATATACTTGGATTTATAATTTTACTTTTTACCAAGTGAAAATCCTCACAGATCTCATAATTACCTGCAATAACCTGTCTGCCTCTGCCTTTTCCATCCTTGGCCCCCTCAATGATTCCTGGTAGATCCAAGAGCTGAGAGAGAGAAAAAAAACTAAAATAAGCAACCAAGTGAAATTATGACTGAAAACACTTTTGCAGATGTTGGAAAATTGAGTTGAAAAAGAAGGCAAGGCAAGGCAAGGCAAGTTTATTTGTAGAGCACAATTCATACACAGGGCAATTCAAAGTGCTTTACAGTTACACAAAATCACAAAAGGAGAGCAAAACATACATAAAATCACAAAAGGAAAATCATAAAACATAGAATTCATCAATAATTTAAAAAAGAGTGAAGAGTGTAGATATAGAAGAAGAGAAATCCACGCACCTGGATTTTTGCACCTTTGTAGCGGATGACTCCAGGTACCGTAGTCAGAGTGGTGAACTCGTAGGCGGCGACCTCGGAGTAGACGCCCGCCAGGTTACTCAGCAGCGTCGACTTCCCCACCGAAGGAAAACCAACGAAACCGACGCGGGCATCACCGGTTTTAGCTACGTCAAATCCTAGGAGACAAGAGAAAATACACAAATCAATCACCATCTTTGGAAAAAAAAAACAGAGGTAAGAGTCTTAGTTTTTTTTACCTTCTCCTGGTCCGCCACCGCTGCCTCCCTTTGGTGTGATGAGTTCCCTCCGGAGTTTGGCAAGACGGGCCTTGAGCAGCCCCAAGTGGTGCGCTGTGGCCTTGTTCCTCTGCGTCCTGGCCATCTACGATTAAAAAAATCACTGGTGTGAGGTTGAGCTGCACTGACATTAAATAGACTGTTAAAACAGCTGCAAACTACTTTGTTTTAAATAATGGACCCGTAACTTAAAGAGAGTCCGGGGTGGTTTTACTTTACAGAACTTGGAACATTACAAACCTGGAGAATAGAATAAGACGCTTGTCAATAAAGACAAACCGTTTCCACATGGAAGATACCGTTGGTATTTATTCATATGCCCAAATATACGAAAAACTTAGTCACACAATGACCCACGTGTATATAAAAAATAGTGTTCAATAAATGCAACTAGAGGATCTGGTTTGCAATATTGTCTGTTTCTACAGAAAAATAAAAACAGTGAAATTATTTGTGTCTGCTTATTTGACAAAAAAGCATATTCTAACTGTAAATATGCAAAATAGCATTAATAATATGATCCATGGTGCTTTATTGCAACCTTTAGTTTGTATCTTGATGCAAATTTTAATGAAGATTAGTTGGCAACTAGTGGATTATTGCTGCTGTTTATTAGAATAACTTTACTACTGCTTATGCAGAATGGTTCAATTCTAGGTTATTTATATGGGATTTCTTCTTTGATATTTTAAGATCATTTTAATTAAAATTGGTTATAAAACGTATACCGGACACACTCCAATCCATTGTTGGAAAACTCCTGTTCAGAACTGTATTTCCCACCCAAGAACAAAAAAATGCCATAAATAACAAAAATAAACCAGAACATGAGTTAAATGTTATTTCACTCAAATTCTAGGCTCTTTTCTCAATTAACTTTCTTATTATCGTACTTACAGTAAGAAAATGGTCTGAGAGGTAAATTTAACACGTTCACTTTTTAATATTTTACTCATTTGTTCTGAGTTTGTTGCCAACAAGTCACATTACTACATGAAGCTGTTAGCTGAAACGTTACCGTTAGCAGTGATGCTAACTGTGCTACTGTCTCTGGAGAAAGCGTCACTGTGTTATTTCAATAATGACAATTTCCAAATCGAATAAACACGTAAAGAAGCGGTAGAGCAGAAATGTTAAAGTTTATAACGGCGGCCCAGCTGTTAGAGCTATGCTACTAGCTGCTAGCATTGACAGCTAACGGGTAGCGAAAACGTGATTCTTGAACCGGCCGCATTTCTACTTCTAACTTACCTCATTTTCAATCTCCGATATTTTGGCGAGTATACTCATGATGGCGGAGATTCTAGTGTACGGTCGACGAAGGTGTGCGACGTTGGAGAGGTTTTACATGGGAGTTGGGAGAGTTAGATGCTGTAGCATGCACCCTGTCAGAGATACCGGCTAGCAGGCTAGGCTACACCCACGGGCTACACCACGCAAGTGCGCGCTGCTTCGCGGTAAGTATCGCGATAACAACGTCTCGGGAGCGAGACGTGACCAGGACAAATTTTCTCAGTGTGTTGACTCGAAAAATGATGAATAATGGGAAGATGAGTGATAATTCTAGTAAACACGGATGAGTGCATTTATTCAAATCATGTAGTTGTAGTTTTAAATTATTTTATGCTGTACTTTCCACATATATTTCCATTTTCTACTTCTAATAGTGACAGTATGACACCTATGTTTAGGTAAATTAAATTAAAATAAGGTTTTACATAGAAAAACAAATATTTCATAGAATATATTGTTAAACAGTGAACTTTACATGTAAATCACTTAAAACGGAATTACAAATTTGCCAATGTTTTACATAAAACAATGGAAATTAGAAAAAAACTCCCCAAGTGACAATAAGTGAATACAAATGTTATGTTTTGTCTTCTTTCCAATGGGTTATCCATTGAATTTTCAGCTTACAAGTAAACTTATAGTACCTACCTGTGTATGAAGTTATTTTAAATAGCCACTCTTTGACCAATAGTACTACACTTACACATCAATGCATCAGTAACAAATAAATAATCTTATAGTCTATAAAATAATATAAGACTGGGGCCATTTTTCTGCAGAACCATGATATTTTGGATCATATTGCTTCTGTATTTAATTAATTTCTCGTAATAGGAAAATATTTATACTATTACTTTATTTAGAAAGACAATATTGAGACTAGATTAGACTAAAGATTATAAAAACCCAAGGCCATGGTAAGTAGGGGTACAGTCCTGCAGCACCCCCTGGTGGATCATAGAGTCCCTACATGTTGAAGTCCCACAACAAAAGTTTAATTTTTGCTGCTTATGTTCATATTCTAATGTCACTTTAATTACACTAAGTGGGTGTTATTGGACAAGAGGATAGTATATTCATCAACGTATACAACCTTTTTTAAGGGCCATAATCATATAAGAAAACATGCAGGACCAATGCACATTTTACAGCATATATCATTTATATAGACCACTCTGCCTAACTCACACATATTGCACCCCTCCCACGCGAAAGATGTTCCCACCTCTCAGGATAATCGAATACATTTCAACAGCACCACAATGACAGGCTCCTAAATCACCGTAAAATTGAATCGAGATACCGCTCTAAAACAACAGCTGCACATCATAACCTGAAGGAGGATTTATTGTACACTCGCTGTTTTCGTTTTAGTCTGCAATAAATTAGTGATTTACTCTGTGAACGGGTGAACGTGTAACCTGCACTGGTCTACATTAGGGGTCCATCTGGGGTTAAATGTACCTATAATGTACATATTTGAGCCATACCTCTTTTAATTTCCACACCAAATTTAAGTAAATTAAACTTCACAGTAAAAGTCTGGTGGAATTGCTTTAGTTTTTTATGCACAGGCACACACAAACACACATTTTACCTTGCCCTATAATAAAAAATGGTCACACAAATGAAAAAAAAAAAGATGCGAGCCTGTCAAATAGTATATTTTTATTGTTTAATTGTTTATTGTTTAAGTCGCATACAGAATAATCTCTCGTTGGTTTCTATGTTGCTGAAGTTTGTGGACCGAACATCTGTCATTTTGTTAACCTCATTGGTTTGTGGGTGGGCTGGTTGATTCGATAAGTGGCCACCGCGTCTCCTCTGACCCATGCTACGCTCCGTGAACCTTGCAAAAGGCTGCATCAACAACAATGTTCACACATGAATATTTATGGTTAGAAAGTATTCCGGCCACTTCAGGGGCTTTTCTCACAAGTGACCCAGAGAACCACTGCATGAAAGGCCAAAGAGGGCAGTGAATCAAATTAAAATAGATTGGATTTTTTTTCGACGTTAACATGTTAAAACGTAATAAATGCCAGCCACTAACAGTGGATTAACTGATTCTGCTCTTACTGCCCTTCCAGCTCAGCCAACAGTGTTGATTAAAGCGTCTGCTGTAAAAAATAAATGCAATCTGAAGAATAATGTAATTATTAAAAAACCTGTCTATAATTAAGTTCCCGGAAAGAACCTATAGACTATGTATATATCTTAACTCCAGTCCAAGATATCTTAAACCACATGCTAGATATGCTGAATCTGTTGCTTCATAGATCCCCTTTGTTGTGTGTTGAATTGTCGGAGGTGTGCTTGTCCTCATCAAAATATATAAAAATAGGCATTTTCTTTTTAAAAGGTAGATACGGTTTCAGCGGGTTGTTCAGCATCTGTTGTTGCCCAGCTGGGGTGACAGCAAGCATAAATAGCACAGGAAGGAAGGAAGGACAGGAGGTGAGACACAGCAAGACAAGGGATAATTACTGAGTTTGTGAACACTGAATACATTGCTGTAGACCTTTAAGTTAATTATTCTTGTGAAAAACAGAAAAAAAGGGCTTTGACTTATTTCATCGACACTATAGCCACAACTTGAGAATTGACAATAATAAACCCATGCCCAAACATCTCAAATGTTCTTCTTTTTAATGAGCAACGCATCTTTATATCATACGTCAGTCAGCATTGAAGTGCATTGATTAAAAAGTAAGTGCAAGTACAGATTTTGATGCATTCATTTCGACTAGAGGATTAAATTGTTTGCAACGTCGCCCCAAAAATAGTCATTCTACGGGGGGCACTCTGCAAAAGAAAACTGCTATAGTTGATGCTGTTTCTAACCTAAAAGATATATGTTTTCTCCCCCTCGTTTCAAGCTTTTTAAGTTATCTCTGAGTGACAGTGTGTAGGAGTGATTTTCATCTTCCTTCTGCTGTCAGTTCACTCCAGTCCATCAACACAGCACTTTTCTTCAACCCCACTGTCATGCTCCCTGACTGATTTCTCAGCGTTTTCTCAGTTTTCATTGAGGAACACGGCAAACCGAATCAGGCCGGCGGAAGCACAAAGTCTGTGAGAAGCACTATTTTAGTGCAATAGTTTCCCACTCGGTAACCTTGCCACCTAAAACTGGCTACCTCTGCATAGAGATGGAGAAGAGTTCATATCCCCATCGATAGGCCTTTTTAGTTTTTAGGGAAGCGCCATTATTGGTGTTGGTCATGTCACCAGAGCAAGGATAACAACATCTTTTGAGGTAATAAAAAACAAATAACAGCATGAAGTTATCCATTAAAATGCACTGTCCCCAGTATCTTGGATTCTGTCATCAGAATTTTGGATAATACTTATTGAAACCATAAGGCTTTACGATAAATGCAACTTGGCCATATGATGGCAAAAGTCTTCAGTGGAGGCGTTCCCCCTCGGGCTCTAGCTGCTCTCGGAGGAGGTGGGCGGCGCCGTGGAGGACGACCTCCGCCGGGACACCGACTGTGAGCGCTCGGGGTTGTGTTTGTCGTAAGGCTGGAGCTGCACCTCCAGGAAGTCCCTGTGCTGCTGGCTGATGACCTGGCTGATGAGTCCCGGCAGAGCCTGCAGGTTGCTCAGGAGGGTCTCCAGCTTGGTCTCCAGCAACGCGATCCGCTTCTCCATGTCCTCGCCGCGCTCGTTCAGGTCCGATATCATGTCGTACATGATGTTCTGAGTCTGGAACAGGGGAGAGGAGACTCGCTTAACACTTATATATTATTGCTTTGTGTGAGAGTTATCAGATCATTCTAAGAAGAGAAAAAAGGGGGTAGAAGAAGAACCCCATTTATTTTTAGAAATGTGATATTTTCTTTGAGCATCAGAGGGCAAAGGCAGAAAAGTTAATCCCACATTAAAAAAAAATAAAAGGCATCAGGATGAGTTCTGACTTTTTATGCTAAACCGTTACGACCTCAACATTTTCTCTGTGAAAGATGTGGTCTAGAAGGTTTATACGAACGTCTCCATGCAGAGCAGAGTACATTATCCTCTGACCTTGAGGAGACAGAAAAGGTCTTTTCTGCTGTTTTGATGCATCAAGCGTCTCCGCATGAACTTTATAATCTAAAATATGGCTTACTGTTACTTTTCCTTTTTTTAAAAAAAAGAAATTCTGAGGTTCAATCACCAAAAAATACTCAACAACCCGCTGAGAAATTCAGATGAGGAGCAGGAGTGATGCTGCTGGAGGCCGGTTTCTGAGGTCTATAACTCAGCGGAGGCCCTTTTCTGATTTGAGGCAGCAATAATTCGATAGGTTGTTTATGTGAATTAGCGAGACTGAAGCGGTGCTGACACAGCTCAACCCAGCAGCGACTGTACTTCATCCTAGAACTTTCTGTAACGCTGCTCTAATACTGGGTTTACTGTCACATGTTGATCTTTAAGGGGAATACAAAGGAAATTCAACATTTAAAAAGTCCCATATTGTAGAAAGTTGATTATAAAAAGATCTATATTGTCCCAATATTGTCAACAGCCTGTTTAGAAACTGTGCTATAAAACTTCCTGCACAGTCACCGCCCACCCTTCAAATCAGCCAATCAGAGGGGAGACCCTCTTTAATATTAATGAGCTCCAGAGAAAAGCTTGAGAGAGTAAAATTATATTGAGGTGATTTTTTTTTGGTAATTAAAACTGCAAATAGGCCAATATCTTATCAGGGATATCAAAACCTCAAATAAAACTAAAGAAAAGTGTACAATATGGGACCATTAATTCTTACATCTAGACTATATCATTGTATACACACATTGTACTTCTCTCTAAGAAACACACACACACACACACACATACAAATGCACTGAGTCACCAGCCTGCATATAAAGTCTGTGCATCATCTGTAAATCATGAAATGAAACAAGGACTCATTAAATAGTGAAGATATAAAATGCTAGAAACCAAAAAAAGCCTTAAAAAAGCCTTAAAAAGCCCAGTAAACCAAGATGGAACAAATTTAATCAACAATAATAATTATTAGTATTATAATAAAGTGCCTTTATAGTCCTAAAGCACCAACAGGCGGATTTAAAAACATAAAGAGCACATAACATTAACAGTGATAGACTGCTGCTACGACAGGATTCCTAACAGGTGTTGTTAAAGTCATGTATAAAAAAAGGGTTTTTAAGGAGTGCAACGCCGAGCTCTTCAGGCGGAGAATTCCGGAGTGGCACTGCAGCAGAAGGCTCATAAATGGGGGATGAAACCGATGGAGCAAGAATATACTGTGTATGGTTATTATAGATCCACTTCAGCTGTATAATAAAACCACAAATAGACACTATATTACCCCAAGAGATGGAGAGAAGAAGAAGGAAGAGAGAGAGAAGGGAGATTGTTTCAAACAGCAGCTTGCGTGGGGAAAAAAAATGCTGTGGACAAAAATGAATAAATAAATAAAATGCAACCAAATCCTGCATCGCTTTAAGTGAAAGCATATCCTTTATTAGGCTGTGGAAGACACACAGAGTTGAGGAGGGAGCACTGTGATCTGAAGGAATCTGACATGACGCTGCAGTGGCGATGCAGCCTTCAGCGACATGTTCTGCTTGAATCTCTCCACCCGGAGCGTGGAGGGAACGACTGGATCCGTACACTGCCCTCTCATGGCTCCGGGCTCCAACGACACGGATTACAGAGGCAGCAGAAAGGGACGCTGGCCGCGAGCCATTTTACCCAAACCACGCGGCTCTCGCTGCTGTTTTCACAGCGTTCGAGGTGATTGGACCATATTAACTAATACCTCTCATGACGCGCTGGCCCCGACCCAGTTTGACTTTTTTTTGAATGTCAAAGCCCCCTCATCGCCCCTTTCTCCTTTACCTCTCTTTCTCTGTTTTTTTTTTTTTCCCTACATCGGGCTGAATCATCAGATCAGAGTGTCTCCCTTCCCAGGTTACTGTTTCTGCTGCGTCAGGCTGGCGCACTGCCTGGTCTTTCCCTAAGGTTTGTCAACTTCTGTTTAGTGCATCTGGAGACAAACATCACAGAATACATAAAGTGAGAAACAGCCCTTTGGGGGGGAGGGGGGGGGGGGTAAGTTGGCTTCACAAATGGGTTTCTTGTTGCTCTCATTCAGTAATTTTCAGCAGAACCTGTCCTGGGGATTTGTTATTTACTCTGTGAAATAAAAGCAAGTCATTATGATGGAGGGAAAAAAAGAGTTCAGAATCTCAGGATGAGTGCAGACAACCAGAATCATCACGCATACAGTCTTTATATATATATATATATTTATTTTTTCATCAACTTGTGAAACGCCTGTCTGTTCATTTGACACCTGTAGACTTTGATTACATAATCCAGCGAGTGGAGCTGAGCATGCATTGAATTCAATCACACAAAGGAGAGAAACTTGTCAGGATAGTTGTCTGTCCTAATGTGCAGTGCAGCAGGGAACTGTTAGTCTAGCTTACCTTAGCAAGGTCCACTAGTGAGTTTGCTTGGTCATTCAGCTTGCGTTGCTCCATTTTAACACTTCTCAATCTGAACACAAGACCATTCAGAACCCAATAAATAAACGCTAACAGGTTGTATCATTGAATTTGTGCACACACAAGGGCATACACATGGAGAAAGAGAGAGAGAGAGAGAGAGCACTCCTAGGACATGCACAGGATGTGTAGATAATGCAGGGATCAGTCTGTTTGGTTGAGCTGCATGCAAGTGGAGGAAAAAAAAGAAACCACAGTGGAGCCACTGAGGAGAATGGAACCAGCTCTACTGCACGTTCCTACTCAACCAACACACAACTGGACTAGAGGAGTGAGGAGGACTCATGTCAGAGCGTAAACAGCATTCTCCAAGTCCAATGGCTATTTAACATGATTAAAAAACACCAAAAACACCCACTGATGTAGCTGCAGTATTTCTTTTTTTTTTAACATTTGTTCTGCTGTTAAATCAACATTTCTCAGTTTAACTTTAGGATTTATTCAGTCACTAAACCAGACATCAAACACTGTTTTTTTTATAGAATCACAGAGATTCGTGTTTAACTGTGAACAGCAGCTATCTGCACAGACGCAATACAATCATTAAAATACATCAGAACTGAGACGTTTGGCTGCTTAGAGGAATCCTGTTTCATCTTGGATCATGGATAGAAAATTATTATTTCTGGTTGCAAAAGATCATTTGAAATGCATTGCGATAGAGCCCCGTCCTTGGCTTTTTTCTTTTACCACCCAGCGTGCCTGATGCTGAAACCCTGCTCCATACAACGTGCCTAAATAATTCACATCTGCTTATCTCTTCTATCAGTTTAATTAGGCTTCTAAAGCCTGTTTTACTCGTCCTCTCGGGGGGGGGGGCTAAAAAAAACAGCAACTGTGCAGTATTGGAGAGTGTCGACCGCAACGTGGTTTCAGGACATTGAGCAGATTTTTTTATGATGGACCCACGCGTGGTAAATTACTCTGGGTGCAACACACACAGAATAACATCATATAGTATAAAACCTCGTATAGCTAAACGAGGCTCTGATGCACAACGTGCGAGGTGATCATTAGGTCGTGCGAATCGAACGCAAAACAGTAATGAAGATCGAGGAGGGAGTGAACGGGGCCCGTGGGGGGCGGGGTGGGGTGGGTTGGGGGGTCTGATAATTAGCCCGGACGCACCCATTCTCTCATGCAGTGCAGGGATAGTTTCTCTGTTTCCTGACGACAGGCAGACATGGAGCGGAGATGAGATTAGACCAACAGAGGGTGCCACAGGAGTCACTAAGGGGAAAACTACAGGCGAGGGAGGATGAGGAATAATGCTCCATACACACCAGTACGGCATTCTGCCGCACAATAGCACTTTTACTATAATAACATGAGAGGGGAAAAAGGGGGTAGTCTATCCGGAATGGTGAGAGGTAATAGATATTTAATGTTTAAAGGCTTTCCCGGTTGATGTAAGACCTGTTAGGATTATGCATTTCACAGTTGGATGACCAGATGGGGGTCGGAGCGCGGGGCAGGTCGAGGTCAGGACGACGGAGCCCCGTCTTTTAAAAATTCCGCGCGTGTCTTGGCTTGGTCAATCACTGCTGGTCGGCGCTCTGCTTCTGAATGGGCACTCTAAATCTGCTTGCTATTCATCAGGGGAAAAACGGCCATGCTGAACCTCTCAATACCTCACTAAATCTGTAAAAGGCAATCTCAGTTAGTGCTGCACCGTATTTTATTTATTTTTAAAAATTTTTCTGGTGCTTTCGTTTGCCTCGACCTCTGTTTAGCTCATTGTGGTCTGAAATGCTAATCCGGCCGGTGGTGTAAAGGGCGAGCTGAGCTCTTCCTGCTTATTTATTTATTTTTTGTTTTGTGGTCCCTGCTGACGAGCGTCACGCCGCAGCCTCCTGGGTACGAGCGCAGGCCTCGCCCCGACCTTCCTGCCAGGTCACTTTCCCGTTTCTAATGAGCTCGCGCGTCGTCTCGCTACGATTCACACGCCGGGAGAAGTGACAGCCACTGAGGGCCGCTCCCGCCACACCGACACACACTTGACTCAATAGCTGCTACGACCCCCCCCACCCCACACTTTTAACATAATGCGAGACACTGGGTTGCACGCGTGCATCAGCATCATGCCTGCGGCGTCGTTCAAGAATGCACTGTCCACAAAAAAAAAATGGCCTTAAGACTGTTCCGACTTTTTTTGTCGAATCTCTTTCCCTTTTCCCAGCGCGGAGATGCATGAAAGCTACGGGGTCATCCAACAGGGAAATGGGAGGAAATGTGGCTGCAAATGTAGTAACAGGCGTAACAATGGTTCCACACGCCGAAAGATGACCCTGAGCCCTGATCTGTACGAGTGTGACCGCATCGTTGTATAACATGACTTGCAGGGTATATAATGAATTATATATTTGGTGCTGCCAGAGGTCTGTCTGCTGCAGAGCTCCAGTCGTCATCCTTCGGTCTGTGAAAGCACAGTTGATTGGAGTTTAATCAGTGGCTTTCTGATTAAAGATCAAATTCTCATCACATCCATGCAGAAATGGAAAGAAAAACACCCTCCATCACTGATAATTGAAATTCACTTAATATGCATCTATGGGCGTGTTGACAATGTGCAGCGTGTGTCCGCTCAATGGTTAAAAAAAAGTGTTTGCTGCGCAAAATGCTGAAGATTGAATGGAAAATGTGAGGAGAAAACCTTTGCGGCGGCTTCAAATGTTACCGTGTGAGGCATGAATTTCACTTATCAAATGAGGGAGTGTAATTTTTAAGTCACATTATTGGGTTCGAGGACAAGCTCTCGTTGGCATGCACACAACAGGTCTGTATCTACGTGTGAGGCGAAGACTTACTTTCGAGCTCTATTGCATTGTGTTGACATAAACAGGAAAAAAAGGAAACATGAAGTAGACAAATGAATTATTACAACATCAGATAAACATATTCAGATGGTGAAAAAAATCCGTTTGCTCAGGTCTGGCTGCTGTAACCCTCATCGCTACGCTGTCACCTCGTTTCTTTCCTGCAGTCGGGGCGTAAATCTACGACCTTTTTCCTGCAGCTGTGGCTGTGCTCGCCTCCTTTTTCCTTGAAATTACTCCCAGTTAAGCGAAAATACCGTAAATTAAAGCAACTATTCCGTTTACCGTCCATCCAGGAATCCTCCAAAGCAACAACTGTTTAAACGTCACATCTTTCACTGTGAAAGACGAGGACTTCCTGCAGCTTTGACCGGAGGAAACAGACAAAACGACGTCTGGTGTGATGTTTACGACGGGTCAAGCCTGTTCCAAACCCTGCAGTTGAACCATCTCCTCACAGTTTCCTGACTTCTGTTCATCTTGCTGCTTAAGTTTAGGATCACGCACCTGCATGAAAGCTGCTTAAAACTCTCTAGAATAGGCCCTGTGAATAACACCACCTCCCGAACAAACCAGAATCTGTGTGAGAAAGCGGCCTAACGGGAGGATCTTGACACCACGCTGAGGAAGTTGTCCTTGCACGCGGAGCTGGGATGTGACTTTTTTTTTTCCCTCCGAAATCTGGCTCTTTATAGGTTTAGCTCAGAGGGATTTCCATTATTAGGCTGTCCTAGAGAACAGGAGGCGGACATGATACGACATGTCATCGCCGCTGCGAGTCGGCTGAACATGACAGCAAGGACATAACGACTCGACAAAGCAACCATAACAAAAAAAAAAAAATCGCCATCACACGGATCTGGATGCGGGTTGCAGCAGCAGACAACTCATCTGTTTCTCTATCTTGGAATTAAACATCCCTAATGCCTTTTTAAAAAACATAAAGGTATGTTCAAAAATATCAATGAGCAAATCAAAGTTGCACACAGGAGACCACAAAAGACCCATATACATACATACAACTACAGAAAAAGCAAACACACATAGAAACGGGACATTTGACTTGAGCTTCACGGCTACAGAATCACAATCTAATCACCGATTTTTAATTAAAGAGATGATCGTCAGTTACTGAAAAGAAGCCGCGGACGTTCAGACTGTGGGCGTTGAAGGAAAAACAAGAGCGGGGAGGCTACGATCGATGCCGCTCTGGAGTTGGGTAGCACTGCGGGCTCCTGGGGGACCCACTAAAGAGACTACGGCTGACAGGTACATGTCCAACCAGCTCGTAGAAAAAGTAGAGGGGGGGGGCAACGAACGAGGCGCGAGAGTCAATCACGACGGCAAAAAAAAGCTAAGCCGTCTAAGTCTGTAACTTGAATATTTCACGATAAAACAAGACGGATTTTTATGGATTCCCACGGCAAGTTTTCCAGATCCCAATAATGAGAGAGAGAAAAAAAAAGCCATTTTACACAGATAAAAATGTCTCTTTCATACCAACCATTCCTCGTATATCAGTGAATACAATTTACATAAATCTACTTGCTTTTGCATATTCTCTTTATGATGCAGAATCAGAGAGTCGGGCTTTGCGACATCTGTGAAAATTTAAAGTTAGTCAGGTCAGGTCACACATGAACATCAAGCACAGGATCCTCGGTAACAGAAGGCGCATTTTTTTGCTACAGGTGTCAAACAATTCAGATTTCAGGTTTGTGATGCGTCGGCGGGAGAAATAAAACCCGCTGCTGGATTAAAAACAAAAAAGAGGCGTTAAAAGGCCGACATGAGCGGCGGCTTCTGGGTTCGGGGCTCGGTACCTACTGGTGAATGGCTTGGAGAAATTTCCTCTGGTGCTTCCTGACTCTGGCGTGGTCCATCTTCCTCACCAGTTTGGTGTTCTTGTAGATGAGCCACGTCTCCCTGAGAACGTTCGCAGCTGTGTTTTTCACCTAAGGTGCAAACAAATGAAATAGAATTACACAATCGGAATAAAAAAAAACAAAATAAAATGCGGGTGAAAAAACATGTGGATGCATGTGGACTTACTCTTTTTGTTAACTGGGTGTCCATCATAAAATTGTGGACGTGTTTTTCAGCTTTGGTTAATTCCAGCTTCTTTGCCACCACAGCTACGACCAAGGCAGTGCAGCCAGCACCCTGCGAGAGGACGAGATGAAGAACGGGCCGGAAACAAACGCACAATGACGACTTTTCAAGATTATGAGTTCTCACAGGACAATATTCATCCTGTTGGAGCTCTTACAGTGCAGAAACAACACATTTGGCAAGATAAGGAAGTCAAAAACTTCTCAAAATGTCAAATGTTTTTAAATTCAGTTTTTAAATTCAGTCAAAATGTCACGATAAATGTTAAATATTCAAAAGATATAGAACTTAAAACAAATTGATAACATTTCTGAGAGAATTAAACTATCTGGTACTAAGTTGTAGGGTTACACCATGAGACAATGTGGACGTCGTCCCCTTAACAGGTAAAAATATCTTGTTTTTTTAAGTCCAATATTGAGTAGAATTGTCACCATTAGCAGACAATTTAGATCATTTCAAGTTTCTTTTCTGGATCAATTCAGTCAATTTAATCTATTTTTAAGAAAATAATATCAGGTCAAGAAATGGCTGAACAGGAAAATGATCAGCCAGTTAAATAAGATGTCGTCATGTTAATCCTGAATCCCAGACCTGAAGAAGCCTCTTTGCATAAGAGGTGAAACGTCTTCAACAAACCAGGAAGTCCAGTTGCTTTTCCTCTAAAGCTCCACCAGATAAAGACCTGGATGTCTGAGAACCTTCACGACGTTCTACTCAGTACTGGACCAATTCTACCAAAACCAACACATCTTCAGTTTTTCCCAGCCTAAATCTGCTTTTCTCACCATAATGCCAGTCAGGAGGCAGACTCCTTTCCCACAGTATGTATTCGGGACCATATCTCCATATCCAATGGTAAGAAACGTGATTGAGATCAACCACATGGCTCCTAGAAAGTTGCTGGTTATGTCCTGGTTGTCATGGTACCTGGAATAAATAATGAAAAAACACAATTCCCATTTAAAAAGAGGACAAATCTCACCAGACCTTGACTATAGTAGATGCATATCTATTTGTAATTTAGGGCTTTTAACTTTTAATAATTTTAATGCCATAACTCAGTGAAACATGAGCACATATGTCAGTAAACATCAAATCTGACCGGTCAATATGACTGAAGCTGATTTCGTTTATTTCATTATTTGTTGTTGAGTGACTTTATAGTTGTGACATCACAACTTCAGATAAGTCATGACTGCTTGTTTTAAAGGCACAGTTTTTTGAATACAGGCTGTGTATGTTTATATGTAGATTGAGTGGTTTGAAACCAGAGTTTCAGGATCTCTACAATGTAGAATATGGGTCCTAATGAATTCTAGAAAGTTGGACTTATTGGAATATTAACTGATTGTATTTCAGTAAAAATGGAAAATGTGTGTTCTAGAACTTTTGAACACTAACTGATGTTATGGTAAATTGTGAATATTGATAGTCTACAGCAGGGGTAGGGAACCCTGGTCCTAGAGAGTCGCAGTGGGTGCAGGTTTTCGTTCCAACCAAGCAGTAACACACCTGATTCTACTAATAAAGGTCCTTATCAGGGGCTCTTATGGTTCATTAGAAGAATCAGGTGTGTTACTGCTTGGTTGGAACAAAAACCTGCACCCACTGCGACTCTCTAGGACCAGGGTTCCCTACCCCTGGTCTACAGCTTCTTGATTTTGCTCTCAAATAGAATCAAGCGTATGAAGACCTGAAACTGAAATGACTGGAGTGGAGACCACTGGAGTTAATCTCTATAGCAGGGGTGGACAACCCTGGTCCTAAAGGGTTGGTGTTGCTACAGGTTCTACTAATCAACCATTAAATTCCTTGCTAAGGACCTTCATTAGTAGAATCAGGTGTGGCACCATTTGGTTAGAACAAACACCTGGACCCATTGTGGCTCTCTAGGACCAGGAATGCCCAGCAAGATGATTGATTTTGCTCCCAAATTGAACCAAGCGTTTGTAGGCCCTGAAACTGAAATGATGCCACTAGAGTTAATCTCCATAGCAGGGGTGGACAACCCTGGTCCTGGAGGGTCCAGGGTCCAACCGAGAATTAACACACCTGGCTCTACTAATGAAGGTTCTTAGCAAAGGTGCTAGGACGAGGAATGCCCGCACCTAGCATGAAGGTCCTTAGCAAGAGATCTAATGGTTGATTAGTAGAACCAGGTATGTTAATGCTTGTTTGGAACAAAAACCTGTAGCCACACTGGCCCTCCAGGACCAGGAATGCCCACCCCTGCTCTATAGAGACACCTAAAAGAACTCAGAGATGTATAGGTCATCTATTTTTACGCCTTATCTATGTGTTATGGCGAGGAGGGAACGGATCTAGGCACCTCTCGCACGCCCTCACTGTCCAGGCGGCGATGATCCACAGCGATATGGTGAAGACCAGCAGCACGGTGCCGGGGCAGATCGTCATGAGGGTCTTCATCACGAAGCGTGTGTTGAAGTTGATCTTGTTGAGCGCGCCGATGCTGCGGGACGAGGCGTCCGTGAAGAGCTTGCTGTGCAGCAGCATGACGCGGGCGATGAGGTACAGCCGCAGGAACATCGGGATGGACAGGATGATGTCCACGTCCGCGTCCGCCTTGGACGGCACGTAGCTGTACGCCAGGCGCGCCGTCCAGGTGAAGGTGTAGTTCCCTGGTATGGGGTGGATGGCGCACACCAGGATCTCCAGGCAGATGAAGAAGATGCGTTCGTATGTCATGGCTATCCTCCAGTCGTCCGCTGCGTTGTCCACCATGAACAACTGGGAGGGTAAAAAAGGGTAAGGGTTAGGAAGAATTTCAGAATCTCAACTATTATTCAGTAATTTACTGTAGTTTCTTTTACATTGTTGTTTAATATTCCTACTTTCTTACTACTGAGTTTATCCTCTTATTGTTATTGGCCTTCACTGGGATCAGGGAATTATTTCATTGAACTATCAATTCAACTATCAATAGTAGGACTGCAGCTTTGTGTTTGGTGTAGTTATTTAATTGGTCCTTTTTTATATAGCCAGCTAGTAGCAGTAGCAGGCAATAGCTGGTTAGCTAACTGGTTGTAGCTTGTTAGCTAACAGGCAATAGCTGGTTAGCTAACTGGTTGTAGCTGATTAGCTAACAGGCAATAGCTGGTTAGCTAACTGGTTGTCAGGCAATAGCTGGTTAGCTAACTGGTTGTAGCTGATTAGCTAACAGGCAATAGCTGGTTAGCTAACTGGTTGTAGCTTGTTAGCTAACAGGCAATAGCTGGTAAGCTAACTGGTTGTAGCTTGTTAGCTAACAGGCAATAGCTGGTTAGCTAACTGGTTGTAGCTGATTAGCTAACAGGCAATAGCTGGTTAGCTAACTGGTTGTAGCTTGTTAGCTAACAGCCAATAGCTGGTTAGCTAACTGGTTGTAGCCGGTTAGCTAACCAGTAGTCAGTTAGCTAACTGGTTGTAGCTAATTAGCTAACTGGCCGTGGCTAGTTATCTAGCTTTTACTGCTCATGTTATAACAATGAATAATAATGAATTTATTTATAATGCGCTGCTTATACAAGTATTGGAAATGTAAGATAGTCATAAAAGATTGCTAGTCCAGTTGGAGTTGGGCTAACATCCTATGTATAGGATATATATATATAGGTTCCTATATATAGGTTCAGTAACAAAAATGTCAGCAAAATCAAAAAGTGGATCAAGGCAAATAATGAAGGTTGGGTGAGTGCAGTATTTGTATTTACAAAAGCGTAAAAATAATCAGATCATAAGATTTTGATGTGATATATAGTCATAATTTTTTCAGTTTGGAGCAGGAAAAAAACCCAAATGTTACATTAGCAGAATGCAGTAAGCGTTCTTTTTTGTATCTTATGCATGAGAACATCTGCCTCCCCCTCATTAGCATCAGGCCGTGAACGTTCGGCCACCTCGGCCAGAAGGTGAGGCCGCTTCACTGGGGACTGAGGCGTGGGCGGAGTCTAACACCCCCCATCACTCTTCTCCAGGCCCCGCCTCTTCCTGGTCGCTTTCAATCCGATTCCGAATCCAACCCCCCCCCCCATGAGTTTCACATTCTCTCGTATATATGTGTGTTTGTGTGTGTGTGTGTGTGTTGCAGATTAAAACCTATCAAACTCTATTAGCTTCCCCCTGAATTTGTCTTTTTTTTTCTCTCTTCCCGCCCCCCCCCTCAGCAGCTTCTGCTCTATCTACTCAATCACCTCAAGGTCCTCTGCCGGTGCACAGGCCGTCACAACTGGCAGCAGATATTTCACAAAATGTTGCTGTCAGCAGATACCGGCCAGGCTTCCTGGCGGGGGCTGCTTTTGCTTTTTCCTTTTTTTTTTTTTTTTTTAGCCATGAGAGCAGAAGCCTTTTTTCTGAATAAAAAAAAAAAAAGGAAAGAAATACTGCAAATGATTGCAATTGGTCTAAGTTGATGCTTGAATCGCAACGATGGTCCGGCAAATGGAAATATGCACATGCAACGTTTCTGCTTAGGGTCGAGCAAAAGAAGCGTTAGAACGGGTCAATTCGTCTTTTGGCTCGTCCTAAATGTTTAACAATCCCCCGTCCACCCATTTTAAGACGTGCATAAAATACTATACTCTGAAGAGTGATTTGTGTCTATCTATCTCTCTATCTCTCTATCTATCTATCTATCTATCTATCTATCTATCTATCTATCTATCTATCTATCTATCTATCTATCTATCTATCTATCTATCTATCTCTCTATCTCTCTATCTATCTATCTATCTATCTATCTATCTATCTATCTATCTATCTATCTATCTATCTATCTATCTATCTATCTATCTAAAACCCTTTTATGCAAATATTGCATTAAAAAACCTGAGCTCCAACACTAAATAAAGTATTTTTATCTGCAGTAAAACCCAATGTTACTGTTACAGCATCAATATATATCATCAATATCCACATCATCAATACAATAATAAAAAAGTTTATTATAATATCAGTAGTAGCTGCAACTAACCACTATTTAGATATTTAATTTTGATTGGAGCTGTTTGTGGGATTATTTTATTGGCTCCTTTATAATCTCCTTTTTAAACATCTTCTCTCTATATATATATATTCTTCATATGATTTCTAGGTTTTTATGGACAAAAAAAATCTATCTTTGCGCTCCTATATTATTATTTATTGAACTTGACTTTACTTTACTGATTTCGGTCAGTATTTGCATCTGTAGTAAAACATAACATATATTCGTTTTCCAATATTCCATCGCTATTTGCTGTGTAACAGGAACATAAATCGATTCTGACTCTTCTGTAGTCACCTCACATGTCGTAGATTTATTTTGAAACCAGGTTTAAGTTCAATAACCTTTGTGGTTGTGAAGATATTCCACATTTATCATCATTTATAGCAGGAAAACTGAAAACTAGTTTTCCTGCTATAAATGACTTGAAGTGACATCCTTCTCCTTCATTAAAAATCCAGATATCTCCTGCTTCACTGTAAAGCCTGTTCTCAGTGTTTGTGCACCAGAGGCTTCAAGTTTCCACATCGCACTTATGAAAATTTAATATTGGCCCGGGATTGGCTTCCAAACTATTTGTGATTTCACAAATCATGCTGCTCGGCCCGCCCCCCCCCCCTTCAAATTGGATTTTTGATTTGCACGGAGAAACTTTCCACCTTCAGCAGATGAATATGAAAACAACTTCCTGGCATCAAACCCTGCACATAAATCTTCCTGCAGAGCAAAGTTCAAGCATCCAAGTGTAGAAATAAGAAGGAAAACATATTTTTTGAGTGAAGGGAAACTTTAACATGCAAAGTTTGGATTTTTTTTTTTGCATTCCACAAATTTACAGCATGGCATGTACCGTAAATTCTAGCATTTATCCAAGAGAATAATTATAAATAATCAAATATATTTCAAATTGAAGTTGTCTAAGTCTGTTATATTCTGATAAGCTGAGCTATAATTCATAACAGCAGTTTAAAACAAGCACAGATAAGTGTGTGAGAAGTAAAATGCCCCTTATACTCAACACACACTTGGAGCCACACATCACAGCTCAGCACCTTGCCAACAAGCTTCCATTTAGTTTAATTTGGAATTTCTCATTATAGAAGTAAAAAAAAAAAAAACTGTACCGATCCTGGAGGGCTAATGGGATCACTGAGCTAGATTGTAAATTTAGCTCTGATGTGATACATAAAATTGAATTGCTGAAATAGCCATATTTCTTACGGTGAAAAGAAAGCTCCAGTTCAACATGTGCAGCTCAAGGACAAAGAAAGCATATTAAAAAAAAAAATCAATGGATGCTCTGCCTCTTTCGTCACAGACAAACATGAAAGCTCCATATAGGACAATTTGATGGATTAAAAGGGACTCTACAGCCGCTCACCTCCTTAAAAAAAATCTGCTGAACGCACAATCACTGGCGTGCACAGGGGGCACCACCACATGGCCCAATTGTTGAAAAATGTTTGCTAAAATGCCCTCTAGCAGCCAAAGATGTGCTAAAGTGCCCCCTAGGAGCCAAAACATGTGCTAAAGTTCCCTCTAGGAGCTAAAACATGTGCTAAAGTGCTCCGTAGGAGTCAAAACATGTGCTAAAGTGCCCTCTAGGAGCCAACACATGTGCTAAAGTGCCCTCGAGGAGCCAACACGTGTGCTAAAGTGCCCTCTAGGAGCCAACACGTGTGCTAAAGTGCCCTCTAGGAAACAAAACATGTGCTAAAGTGCCCTCGAGGAGCCAACACGTGTGGTAAAGTGCCCTCTAGGAGTCAAACCATGTGCTAAAGTGCCCCCTAGGAGCCAAAACATGTGCTAAAGTGCCCCCTAGGAGCCAAAACATGTGCTAAAGTGCCCTCTAGGAGCCAACACATGTGCTAAAGTGCCCTCGAGGAGCCAACACGTGTGCTCCCCCTAGGAGCCAAAACATGTGCTAAAGTGCCCTCTAGGAGCCAACACGTGTGTTAAAGTGCCCTCTAGGAGCCAAAACATGTGCTAAAGTGCCCTCTAGGAGCTAAAACGTGTGCTAAAGTGCCCCCTAGGAGCCAAAACATGTGCTAAAGTGCCCTCTAGGAGCCAACACGTGTGTTAAAGTGCCCTCTAGGAGCCAAAACATGTGCTAAAGTGCCCTCTAGGAGCTAAAACATGTGCTAAAGTGCCCCCTAGGAGCCAAGACATGTGCTAAAGTGCCCTCTAGGAGCCAACACATGTGCTAAAGTGCCCCCTAGGAGTCAAACCATGTGCTAAAGTGCCCCCTAGGAGCCAAAACATGTGCTAAAGTGCCCCCTAGGAGCCAAAACATGTGCTAAAGTGCCCTCTAGGAGCCAACACATGTGCTAAAGTGCCCTCGAGGAGCCAACACGTGTGCTCCCCCTAGGAGCCAAAACATGTGCTAAAGTGCCCTCTAGGAGCCAACACGTGTGTTAAAGTGCCCTCTAGGAGCCAAAACATGTGCTAAAGTGCCCTCTAGGAGCTAAAACGTGTGCTAAAGTGCCCCCTAGGAGCCAAAACATGTGCTAAAGTGCCCTCTAGGAGCCAACACGTGTGTTAAAGTGCCCCCTAGGAGCCAAAACATGTGCTAAAGTGCCCTCTAGGAGCCAACACGTGTGTTAAAGTGCCCCCTAGGAGCCAAAACATGTGCTAAAGTGCCCTCTAGGAGCCAACACGTGTGTTAAAGTGCCCCCTAGGAGCCAAAACATGTGCTAAAGTGCCCTCTAGGAGCCAACACGTGTGTTAAAGTGCCCTCTAGGAGCTAAAACATGTGCTAAAGTGCCCCCTAGGAGCCAAAACATGTGCTAAAGTGCCCTCTAGGAGCCAACACATGTGCTAAAGTGCCCTCTAGGAGTCAAAACATGTGCTAAAGTGCCCCCTAGGAGCCAAAACATGTGCTAAAGTGCCCTCTAGGAGCCAACACATGTGCTAAAGTGCCCTCTAGGAGTCAAAACTTGTGCTAAAGTGTCTTCCAGGAGCCAAAACATGTGCTAAAGTGCCCCCTAGGAGCCAAAACATGTGCTAAAGGGCCCTCTAGGAGTCAAAACATGTGCTAAAGTGCCCCCTAGGAGCCAACACATGTGCTAAAGTGCCCCCTAGGAGTCAAACCATGTGCTAAAGTGCCCCCTAGGAGCCAAAACATGTGCTAAAGTGCCCTCTAGGAGTCAAAACATGTGCTAAAGTGCCCCCTAGGAGCCAACACATGTGCTAAAGTGCCCTCTAGGAGTCAAAACATGTGCTAAAGTGCCCCCTAGGAGCCAAAACATGTGCTAAAGTGCCCTCTAGGAGCCAAAACATGTGCTAAAGTGCCCTCTAGGAGCCAAAACATGTGCTAAAGTGCCCCCTAGGAGCCAAAACATGTGCTAAAATGCCCTCGTGTGCTAAAGTGTTTGCATGGTGATTTAATCAATTTTCATTGCTGGTTTTTATGTAGTTAACTACTGAAACTCTACAATATTTTTGGCCATAAAAGAAAATAAATACTATTTTATTTTAATTTTATCTTCACTTCTTTATTGGAAAAACCCTTTTTTTCTTTCATCCTGAAGGCATCACCACCACAACACAATTCTTCTTTTTCTGATAAGCTCACACGACCCATGTTGAGCTGCTGTCTGCAGGCTGAGAGGAAATACTCATCCAACACAAATGAAATATAAAATAAAGGTGAGCCCACTAAAGGTCACACATTCTACAATTTTCCTGGGTTTTATTAGAAGTTGTGATATCTCTATGTGCAGCTTTATCACGACCAAACATCATCTCAGTATCTCCTCACTGAAGAACAGCCTCATGAATGTTAATGGGTCTGTGCTCTGATTGGATGATTTAAATGGCTGTGAATTGGCCTGTAAAGTTGTGACATCACAACGTGACACAAGAACCCTTCTGTTGTCTTTGGGTTTATGTAGGAAGAAAGGAAGGAAGGAATGGAGGGAGGAAGGAGGAAACATGTGAGGAAGGAAGGATAGAAGGAAGGAAGGAAGGAAGGAAGGAAGGAAGGAAGGAAGGAAGGAAGGAAGGAAGGAATGGAGGGAGGAAGGAAATGTGAGAAAGGAAAGAAAAGGGAGGAAAGGAGGAATGGAAAGAACAGATAGAAGGAAAGATGTGAGGAAGGAACGAAGGAAGGAAACATGTGAGTGAGTAAGGAAGGAAGGAAACGTGAGGAAGGAAGAAGGGAAGGAAGGAAGAGGGAAGAAGGAAGAAATGGAAGGAGGAAATGTGGGGAAAGAAAGAAAGAACAAACAAAAAAGAGAGGAAGGAAGCAAGGAAACGTGTGAGGAAAGTAGGAAAAGGGAAGAAGGAAAGAATAGAAGGAAGGAAACATGTGAGGGGGCAAGGAAAAAGGAAGTTGAAAAGGAATAGTAGGAGGAAACGTGAGGATGGAAGGAAGGAAGGAAGGAACAGAGGAAGGGGGGAGGACGGAAATCTGAGAAAGGAAGGAAAAGGGAGGAAAGAAGGAATGGAAATAACGGATAGAAGGAAACATGTGAGGAAGGAAGAAAGGAAACGTGAGGAAGGAAGGAAAAGGGAATAAGAAGAAGGAAGGATCCTTCATAGGAAGGAAGGAAGTAAGGAAGGAAGGAAGGAAGGCGTGAGGTCAGTTTGACCCTGGAAGAAACAGGAAGGTTACTTCACAGCTCCTGAACAGTGGCTGTATCCATATGAATTAATTAGGTGATTAATCCATTAATATCTCTGTGGTCTGAGTGTTTTAAAACATGAGACAGTTTTATAGACGCTTTCAGCTCCTCGTATTCAGCCACATTAAAACGCATCACGCAGCCAAGTGATTTAACTCTCACCTGCACAAACTATTTGCTTCAAATACGCATTTGCAAAATTAAGCTTGCACATATAGGTTTTGCTTTTCATTATTAAATGTTCAGAGGAGCCGCTGCATGCTATTTTATAAGTGACCTTTCTAACTGAGTAAACCTGCTTGCTGCAGTTTCTTTTTTTCCCAGCAGCCATTTTGACATGAAACAGCAGGTAAACACGGGTGTTACGGAGGATACTTTGAGGCTCTGACTTATTTAGTGTAGCGGAGCCTCGGTAGCAGCATCCTGCCTCAGTTTGACCTGGATGAAACCTTAATTAGCACCGGCCGTATGTGGCCCCTGTTTACCCACAGTTCCCGTTTCTGAAAAAGAAAAATCGACTTGGACGCGATGACGGAGCCCGGACGGCGTTCTTCTAAGGTTTCGCTTTTTTCAGCAGGAGTGTGTGTGTGGATGGATTCACGCTTTCTGTCATGGGTTCGAATAGGAAAAAGATGTTTGTCTCCTCACGTTGCACATTGATCATTTTATGTTTCCTAAGCCCTCTAATGCAATAAGTGAAATTAGGTGAAGATTTCTTGTTTTTGGTGCAATTAGTCTAATATTAAGTAGAATTATCTTATTCCATTGGCAGATAATTTAGCTAATTTCAAGTTGTTTTTTCTGATTTGGGTCAATTCATGCTTTTTTCTGTTTGAATATTCTCTTACTGAAACAGCAAATACACACTGAGTTATTAGTGGAATTAAATGGAAACTCAAGGCAAACTCAAAAACCTGTGCCATGTGGTCAATTTAAATAGTGTTTGCTTTCTGTTACTACTGATGTGCGTCAGAAAAAAACTGAAATCTTAGTGAAAATATCACTGCGATAATTGAAATCTTAACAGATGAAAATATCTTGTTTGTGGTAGGATTTGTCCAATATTGAGGAGAATTATCTCATTCCGTTGGCGGATAATTCAGTTTATTTTAAGTTGTTTTTCCCTGATTTGGGTCAATTTGGTCTTGTGTGTTGACTAAAATAAAGAGAAAAAACAACTTCTGCCAGTAGAATATAATAATTCTGCTCAATATTGTAGCAAAAACACAATATTTTCACCTGTTTTTGTGTTGTAAATGCTGAAAAAATGCTGTTTTTCTCTGGTGACTATGGTTCATGTCAGAATGGCTGCTGTGAAAAAGGTCACACACACACACACACACACACACACACACACACACACACAGCATATACGACTCCTATGAATCTTGGGATATTTGACCACTTTTTGCAAAAACTCAAAACGAGACTGGTATTTATTTCTATCCATTATATTCGGTGTAAATTGTCAATTTGATCCTTTATTCTGCTGTGAAGAATCTTGAACTGCCTTTTCTAAGCAGCTTAAACCAAACTAGATTAGAGCGGCTCTACTGTAGTCCGGCTTCTTCAGGTGTGAAGTAATTAGTTCGTGAAGCTGCTGGATGCTTCCAGAGCGATGCAGCAACCCGGCACACACACAGCAGGCCCATCACGGCCTGTTTATGAGTCAATTATCTGTCCAGCAGCTACTGTACGAGGAATATCCGCTGGCGCACACACACAATAAGCTACAACGCGACACATGTCCCTGACCGCGGGCAAACTCGCCTCACAAAGCCACTTCGCCGTGTGTTTATATTTATTTAAAAGCTACAATCAAAGTTTCCCCGGGACAAACACAGAAAACACACCGATTAAATTTTCAGAGGCAGTTGTTCCTATCAAATTAGCGACACTGAGCTCTCTTTAACAAACTGACATCTGTCAGAGAAGTGTGTAACTCTAACCACAGCTCATCTTGTCCGGCCTTCCAGGTGAGTGTAATGTAGACAGGGAAACACAAGCCGCGACTCCACGCCCCGGTTCTGCTCTCTTACTTACAGAATTAGGCTCCCGAAAACGGTCGATTCTATTGTTTGCGCGCACGGGCTGCGTTTTATTTGATGTTTTGAGCCACAAAACGCGTCCCGTCAAAAGCATTTACATAGTTTGTTACCTTAAAACAATGCGATTAAACATTTAAAAGCGGGTTGCATAAGGAAAGCCTACTTGGTGGCTAAAAGCAATTATGGTAATGGATGACCTGAAATACAATACGCAAGAGCCCTTTACCTCGGAGCATCAAATATTCCATGCCAGCAGCAGAAGCAACGGTTATGACAGTGAATTAAAACAGACAGCTGATGAGCAAAGTGAGTTACAGATAATTAACGGACACGTAAGCAAATAATTAGGACTAAAAGGATTTTTGAGCTCATTATTCACTGTTTAAAATAACAAGGCGTTTTTTTTGTTTTTTCTTCTTCTTTGATTAAACATCTCGACCCAACATGCAACGACCAGCAGAGCTGCAAAGAGGCCAAATTATCTCTGCTCCAATTTTGATTTGCGTCCGTCAAAATCAATTTGTTGCCTCTTTTCATTATTAAGTATGTAAATCAAGAAATGCTGCACACAGATCCGAGAAAAGCTAAATGAGACGTTACAGGGGCAGATTTAGTGATTTAGCCGAGGGCCTGGGAAAAGTGGGACTTTAATATTTTGTATAAAATCGTGTAGGAACTGAATGATTCCTTGAAGAGAAGTGCAGTAGAAATACACAGTTGCATGAAATAGAGATATTAAAATAAAGTATATCTACCTCACAGCTGTAAAAAAATAAGATAATACTTGAGTAAATGTGATTTTATACCAAATGGTATTAACGAGGTTTGTGGTTACCATGGATACACACATGCATTCATGCTACGTTAAGCTGTTGCTCCACTACATTTTCCCATCGCTATAAATTAAATGACCCACGAGTAGCTGCAGTACATGTAATGTAGTAAAACAACACAAGTAAAACTTCAAATTAACCCATAAGAAGCCACTGCACCTGAATGTTCTGGAAAATTCCTCATCCAGATTTATCCTTAACCTAAACTGAGGAGGCCCTAGGTGACCTATAGTGAACCACCTGGTGTGGTCATGTGACCGCCCGGTGTGGTCACGTGACAGCGTTTGACAGGTGTGAATAATTTAAACAGGTTGATTTTTGTCACTAAAGGTGAGTTTCAACCCAATTTACCAATGTCGACATGTGCTATGTCACATTTAACCTGTTCTCACCACAAATTTTCAATAAATTGATATAAGGGTCATTGACAAATCATGTTTATCAAGATGAGAAAATAAAAGAAGTTTAAATATCCTCAGAGAAATATGATAATAAATTAAGAAATATTTAATCCACCGAGAATATAAAACTAGTTGATAGCATGTGTTTTTAGTTTTTAGGATTATGAAGTTATCCCACATACCATCATCATTTATCATAAGGAAAATACATAAAAGCCAGTCTGCTATAACTATGCTGCAGTAATCTAGAGAATAAAAGTAGTTTTTAGGGTTACACTACATGATGTTTTTGGCATTGTCCCATTAAACAAGTTATGAAAGTATGATGGTGTCACATCAGAAAAACGGTAACAAGCCGCTCAATTAATTTAGCTGATTCATTCATAGTTTATGAAGTTCTGTTAAACCAAACCAGCAAAGTTATAACTGTGATACACGTAGAGAAAATGCAAATAAAAAGACAAATTATGTGCCGCAAAACTGATTCATGGATAAACAAGGAAAAAAGTCTCTGATAGTAGGTGTTAGTATTTAAAAACAATATCCCCCATAATTTTCCTTTAAGGAGGAATTGTTGTTCTGGGTTAAGGATGTGAATGTCTCTGTCCTGCAGCACTTTTCTCAGACTCTTATAGGCTGGTAGTTGACACTGAATGCAGCTTTTTCCTCCTGACATTATCATCATTCTGAAGTCGTGTTGTTTCGCTCGTCACCTCCAGGAGTTTAGAATCGTCTGCGTCTCGTATCTAAAAACCAACACATCTGGAGGTGTTTATTTGGGCCTCAGGCAGCTGCCTATGGAAAAGTCCACCTCAGGAATGCATCATATGTTCTGCACATTTCCTCCGAAATAAAAAAACCCAAGAGCGCTGGCTTTGACTACAGAAAAAAAACAATAAAGAAGGTTAAACCACAATCGAGGGGGGGGCAAAACCTGACAAAATTGTTGACAAAAAAGCTGCATAAACAACAAACAAACATCTCTTCAAGGTGAAACCGGCGCAGACGTGAAGAACATAATGTGATGGGGAATGAACAGAGTTGGCAAATGCTGCTAATCTGCATTCATTTCGCTCCGGAGTTTGCAATGCTAATTTAGTTTTTTAAAGGGTCAGTTCAGCCAAAAGCGCAAACAGTGTCTTTGTTTCACTTAACGCTTGAGTTTGGGTTTTTTATCCGTCCAAGTTTCGAGATGTCTGTCTCCTGAGTTTTCTGCCTCCTCCCTGAATGGAATTTAAATTTTGTGCAGCTCAGAGCATGAAAATTGATAAACTCGCTCCAGAAGAACGGTGTCCCTGTTATACTCTGGAAAATGCATGGAACAAAAACCTGCGGGCGCAAGTCAAACCGAAGCCATTTGCATGAATAGCTATATGCCTCCTCAGGAAAATGAGAAAACACTGTATGTTTTACTCCTTTTAGAATCCTTTAAGTGATTGTTCATGAATTATTCATGTGCTTTTACCCGCTTATTTGTGCACGTGAGGTCGCATCCTAACCCTACAACTCCAGTCTTTTACCTTCACGGCAGCTCTTTTGGGAGCGAGACGAGGACGAAATAACCCTCACGCTTTTCCTAAAAATACCCTCATCCTCAAGGTCTAAAAAAGCCACCAATGACAGAACGGCGTGCAACAGATCTGGGAAGAATAAACGAGACCGGGTCCGACCGCTCGTTGTCTGACCGGGAGGAGTCATTAAGAATGCATGGGGACGTTTCATTCATGTCAGGGTGAACATGTCCTGAGATCGTCCCCCCGCCTGCCGCCGCCCGGCGTCTTCACCCTACAGACTCAGAGGAGATCACCTGGGACGCCACAGTAGCTGGGTTGGTTACTGGTTTCACTACGTTCAATATAACTAATGGAGTCCGGCTCAATATTTAATCTGTGTAATGTGGAGATGGGAACATATATCTTGTCAGTGAGAATGAAATCGCTCAATCTCATTAGTGAATTAGGTTGAGAGGTTCATTCCAATTAGACATTAATGCAATGCCTTATTTATGATATCAAAGCGAGCCACTAAGAGGCCACTTTGCTGAGTAAATCTGAAGCTGTCGCGCATTCGGTTTGCTTTTTTTTTTTGTTTTTTGAGATCAACTTGCACATTTGCATACGGGTCCTTCTGCTCAAAGTTGAGAACTCGCTGAGGCAAATTAAAAGCCCGAAATAAATCTTTCTATCTTTGGAGTGGGTTGCTGCTGCAGCCAAGTCGCGCACATTAAATAAAAGCCCTGGGCCTATTCTATAAACGACAATGAATGTGGAATATCTCTACAACCACAACGGTTATGTATTTAAAGGATTGAGAGGATTTTTGTTTGGTTAGGATGAAATTCTACAGACGTTCAGGTGTCAGGTCAGGCCTATTTTTCAGTTTTCCTTCTATAATGAAAATAAATACGGAATATCTCTACAACCACAAAGGTTATTGTACCTTTTTTGGGATGATTTGACAAACCACACAGCTATGACCCAAAGCCCAGGCTTGTTTTTCAGATTTCCAGCCCAAAATGATAATAAATATGGAATATCTCTGCAACCACAAAGGTTATTGTATTAAAACCTGTTATCAGAATAATTTAAATTGTGTTTCACTACAGAAAAAAAATATATTTAAAACTTAAAATAAACTGACCCAAAGATAAGAGGTCAAAGGTCATAAAATCATAGAAATCACACTGAGGATCATAACAGAACACGAGATAATCTACACTAAATATCTAAATAGTGGTTAGTTGCAGCCCTACTACTGATATTATATTAAACTATTTTATTATAGTATTGATGATGTGGATATTGATGATATATATTGATGCTGTAACAGGAACATTGGGTTTTACTGCAGATAAAATACTTTATTTAGTGTTGGAGCTCAGGTTTAACATGGGATTTATGACTTATACTAAATGCACCTATTGTATATGCTCATTATATATAATTTATACATTATTAAAGCTTAATTTAGTCTAACTAGACTATTTAATATAGTTCGTAGTGAGGATCAGAGATCAGAATTGTGTAGATTTATGTATTTTATAAAACATTTAGACTCAATGCACATTAAAACATTTTTAAAAAGGCAAATTAGATCACATTAAGAACATTAAAAATGGCACATTAGTGAACATGTATACGTTTAAAAGGGTTAAAATAGTGGTTAGTTGCAGCCCTACTACTGATATTGTATTAAACTATTTTATTATTGTATTGATGATGTGGATATTGATGATATATATTGATGCTGTAACAGGAACATTGGGTTTTACTGCAGTAAAAATACTTTATTTTAGTGTTGGAGCTGAGGTCTTTTCATGTAAATTATGAATAATGGGGTTTTGGCTTTCAACATTTTAAATAACCAAAATCCATGGATTTAGCCAACGCCACCAGTGAGCAAACTTTAGTATCACTGCCTCGACTCGGCTCTGCTGTGAAAAAGGTTGTGTGAGAACGCGGAGGTCAGCGACGCCGGTGGTTATCTGACTCCAGTCTGGAGTCTCAGGTGGAGGACAGAGCTCGGTGTGAGGAACGGCCCCGGCGTCTCCTGCAGTTTCACCGTATCTCTGACACCTCCGCGCCACCCAGGGCCTCGCCGCCACAGCCCAGCTTTGGAATTCAAAGCTTTATTTTTTATTATCTTTTTCCTGCAGATTGTAAAAACTGAACCACATCTTGCGAAACCATCTGCGCCGACTTTTATACCCGAAAAGTACACGCGTCTGAGACGAAACAGCCCCCGCCCTGAAGCGTGGTGCTTTAGTTTAATATAACTCAGCAGAAGTGTCATCACAGCCACGCGGCAGCGACGCCCCGAACACAAACGCCCGCCAGCAAAGCAAGAAAGAGGGAGTTTTAATGCGGGAAAGAAATGTCAGCTCCTTCCTGCCGGGGAATGACTGTACATGAACTCATCAAGCACCTCAGCAAGGAAGTGCGGAGCAGGGGGGGAAGTTTCCCGGCTCCTATCAGGCCCTGACAATGACAAATCAAAGTCAGGGAGACGCTGCCGGTTCTGTACAGTAAGACGCTGCCTGCCGACGCAGCCAACTCAAGGAAAAAAGTCTAAAAATGCCTCGGGCGCGGCGCCAGCTGTCAACAAAAGACATCGTTTGGGGCTGAATCGGGCCGCCGACGTTTCAAGGAGACGTTTAAAAAGGTACACGGACGTGCCGTCCATGTCTGTTAATGCACTCGGCTCGGCGGGTCACCACCACCACCGCGTCCCCGAACATCTCAGATGACATCCATCCTGTCTGTGCTGACCCCTTTGAGTCCTCAGCCACTCTGAGGAGTCTTGATGTTATAAACCCCTATAAAAAAAAGAGATAGAGAGGGAGAGGGAGAGAGGACGCAATCTTCGCCGGAGTTTGACAAGTAAATCAGTTTTAATGGGGGATAAAAAGTGGGAGAAATATTTCATCCCGGTGAGTTATGGCTCCACATCGGACAGGCATCTGTGAGTACACATGGATGTGCATGCATAATCGCTTCCACTGCGGGAGGAGGAGGAAAAAAAAAAACTCCCACGCGGGGAAAAAAAAGGGCATTTTGTAAAATAGCAGCTTATTATAATGTAATAACACAAACAAATGAAGCGGAGGGCACAGACCAAGGACGTCAGATTAACAATGCAGCAGCGGGCAGAGGGTTTCATCTATAAAACTGAATAAGGACTCACTTAGACACGAGCTGCGTTCTAATGAGGCCAAATTGTGGGGATTTAAAGGGAAATTCCCCCAATTTCATGTCAAAGTCAGCTCGCTTGTCACAAGAGGGAAGAAACTGCATATTTGGTTGATTTTTTTACTTAATCGGAGATGCAAAGAGAAGTTGATTAGTAGAAAATTAACCAGCAACTGATCGAATCATCAATTCATCTTTTTTTTCAGGGAAAAATTGATTTGGATCTACATCCTTTTTTTCTTATTTCTTTAGCCTTCTATGCCACTGAACTCAGGAGGTTGTCAAAGGTTGTCTTGACCTCTGCTGCTTCAGTTGTGACCACACAAAATGCATTTTTTAAAATCTGTCTATCTATAACTCTAAAGCAGCTTTGTAAAATATATTTCCAGGCTAATATTTATGCTTAAATCACAAACACAGCACATGTCTGGGCTACTTGTGAACATGGAGTTTAATTCCTTCCTTTTCTTTGACATTTTATTGAGTATTCAGTTCTGGATAATCCCGCTCCTCTATTATGTTTAAATATTAGAGGCTTAGAGCATGTTTGACTTAGTCCACCTTTAAAATGGCTTAATACACATGAAGTCAAAGCACATTTTTATCAGGTTAACAGGCTTGTCAAATTTGCTGTAGTGGGCAGAATACATGGGAAGGGGAAAACAAATCCCAGAGCTGTGTGTGTGTGTGTGTGTGTTATGCTATCTTGCATTAGCAAGTATGTGTGTGTGTGCCTACATGCATGTGCACACGTGCACACGTGCAAGCACATATGTGTCAGTCTGCAGGAAAAGCGCGTAAAGACAGACAAGCAACAACAGAGAGCCCTCAGGCAGGGAGGGAAGGGAGCAGCTGGTGCGCTGGGAAGTCGAAATATAAACACCACCAACTGGATTTATATAGTGAGACAGTTTCCAGGAACCGAGCTGATAATTTGCTCCAAAGGCAGCGCAATGAATTAGGAGAAAGAATTCATAATCAAGTCGTATACATTAACAGAGAGAAGTAAGAACCGCGGTGACGTGATGATGCTTCCTGATTCATGTGAGTATGCAGGCTGCCACGTTAATTAATAATAAATCGTATATGAATCAGGACTGAGAGGGGATGTCTGGTGAAAAGTGCATTGCGGTAATCAAATCTCAGGCAAACAATTGCCTTAATAAAGTTTTCTAGGTCAGCGTTGCGAAGGAGGGAGCGACTTCATCTGGGGGGAAAAAAGGGTGAGAGAGATTTTGGGTATTGATGTGACTGTCAGAGGAGTCTGGATCAAGGAGGTTTGAGCAGCCCTCCTTTGGGTAAAATGTGCAGCGACTGACAAACAAAGGAATGACAAATAAAGGTTTGGGAGCCAAAAATGCGGATTCTGGCTTCTGTGCAATGAACGTGGCTTTGAAAAACCTTTTTAAGGTCTAAGAGAAAAGAGTCAAGCTTTGTAAAACTGGATATCGTCGCTTTTATCGATCTCATTCATCAATACACACGGGTTTCTGCATCACGATTAGAGCTGGAGCATAGAGTCGATTAAAGGGTTATTCCACAAACACAAAACGGGTCCTGAAGATTCTGCAGGTTCAGGTTTCTCAGGTGATTTTGGCCAACTGATCTATCTTACAGTTTGAGGCCGTTGGTTTGGGCTAAACAAGGCCTTTGGGCCTTTTTTCACCATCATCTGACATTTTATAGACAAAACGTTTAATGGATTAACCAATAAAATAATCACCAGATTAATTTATAATGGAAATAATCATTAGTTGCAGCCCTTATCGTGAAACTAAGAGTATATAAAAAAAAAGAATAGGGCCAGCATGGTGATTAACAGTAAGTAATATAACTGGTTTATTGAGAGAGGGGACTATAAAAGTGCTGCTTGAACGACCTATGCAACACAATCTGTTGCAAAAGAATCACTGACGGAAACCCGCTGTGACGAGGAAGAACACACCTCAGGCGAGATGGAGAGGTCACGACGACATACTTACATTATTTAGCATCGAGGAAAGTTTGTACAAGCAAGAGGCGAAAAAGCTCAGTTTATGAATTGAATAATTTACACACAAGGATTAGAGTAAAAGGTGGTGGTGGGGGGGGGAAGAATGAACGTGATACTCCACCGCGTAAACGTATGCTCTCTAATTTATAAACAGCCACTGGGAAGTGTCTTGCATGCGTTGCATGGGAAATGAATGCGCTCCTGTTGTGCATTGAAATATGGTAACGCTGTCTGTGCATCTGTATCATCCCTCATAAAGAAAGGTTTACAATGACACATCTGGAAGGGGTGAGAGACATTTTACTGTTGGGGCGATGACTGATTCCCCCCCCTCCCAGGGACAAACACACCAACAAGACTGATGAGAATACTGCAGCTAATCCACTATTTAAACAGCTTCGCTAAAAAAGTGATTTAAAAAAAAACAAAACAATACATTAACACACGAATATGAGAGCAGGTAGAAAACAGCTGGATCAGCTCGTGTGTTGTGGAGGCACTTAAAAAAAATCACCATCTTGTATAAAAGTAGGAAAAACCATTAACATGATTAAACGTGGCGTCATTCAAGAAACTGAAAAACGCTTGAGCTGTGTTTCCTTTAAAGTGAAGTTCCACCCCCCCCAACACACACACACACACACACACACACACACACACACACACACACACACACACACTGAAGTTGATTTAATTAAAAAAAAAAAAAAAAAAGGGGGAAAAGAAAAGAACATGAAAGCATTCTGACACAACATACATCCACGCTGCTGGAAGTGATGCCATTCATTTTGCTGAATGAAGCACAGGAAAGAACTGTAAGTAATGCAACAATAGTCCCAGGCAAGGTCATAAAATTGAACAGCATAAAACAAAGTGTTGGAACATCTCGGGAGGGACGACCGACAATCTATAGAAGCATTCACTCAACACCGTGAGGATTCCTTCATCTTATCACAATGTTTAATTAACTGTTAACACGGATTCTAATAATGAAGGCAGCAGCCTCTTCAATCAGCCGGCCAAACAAAGGCCGCGCTGTCTTTTATGCCATCAAAGTCAATTATGTGGAAAATATTTGTAAGAAATAATGGAGATTGTAAAGGAAGACGACAAACAAAGTTGTTGAAACCTTTTTTTTTGTGTGTGTGTGTTGTTCTAAGAGATTTTAACACCTCACTTGCTTTCATAATTCATTTGATTAGGGACATATTACATTGATCTGTGCATTTACTAGATGTGATAAGGTGTCTTTTTTTCTCATTCTGATCACCATGAAATTTAAAGGAAGAGTGAGAAGAAAAAGTGGTTCAACGTTACCTGTATCTCTCTTGCATGGTATATGATAATCAGCCCCAGGAGAATGATTGTAGAAAGGCTTATCAGGCATTTTAGAGCTAATGAATACAGGGACTCCTGGAAAAGAGCGACAACACTAAAGCCAAACAACTTTACAACATCACACAGCACAAAAATCACATTCTTACATGTGCAGAGCAACACGTGTGACAAAAAAAAGCATAAATAATTCAGTACAATTCATCTTCTGCTGACATGTGATATCTTCTTCTTCTGTCTGCTATGGGATTCCCCTTCATGCATGGGACACTTTATTATAGTGAGCCCACACTTCCTATTCTAATTTAACCCATTAATGACACACCACTGGATGCAGTGTGTTCAGCAACACAGAATTTGCTTCTGTGAGAGGTGGAAACAACATGTTTTTGTGGTAAAGTCAAAAAGAAAATCTGAAATTTGCATTAAGATCATATTTACACTGGAGCAAAACTGAAGTTGAATCCAAACGGATACAGGTATTTCACACAAACATACATGTTCCAAAAAAATAAATGGGCCAGTGAGAACTTATTCTAAAACATATTTCCACTGCACTTTTGATGTAGCTCCACAATGGGACATTTAAAATTCCACAGTGGACATTAATGGGTTAAAAAAAACACTTTCTGGCAGAAGTTGTTTAATGCAAAAATAAAAAAAAGGCAAAAGGCTCCGCACTTAATTAACTCCAGATACGCACCTTTCCATAGGCTCCCCATGAGAGTTCAGTCTCTACAACCATAACAACGATCCCAAACATCCCAAAGATTAAAGCATAGTCGCTGAGCCGCTTCCTCTTCTCGAACAGGGCCCTCCGGTGCCCCAGCTTCTCCCCAATGTTCTGGTTCTTCTTCTTCCCCGACTTGCCGCTGATGTGGCTGCAGCCTCCCCCTCCTCCGCCGCCTCCTCCCCCGTCTCCCGATGCGTAAGGCATCAGGGTGGTGGAATTGTTCTCCGGCTTGGACGCCAGGGTGTCCGACGCGTCCGCGGCGGAGATGGGCTGCAGGGGCTGCGACTCGGAATCGAACTCGTGTATGTTTCTGCGGGACGAGCTCAAGTTGCTCAGCGGCCGCATCACGCCGCCGTTGTATCTGCAGCTGCTCATGGCTATTTCATTGTAGGAGTTACTGTCTTTGTGGCTGCTGCCCAGGCTGCTGCCCCGCTGCCGACCGCGGATCTGCTGCTGCTGCTGCTGCTGCTGCTGCTGCTGCTGAGGGCGAGGATGAGGATGAGGATGGTGTCTGGATGAACTACCATGACTAGAGGGTGTGAACTCGCAGACGCTGTACTGGCAACCTTGCCGCGCCGAAGACGTGTCGGAGGGCGTCCTCAAAGTTCCCACGGTGGTCGGCGACGTCCCGCGGAAGACGAGGCTCCGTCTGCGCGCGTCGCAGGTGCAGCCACTGCAGGTGCAGCACTGGTCGTGTTGCTGCTGCTGCTGCTGCTGCTGCTGTTTGCTGCCGAGCCGGTCCTCCCGCCCGCAGTAGTGCTGGTACTTACAGTGCTGGAGCTGCTGCTGCTGCTGCTGCTGCTGCTGCAACTGCTGATGCAACTGCTGATGCTCGGGGAAGAAATCGTGCTGCAGCTGCAACGGGGTTTCCATGTCAGTGCTGCCGTCCGGAGCAGCAGCGGCGGCGGCGGCGGCGGCCGGGTACCACGCAGCACCCGACGAAGGGCGTTATGGTACTTACGGGACGACGGAGCCGCCGCATGAATAGACCCATTTCGGCTCCGGTAGAATGTGAACGGAGCCTCCGATTGGGCAGGGGAGACCAAAACAACTGGCTCGACGTCATGAAAAGGTTGCAACCATGAAGCCCAGCCTTTTTTTTTTTGCTCTCCTCTCTCTCTCATCAGGACTAACAAAAACTAATTTCTTTTTTTTTTTTTTTTTATTCTGGGAGATCTGGCTGCACTTTTTGCAGCTTTATTTCAACAATTCTGGGCATTAAAGAAATGTGCTTTTTGTGTTGTTGCTAAACATCAATTCACCAATACACCTCTGCAAGATGCAATTTAGCTTTTGCACACACACACACACACACACACACACACACACACACACACACACACATACACACAGACAGGCCTATTCATAAATTTCCAGACTGATCCCCCCCCCCCTCCCCGTTTATTGACTTCATAGGAAACACACGTAGCTCGCTGTCACCGCTGATTTACGCCGCCAGTTGATTTCATTCAGCTCATTGGCCGCCGCGCACGTGACCATGCGGGCCCGTAGCACCTGTGCTCCGCAGCCGCAGATTGATGTGACCGCCGGTGGCCGCGTTATTAATGGAGTAGAAGAGTTATACCACCCCGAGGAAATACAGCCAACTGCCCGAGATTGAGCAGCTGTGGGGGCATAAACCACCGGCTGAAACCCAATCATCCACACGTCCTGGCGTTGCAGCAGCAACAAATTTAGTCTCGGTGCTGTTCGGCTGAATGGGAGTTATGCTTCCTTTCCCCCTCCTCGCTAAAAGAGCGAAGCTTTGCATTGGAATTGTTATAATGTCTCTCATATATATAACAGTGTAGATTATCAACACATAGACACATACGCAAACTTGGACATGGCACGTCTTAATATATCGATTAAAATATCATATTATGGGATATAATTGTGCAGGCATGGATTGGAGAGTGGAGCTGTCCCCGCACCTGGAACTCGCTCCCTAACTTTCAGCACCGTGGACAGCTCCACTCGCTCATTGATCACCGCCAACCTTTAATAAAACTGCACAGGATCGCAATGCGCACTTACTCCTGATTGGCTGGACGCGGGGACCACCTGACACCTCCCACCTACTTGAGGCGGAAGCTCTCTGCCTCTCTCTCTCTCTCCTTCTGTTGTGTGTGTGTGTGTGTGTGGAGTCAAATGAATGAAGGCAGACTACATCAATTCCAGCCACATTATCGCCAGCAGGACGGAACGCGCTCACACGGAGACACGGGACACGGCCACAGGACGCACGGCTGGAGGGGTTTAAGGGTCATGTTTCTGCTTCTCGCTATTGCCTGGATGCACACATGCCAGTTATTTCCTTATTATACAGCAGTCTTACACAAATATCCTCACACTCTTTGTGATGATCTATCATTTACAATCACCACGCTGACATTGACTGTTTCATCACAGCAGAGCAACACCACATTCTGCAGAGCTCACTTAAAAAAACAAAAAACAAAAAAAAAAACACTGATTCAGATCCACTTTCCATACATGCAGCTGAGCCGTTTCCTAATTTACAATTCATGGTGAGGACGACTGGTGAATGACAATTATATATTTGACAAACACAAATAAAAACTAAAAAAAAATGAAAAAAGGGAAGGATGGGGAAAAAATACCCTAAAAAGCAGAGAATATGACAAACAGGTTGGGTACTGCATGCATATATACATAAATACACCCATATGTATATATATATGGAAAAGAAAGACCTTTAAGAGATGTTTGGTACATGATATTACTGCTGAGCCTTCATTCACTCTCAGGTAAAATCCCTTTAAGCTTGAGCTCATGTGGGTGATAATTCTCATCAGAGTATCAAGAAAAGTATAAACACATTAAAGATTTTGCTCTCAAAATTTGCTCAGGACCCTTAAAGGTCCGTTACTACATCCGATTTCTTCGTGATGGAGGTGCAGTTATTGGTGTTGTTAGGGGCTTTCCTGCTGGTTTTATTCTCTGTGTTCCAGTTGATGCTCCATCTAGTGGCTGTTTTTCTTATGAATGCAGAATTGAAAATGAACATGATAACAATGGATGAGGAGAAGCCACAATTCCCCCTTCATCATGTTAGTTCATAAAACTGACACGTTTTAGTCAGATATCTCAGATAACATGAATATAAGGAATAAAACACCTTTTGTCTTTACAGCAGCCGTACTGGTGTTACTAATGATACTAATGACGCTTCCTTCTAGTGGAGCGGATCCTTTCCTGTGAGCCGACATGCACACGAGCAGCTTCCTGAAATGGAACCTTAATCAGCAGGACCGGCAACACCTGTTTACCTACTATTTCATGTCAACATGGCTGCCGTGAAAGAAAAAAACAAGGAAACGTCTTTACAGAACTACAGAAAAAATACTCAATAATGCGTCCTGGTTAGGATGAGAATGTTATTTACTGTAATAAAACTCATATTTATTTAACTTTCAATGTATTTATGATTCCATACTGGTTGTTTTCTGGTTTCTATGAAAACTTGCCGATGTTCTATGAATTCCATCTCTGTATATTCTGCATATATAGTCACCATTGGTCACCATCATTCAGACCAAGTGTGTTTTATATTATATTTCAGTTTAATGAATAAATCGGTGGTTTGTGAGCGTTCAGGCCTCTGAAACGAGCTACAAATAAAGCTACAGACTCAGCAGTCCAAACGTCCGTGTGCTTACCTACTGGATTCTGCTTTTATTTGATCACGATGACAAGTATTTAAAAATAAATAAATAAATAAAAGTGCAGTGAGTAGAAACGTGATCGACCTGCTTACCTGACAGAAACAGAAACAGCTCGGCAGGGATTCTCCTTTGGGTGAAATTTCTTTGCTTCTTCAAGAGCACGAACGTCTGGAAAAAATCCTCAAACTCAGTTTCATCCCGTGCTGGAGCAGCGTTACGTTTTCCCTTCAAAGAGAGGATTGATGAGATGATTAGATATTACATAACATTAGCTTAATACAATAATTGTCTGAGATTTTTGCGTAACATTACTCTCCTACCACTGCTGCATCTTCCTGTCATTCTAACACTGGCCGATCACAACACTTATTAGAATCTAAAAACACACGATCATTTCATTTTTTACAATGTAATTACAGTCAACCAAAGGGATAATGAACTGTTTTTCTAAACTCAATTTTAACCCTTTTTGCTTTAAGGTATAAGATAAGATAAGAGAGGATAACTTTATTGATCCCACAACGGGAAAATTTGTCTGTTACTGCAGCGTTACAGAATAAAGAAAAGAAAATAAAAGCTGAAGAAGATAAAAACTATAAAAAAAATAAAAATAAAAATACACAACACTATGTACAAATTCTTAGAATTTGTTGATCCGCATACACAGTATGCATTATGGACATAGAATGGAGAGAAAATACTAATAAATAGTAAGAAAAAAGTATGCATAAGCAAAGCATATATACATACATACATGCACATACATACCTACATACATACACATACACACATATTTGCATATATATATATATGGACATACATAGAATAGAATAGATAAACTTTATTGATCCCACAACGGGGAAATTTGTGTGTTACTGCAGCGTTACAGATAAAGAAAAAGTAAGATAAAGTTGAAGAAGATAAAAAAAAACTAAAAAAAACTATAAAAAAAATAAAAAACACACAACACAATGTACAAATTCGCAGAATTTATACACAGTATGCATTATCGACAGAATGGAGAGAAATACATGTTCACGCACATACATAGCCAATGCACACTTAAGGTTCAAGGTGTGTGTGTAGAGAAAAGTGACCAGTGAAAAAGTGACTACAATATAATAGAGAAATTTCACACACCAGACAAGACACACCTCATTTATTATTTGTTAGATTAAATGATGACGGGCCCCACGATTGGCTGGCGACCATCTGGGGTGTATCCCTGCCTCTCGCCTTAACGCGCTGGGATAGGCTCCAGCAGACCCCTGCGACCCCGAAAGGGAATAAGCGGGATAGACAATGGATGGATGGATGGAAATGATGACGGGTCTAGATTAAATCACGACAAGGTAATTTCCAGTTATTTTGGTGAGAGTAACCTAAAATTAATGAAATAGTAGTGTAATGCATTTTAAGTGAGGTAATACTGTAATTTAACAAATTACTTTTAAATGACTAACAGGTAATAATAAGGCATTATTACAGTTTTTAAGTAACGCTCTCATGCTGTCAATTAAAGTCACTGCAACACATTTCTATCTATTTATTATCAGATGAAACCTTTAAAAGCGTTAATCACATTTTAATGGCCGTGTTTGGCTGTTATCTTGGGTTTCAATTCACCCCGGGGCTTGTTTTTTAATAACTTTTCAGCCCCTGAAACCACAGACTCTGGACGAGTCAAAACCGTGATACCAATGATACTAATTAAGGTTCCGTTTCAGTTAGCGTGGCGGAGCCTTTCCAGTGAGCCAAACATGCACAATGGCAGCATCCTGACTGCTTGACCTGAGTGTAATGGAACCTTAATGAGCAGCGCCGGTACCACCTGTGTTTACCCAACTATGTCAAAAAGGCTGCCGTGAAAAATGGAGCAATCCATTGTGCTCGGAACTCGGAAAAAACAACGACCTCCGTCATGGAAAAGAAAAGAAGAGGAAGAAGGAGGAAGGAGAGCAGAACAGTCAAAGTCAGAAGTGGGAAACTCAAGATTCACGTCGTCCTGTTCACAGTGTGTGTGTGTGTGTGTGTGTGTGTGTGTGTGAGAGACAAACAAACATTATAAGATTACACATACGATTTATACATATCAAGATATATTAAAAATACTTTCAAATGTGCATTTTTTAAAGTTGAAGCTGAAAACAATCAAAAACTATATCTCCCCTCAGTCCAGCGTCCCAATTAATTTAGAAGCTGAGGATGTATTATTATATTGTAAAAACGAGGAACCAAAATTTCAACACATAACTAATCTAATTATTCTAATTGCAGAGTTTCATATCCACAGAGCTAAGTTTTATAAAGCTCGCCCTCTCTTTACTGTTTAAAACTGAATTTAAGAACTTTATTGATTATAATAAAATGATCAATATCAAGATAGCAATTGAAGAACGATTATTATGTAAATATCTTGATATTATTCTATATTTTTATTATTATTTCTCCTTATTCCTTGATATTATTTCCTCATACACCGCAATGAAAGAAAAGATGGGTTAAATCAAGGTTTCAAAGCAACACACTTCATTAAAATGTGAAGTTGGACATTAAAACTAAATATTTAAAGTTCAGATTTTTGTCAACTCAATATTAATCATAACTTTTTACTGTGTATTTGTGCTATCTCTATTGACTATGGGATTCAAATGTGGAAATATCCCTTTAACACTGCTAGCATCAGTTAGCCGCTAACGGCTAAGCACAGAAAAGCTTTGTGTTTAAATGTTATCCAGTTGGGCATTAAAACTAAATATTTAAAGTTCAGATTTTTGTCGATAATAACTTTCTACTGTTTATTTGTGTTACTATTGGTATGACTATTGGAATAATCATATTTTTTATTTTTTTTAAAATGCAGAACTTTTCCTTTAACACGACACCCTGCTAGCATCGGTTAGCTGCTAACAGCTAAGCACAGAAAAGCTTTGTGTTTAAATGTTATCCAGTTGGGCATTAAAACTAAATATTTAAAGTTCAGATTTTTGTTGATAATAACTTTCTACTGTTTATTTGTGTTACTATTGGTATGACTATTGGAATAATCATATTTTTTATTTTTTTTAAAATGCAGAACTTTTCCTTTAACACGACACCCTGCTAGCATCGGTTAGCTGCTAACAGCTAAGCATAGAAAATCTTTGTGTTTAAATGTTATCCAGTTGGGCATTAAAACTAAATATTTAAAGTTCAGATTTTTGTCGATAATAACTTTCTACTGTTTATTTGTGTTACTATTGGTATGACTATTGGAATAATCATATTTTTTATTTTTTTAAAAATGCAGAACTTTTCCTTTAACACGACACCCTGCTAGCATCGGTTAGCTGCTAACAGCTAAGCATAGAAAAGCTTTGTGTTTAAATGTTATCCAGTTGGGCATTAAAACTAAATATTTAAAGTTCAGATTTTTGTTGATAATAACTTTCTACTGTTTATTTGTGTTACTATTGGTATGACTATTGGAATAATCATATTTTTTATTTTTTTAAAAATGCAGAACTTTTCCTTTAACACAACACCCTGCTAGCATCGGTTAGCCGCTAACGGCTAAGGACCGAAAAGCTTTGTGTTTAAACGTTAAAAAAATGTGTGGGTCGCTTTCTACATTACGACACAACTCAAAATAGGAAGCATGCATCATTTAATGATAAATTAAAAGAAGTTAAAGGTTGTTTAAAGATAAAAGCGTCAATGAACCACAATATAAGATTTAATTATTAACAACTCACCATATTATTTCAGAGCATACAACTAGCTTGTTGTGCTAACTTACATTATGGTTTTAAATGTCTATAATTTATATTTTTAGGTTTTACCAACACAAATAACTCTTTTAGGCCAAAAAAATATATATTGATGGTTTTGTTGTCATGTCTAATGTATGTTAAACACTGCAAAATAAAGTCATGCAAGTAACTTAATTTAATCTAAAATGTTTTAAGAAATATATTTGATCTTGATGGTTTGGATTACAAGTTATAAAATAAAGGATTAAAGCTTTTCCAGTGCACTAAACAACTATAAAACTCAGCCTTTTTGTCTTACCCTTAACTCTTTAAGCATAAATCCACCCTACGCACCAACAATCTGTTTAAAATCACACACCTGACACTGCAAATATCACACAGCAATAAATAAAGAGAAATCGAGGCAGTGGGGGGAGCGATGAAAAGGAATTATTTAAACAAATGAAAAAACAAAGCGATAAACATTCCCGGAGGTTGATGATTTATTGTGAAATTCCAGTTTTAGATGCGTTCCCCATTCCCCCCCCAAAAAAGCAACGCCACCGGCCTCCATTGTGCTGGAAATTAATTGAACATGATTTATTCAGCCGCGAGTCGTATGGACACTGGACACCCGACTGGAGTGAGGAACTCGTCCCGCGGCAGCATTCTGCACCTGTTTTCACTCCAATTCCTCCTGATACCTGAATCCCGACGGCTTTTTTTATCCGCGTCACACCTGACAGAGACGCCATTTGTGTCGGCGCGGGAGATTTACTGGCAATCTGGTTTAAGTGCCACGCTCAAGGGCATGATGGCGCCATATATACAACGCGGGATTTTAACTCCAGTTTCGGGTTTATTTCCGGGGAGCGCGGTGATCTACCGCCGCCGTGCTGGTTTCTTTGTGGATTTGTCATTTGTAAAACGGGCAGCGGGCCTGCACTCTGTGAGCAGGAGTTGGTCAGTCCGGTCACTCCACGTGTGCTTTATGGCCGCCGAGGCCGCAACGATGGATGTGTTGGAGTGTGTTTTTTTATCCAAAAGACAAAAAAAGGGAAAAAACCTGCTGCCCCACTCCACACCCGACATGTCTGAACATTATTTTTACCATGAGTACAAAACTTGTTCCCACTTCGCTTGACATTTAAACTAAATTAATCCATCATGAGGAACTTTGATTACAACTTCATGAAGCTCAGAGAGCAGCTGTCAGCTGATTTTTTCGACTCAACAGTATTAATAATTTTTTACTGTTATTTTAGCAATTTCTCTCAAAAATTCCTAAGCTATGACTCTGGGGATCATGACGATGGGCCATTCTTTCAAAAATGTGGAACTATCCCACCAAAATTTCAATACATAACTAATCTAATTATTCTAATTGCAAAGTTTCATACTCACAGAGCTAAGTTTTATATTTATTAATATCAAGAAATATTTATGTGCGAATATACTTGAAGAAGTATTATTATGTAAATATCTTGATATTATTCTAGATTTGTATTATTATTTCCTTATTCATGTATATATGAGATATAAGATGCCAATTTGCAAAATTGATGAATGTATATTGAATATTTATCAATAAAGCTGTATTAAAAAAAGAGAAAGAGACAAGAATTAGTTCTGACCTCACTATGATAACAAGTTCTACACAGTTTATCTCCACTAATGAAGCTGGTTCTGATCGGAAGTCGGGAATACCGTCTCGGAATTATCGGATTCTGACGTTCCATGGATTACACTGCACTGAAAACTAAATATTTAAAGTTCTAATTTTTGTCAACCGAAGAGTAATAATAACTTTTTACTGTGTATTTGTTCCATTTTTTTTTCAAAAATTCCCATTTCTATGACTATGGGAATCATGACGATGGGCGATTTTTTCAAAAATGTGGAACTTTCCCTTTAACACAACTGCTAGCATCAGTTAGCCGCTAACGGCTAAGGACCCAAAAGCTTTGTGTTTAAATGTTATCCTGTATCATTTAATGTTAAATTAAATTAAATCAAAGGTTGTTTTAAACCTAATTGTGTGAGTCCAACTTTACTGCATTAGAATTATTGTATTGAACCACGATATAAAGATTTAATTATTAGCGACTCACCATATTATTCTGGAGCATGAGGATTTTATGGTAAAGCAGGGAGGTTCACATCTGACATACTGTGAACATGTTATTTTAACACGAGCACAACATGATTCTGTGAACTTGTTCCCTTTCGCTGGAGATTTAAACAAATTAATCCATCATGAGGAACTTTGACGACAACTTCATGAAGCTCAGAGAGCAGCTGTCATTTTGGACAGATTATATAAGTGTCTATTACGTTGGTATTTTTAAACACTGATGGTGGTTTTATTCCACAGTCTGACATGTGCTTTTTTATTTTGATGAGACCTTATTCTGGGTCAAATAACCGGATGATTTTCTAGCATCTGTCTGGAGTCAGATAAAACCCAGAATGTTAAAGTGGACTTTTCCCAGCCTTGTTGTAATGTGAATAATTTCCCTTCAATGCTTATGTTTTGCTATGAGCTTTATAATAAAGGTTAAATTCATGCTTTGTGCTTCAAAACATTACTATTATGCTTTTCCTTCCCATAAATGGAGTAAAGAAATCACTTATTTCCACCAGAGCTTATGTTTAACGATTGAGGGGGAACGTTATTTTACAGTCTAAGGGATCAGATAAAGTTTATTCTACTTTATGTAAAACTGTTCAAGACACAAAAATAGATCCAGGATTGAAATTTCATCATATTTTAACTAATCAGGTTTTTAGAGGGAAATTAGGCTTGGATTTTAGAAAAATACAGTTTAAAAAGCTTAAGTGGAACAAAAGACTTGATACAGAAGTCATGATTTGTTGAATCCACAAGGTTTTTTTTTTTCTATTTTTTTAATCTCATTTTAACTCAATCTACTTAAGAAGATGAAACAGGACTTGAGTCTCGTCGGGTTGGCAGCACGAAGCGTTTTTTGGAAATAGTCGGTTGATATAAGTCAACCTGCTTCGCCTGTGGTTCACACTCACATAATGAGAATATATTGAGTGTGTGTCCGAGGCTGAAAAGCTCCTTGTAAAGTGAACCTGTGCGTCATTCATTATTCATCGTGATCAAGCGTTACCATGACTCTCGTCTACTTGGGAGCACCTTACGAGTTTGGCACGACTCCTTCGGCGTCCGTTTCTGCTGCCAAACGTTTCTGAGACAAAGAGCCGAGGCCTGAACATGCAGCGACGGAGGAGACTCAACATGTGATGGTGTCAGCTGATGCTGCCCCCTGGTGGCCAGCGAAAGAGGCCTCACTGGAGATTTATCACTTTGTTTAAAAGCATCAGAAAAGTACGGAACTATAAAACAAAAAAAAAAAACTCTGTTTGTTCGGGTATTTTTCTGTTTGTTTGTATTTCTGGGTGATTTTTTTTCTGTTTTTTTGTTATAATTTTTTCAGCCCTGGTTTTCCTGAATTATTGCGATACTTGGAAATGCAGTGGATTTATAGTGGCTCATGTATTATCATAGATACTTTTTTACAGGTATTTTTGTTTTTCAGTTTTTTTTTTCTGGAGTTATATTTTTCTGTTTTTCTGACTTACTTTTGTTTTCTGGTTTTTCTGTTTTAAGTTTCTTCAGGCCATTTTTTTAAATTATCGTGATACTTCTACTACTACCTAAAAAAGCTCTGTTTTTTGGGGTGTTTTTTGCTTGTTTATGTTTCTGGGTTATTTTTTGTAAGTAAGTCCTTCATCCCTGTGTTTTTCTGTAATTTTTTTTCTGAATTATTGCGATACTTTAAAATCCGATGGATTTATAGTGTAGATTTGTTTGTTTGTTTTCCAGGATTATTTTTCTAATGTTTTTATGAGTAATATTCTTCTGTTTTTTTGACCTACACTCATTATCTTTTTTTCAGGCCTGTATTTCAGGGTAATTTTTTCTAAAATATCATGATACTTCTACTACTACTACTACTACTACTACTTAAAAAAGCTCTGTGTTTTGGGTTAAATAATTTCTTTTTTACTGTTTTTTGGTTGTTTTTTTTGGTAATTTCAGTCTGTGTTTTGGGGTAATTTTTTTGGACATTTTAATATTAATATTAATTCAAAATAATTAATATTTTTTTCAGCTATGTTTTTCGTTTTTTTTTAACTACCATGATACTACTACTACTACTTCTACCTATAATTATTTTTTGTTTTTTCCTGACTATTTTTCCCCCATTTTTCTGACTAACTTTTTTCTGTTTTTCATTTAAAAAATTTTAACGGTGTTTTTCAGGTACATTTTTTTTTGTTATCTTGATACCACAAAGAACTCCCATATCGATAGATGACAGTGGATACTATATTGATAAAATAGGCATGTTCATCATTTTGTTGAGCTACTACAGAAAACAGAATGACAGTAAGTTTATTCTATCAACATACTATCATCTGTCAATATAGGCTGTCTTGCAGGATTGCGACAAGTTTTCACTTTTAGAAAAAAATCCTAATCAACAGGTTTAAGATCATTGTACAAGGCAAACTTGTTAAAAGTAGCATCATAAATAAGTCAATTAATGCAGATATAAAAATATGGCCTGATTAAGCATCATGATAAAAAGATTGACAAACTTTCTTTAACCGCTTTGGCTGAGTGGCGTCATTTATTTTATTTCTTGACCATCCTGTCACATCGTTTTCTTGCTGTCACTGACCATCAATTGACATATGTGGTTCACATCAGCTGGTCGCCTTTTTAACGTGTTCCCCTCTCATCTCCACCTCCCCGTCGCTGCCCCGTCTTCACAGATTCATCAGCCTCATCACTTCATCACTCTCCTCCTCCATCAGACTCCGGCTGAAGGATTTATCTGGCTGCGGCTGCTCAGGCCTGATGGATGTCGTTATGATAATTGCAATGGAAAAAATGAATTACCGCCCCCCATGAAAACTCCAGAGTGACGTCCAGCATTCGTCTTGTCTGTCAGTGTAGAATAAAGTTTTTTTAAACAGTTTAGCAGGCTGAGTTCATCAGAAGTGATTATTCGTTGGTGGGGGGAGGGGGAGGGGATCGAGTCTCGAATACAGAATGACTGGCTTCTGTAACTCAGCGCAATGCTTTGCTTTGCTTCTGCTGTCTGGATGGAACTTTATTGCACTCACCGCTGTTGGTTTTGGCCGCCTCGGGCAGCTGTTTTTTTTTTTAACCCGCTCAGCAGCAAACAGACACAGTTAGCAAACCAGCTGGTGAATATAGTGGAGTATTTAGCAGCTCGCAGCCAGAGAGAGAGTGTTGTACTCACATTCACCAGGTTAAGGGAAAAACACTCGGTGGGAGGTTTATCAGATGCTCTTTGACAATGAAGAGTCTCACTAACAAAAGACAAGTGCAAACAATCAAAGTCAACAGGCAGACAGAGGGACGTGTAAATGATCAACTGTTTTATGACAGGTTTAACATATTCAGGAGGATGTGGCGACTTGTATCTGAGGCCAGAATACCAGTGATCGCAGGTTTGACCTTTTAAAACCCCAAAAAAACCCTTTCAGTTTCATTACTACATCACGTCAAATACTCATATGCTAATCATATATGTTTAACATAAACAGCATTGAGTTTTATTCATAAATCACATTTTAAACCTGAGCTCCAACACTAAATAAAGTATTTTTATCTGTAGCAAAACACAGTCAATATATATCATCAATATCCACATCATCAATACAATAAGAAAATAGTTTAATATAATATCAGTAGTAGGGCTGCAACTAACCACTTTTTAGTTTTAATTGGGTTTATTATAATTTCCTTTTTAATGATCCTCAGTGTGATTTCTATGATTTTATGGACAAATAATAGATCATTGAACTCGTATCCTATTATTCATTGAACTTTGCATTACAGATAATTTCGCTTCTTTTAACAGTTTTTATCCTGATTTGGGTCAGTTTGGTCTTGTTTTAAGTTTTAATTATTTTTTTTAGCTGTAAAATACAATGATAGATCCTTTTTCCCAATATTAATACTATATTTGCTCAGTAACAGCAACATAAATTGGTTCTGACTCTTCTGTAGTCACCTCACATTTATTTTGACACCAGGTTTAAGTCAAATAACCTTTGTGGTTTTATTGTAATTATTATTAATAGCAGGAAAGCTGATAAATAAGCCTGACCGTCATGTAGGGTGTAGAGATATTCCATATTTATTATCATTTATAGCAGGAAAATACAGTCTGACCTGATGACACACCAAAGTCTGTAGGATTCATCCTCTGAGGATCCTGAATATTTGTAGGAAATTTCCCTTCAAACCTTCCAGAGTTTGCTGAGATATTTCAGCCTGAACCAAACAACTGACAGACCAGCCTTGATGTCTGTAATAGAATAAAAAAACATCTAAATCCTAACAGGGTTTGTGCCTTTTATTCCCCACAGTCAACCTTCAGAAACACTGCAACATCCTGACTGGTAGCTTTTCCTATTATACATTCACCAGTCTCCCTTTATTATATATAGAAATATAACATATAATAACATATTAGAAATATAATATTATTCCACAGTGTTCCAGAGACAGATGATGATTTGATGAACGACACAGCTCAGACTAGATTAAATATTTAAATTATATTTATATTTTCAGCACCCATTTTCAGTTAATTTTTTATCTTATTTGTTTATTTTTCAGTTTTCCTGCTTAAAAATGATAATAAATGTGGAATATCTCTACAACCATAAAGCTTATCAGACTTAAATCTGGAATAAAAATAAATGTACAACATATGAGGTGACTACAGAAGAGTCAGAATCTATTAATGTTAATTTATGTTGCTGTTACACAGGAAAAAAGTAGTATTGAATTTTACAGATAAAAAAACTTTATTTAAAATTTAAAACAGGACCAAACTGACCAAAATCTGGAAAAAAGCTAAATTATCTGTAATGCAAAGTACATTGATTAATACGATCAAAGTTCAAATATCAATTATTTGTCCAAAAAATCAAAGAAATCACAAAGAGGATCATTCCAGAACATAAGGAATATTTTCTGTAAGATGTTTAAAAAGGAGATTATAAAGGAGCCAATTAAATAATCCCACAAACAGCTCCAATCTAAATAAATATCTAAATAGTGGTTAGTTGCAGCTACTACTGATATTATATTAAACTATTTTATTATTGTACTGATGATGTGGATATTGATGATATATATTGATGCTGTAACAGGAACATTGGGTTTTACTGACAGCTTTAGTTTATTTGCAGATGACATAAAATAATATATATATAAAATTCTTAGTTTAAATAATCATTCTTTTATGTCATATTTTATATTATTGATGCTGTAACAGTAACATTGTGTTTTACTACAGATAAAAATACTTTATTTAGTGTTGGAGCTCAGGTTTAACATGTGACTTATAAATAAAATTTCAATGCTGCTGCAGGAGGTTTTAGCTTTTAACAGATCAAACCTTAAATTGCAGCAGATCAGGCGGCTCCATAAGAGCAAAACTCTGTTCTTACTGGAAAAGTCACAGTTTTACATCCATGACGTGAATCTAAAACAAGCTGCAGCTGTTGTTTGATTGAATTGCTCTTGAATTGAACTTGTTCTTCCGTTACGTTCCGTTCCTGCTGTGATCTTCTTCCCGTGTTATACCAGGATGTGAGGGGCTCTAAGGCTTGAAATGACAGCTGCAGTTTACATGAACAAAAAGTTAAAGAGACAACCACACATGATCCTTTTCTTTTGTTCTTTGCTCCCGGCTGCTGAAAATAACTCAACCACCCAACGCTGCTGTTCATAGTGTTTCGGGCTGATTTGCAGAGAATGCAATGAGCAATATTAGTAGTTTGGTACCGATGGTGTCATTTTTGTCCTGGAATCGTACTTTTAGAGGCCGTTACTTTCACAAACCAGCCTCTGTTTCTCAGTCATCCCTCTCATCCGCCTCCTTCAGGTACAGCAGATCCCCTCCTTCCATTTATAATCTGTATTTCTCCCTCAGATCTCGGTGCAGTAAATTTTCCTCTTTTTCCTCCTCCCGATTGTTCCTCTCTGGAGGGGACGGGGCGGCACTCTCTGTCCGCCAGGGTTTTTTTTCTTCTGCGAAGCCTCATCAAACGCCTGAAGGGATTTCTGCAAAAACAACTAAACACTTCTGACACGTCTCAAAAAGTAAAAAAAGACTTAAAAAGGTTCCGGGCGATGTACTGACTCCTAGGAGCAAGGCGACAAGTAATGACTGGCAAGAGGAAAAAATACAGTTTTAAAGGCATTTATCTGGTTTCTCAATATGTACGTGTTGGTTTCATGTCATTTGAAAGTCCATTTGTGCCATTTTTTGGGGGGAAAAGTCACACGGAAAGTGATATAAACTGAAAAAGAATGATATTTTTACATATTTAATCCACCTAGGATACAAAAACGAGTTGATAGCTTGTGTCTATTTAATGATCTGCGTCATTCAGCAGTGACACTAAATCATTCCTTATGTTTAGTTTTCTGCTCATCACTCGACGCCTCTGTGACTTCTCATTATTCCAATGAGTTTGTCTGTTTTAATTGGAGTTCTGGGCTACTTCTTAACGTGTGAATTTGACAGAGATGATTCGTAAAACGGTTCATTTTTCCGCGTTTCTTTTTTACGCAGCGTCGGCCATTACAACTCGCGTGGGGCCGTAAATAGAAACTCTTGCAGCTGCGAAGGCTTTTTCATCTCCACAGGAGGAAAACAACACACACACACACACACACAGTCCTGTGACAGCTTTTTTTTTTTTGAAGTTTCAATCTCTTTTCGGTCTGTCTGGAGTGTTTTGTCATCTGAATCCTCCGCCTCGCCGGAGACGATGCGAGGCAGCAGCCGTCACCAGCTCCTTCCTGGAGGTCAGCTGTGTGACATCTGCCTGACGCGCTGTGATAGCGTGTGTGTGTGTGTGTGTGTGTGTGTTTCATTAGAGGCAGGCAGGCTCGGAGGATTTAGCTCTCACGCGCCGCAGATGAAAGGGACGCGTCTTGATTGCAGAAAATTCGACATCACACTTCAAGGGTTTTGGGATTGTGCAACATTAGCATAATGTGACCTCAAAGGCTCCAAAAAGCCACTTTTTTTTTTTTTTTTTTATTATTTGGATGTGACTCCTCAGTGTTGACTGTCAACCATAGAGGTCAGTTAACCAGTAAAAGGAGTTAGTTTTTAAGTGGGGGGGAGTTCAGTTTATATGTGGAACAAGACAATCACAGACCTTGAACAGAGAAAAACCTCCTGATACAGGTTCAGCAATAAGTTCTAATTATAAATCTCATGTTAAACCTGAGCTCCAACACTAAATAAAGTATTTTTACTGCAGTAAAACCCAATGTTACTGTTACAGCATCAACATATATCATCAATATCCACATCATCAATACAATAATAAAATAGTTTAATATAATATCAGTAGTAAGGCTGCAACTAACCACTATTTAGATATTTACTTTAGATTTCAGATTTAATTGGGTCTTTTATAATCCCCTTTTTAATGATCCTCCGTGTGATTTCTATGATTTTATGGACAAATAATGGATTGTTGAACTCTTATTCTATTAATCATTTAACTTTGCATTGCAGATATTTCTGATTTGGGTCAGTTTGATCTTGTGATTATTTAATTGGCTCGTTTATAATCTCATTTTTTAACATATTACAGAATAAATTCATCATCATCTGGAATGAGTGTGATTTCTAGGTCTTAATTGATTACTAATTGAACTCTTATCTCATTATTCATTGAAGATAGTTTAGCTCGTTTTATTTCCTATAGTTTGGTCTTGTTTTAAGTTTTAAATAATCTGTAGTAAAACACAATTTTATATTTGCAATATTTTACCTTATATCTAGTTATCTTCTTTTCCTGATTTGAGTCAATTTGTTCTTTCTTTTAGGTTTTAAATTAATGATGATAATAAACCTCCTGATACAGCAGCAGCATTGAGTTTTAATCATAAATCACTTATAAAACCTTCAGCTCCAACACTAAATAAAGCCTTGGGCCTAAAACGGATGCTTTATTTTCCCCGATTAAAAAATAGCAGAAGACACTTATATGATGGAATTCACACTCATTCTCCATCTAGGTTTTTTTTGCATGAATGCTGGAAAATGAGTAACTTTTACTATTGTTTCGACCAAAGTCTGTCACCACAATTGGTCTAAATCCCTGAGGTGACGAGCGAACACGACGACTCCTCTCACATTCTTTCTCTTCTCCTTCAGAGGTAGTTAATCATTTCACAGTTGGCGAGGGTATAAATCTGCAGCGGCGTTTTTTTTCTTGTTTATTTGACTCCAGACATAAGACGGGCCCGGCTCTCGCTATGCCACAGTACTTAACACTGCTGGTAGGTAATATTTAAGATTATCTTGTGTCGACCTTTTTTTTTTTTCTTTATGGGAATGTCAAGCTCAGGAATAAATGAAAAACGCTCTGAGTGATCGCTGTAGCCTGCAGGACCGAGATGAGCATTCGGCATTAATAATTTAACATCAGTACTCAGATCCTTTACTTGAATAAAAGCTGAAATAGTTTTGTCTAAAAATACCCGATAACAAGGAAAAGTCCTGAATTCAAAATGATACTGAAGTAGAGTATCATCAGCAAATGTAGATATAGCATAAATTGTAAAAGAGTTAATTATAGACACTGTTGTGTTGTTATAATATATTACATACTACTAAACATATTATTGCTTATTTGTTTGTTTCACACGGTTTGTATAGAAATAAAAGAATGATAATTTAAACTAAGAATTTAAAATATAATATATATATATTTTTTTATGTCAAATCATCTGCAAATTAACTAAAGCTGTCAAACAAATGCAATGGAGTAAAAAAGAACAATATTTATCTCTAATGTGCAGTAAAACTATAAAGTAGGATCAAATGGAAATTTTCAAGTAAAACTATAATATGGTAATCAATGTTTTAGACCGCATTGAGTTTTATTCATATATGACATAAGCTCCAACACTAAATAAAGTATTTTATCTGTAGTAAAACCCAATGTTACTGTTACAGCATCAATATATATCATCAATATCCACATCATCAATACAATAATAAAATGGATTAATATAATATAATATAATATCAGTAGTAGGGCTGCAACTTTTTTTTAATTTAGATTTGAGATTTAATTGGGTCCTAGATATATATATATATATATACAATACAACAACAATTTTTGGCAATTTTCTCACTATATTTGCAGCAACATAAATTGATTCTGACTCTTCTGTAGTCACCTCACATGTTGTAGATTTATTTTTATACTAGTAATTTGTACAGAAGCTTTGTAGATGTCGAGATATTCTAGATTTATTGTCATTTATTTTTGCCATTATTGTCATTATTGTCATTTTTGCAATGGCCTGCTCACTGGTCTCTCTAAATGAGCTGTTAAACAACTACAGAACATTCAGAACGCTGCAGCTCGAGTCCTGACTAGAACCAGAAAATATGACCATATTAGTCCAGTGCTCATGTCTCTGCACTGGCTTCCTGTCACTCAGAGAATAGACTTTAAAACAGCTTTACTTGTGTACAAGTCTCTTCATGGTCTAGCACCAAAATACATCTGACATGTTAGAGCCATACGAGCCATCTAGGACCCTGAGAACCTCAGGGACTGGTCTCCTGCAGGTGCCCAGAGTCAGGACTAAACATGGTGAAGCTACATTCCAGTTTTCTGCAGCTAAAATCTGGAACAGTCTTCCAGAGAATGTGAGACAGGCCTCAACGCTGACAATGTTTAAGACCAGGCTGAAAACAGTTCTGTTTAACTTGTTAGCATCCGTGCTAACTTGTTAGCATCCGTGCTAACTTGTTAGCATCCGTGCTAAGATACGTGCTAACTTGTTAGCATCCGTGCTAACATCCGTGCTAACTTGTTAGCATCCGTGCTAACATCCGTGCTAACCTGTTAGCATCCGTGCTAACTTGTTAGCATCCGTGCTAACATCCGTGCTAACCTGTTAGCATCCGTGCTAACCTGTTAGCATAAATTGTTAGCATCCGTGCTAACATCCGTGCTAACTTGTTAGCATCCGTGCTAACTTGTTAGCATAAATTGTTAGCATCCGTGCTAACATGTTAGCATCCGTGCTAACCTGTTAGCATCCGTGCTAACATCCGCGCTAACTTGTTAGCATCCGTGCTAACTTGTTAGCATCCGTGCTAACTTGTTAGCATCCATGCTAACATCCGTGCTAACTTGTTAGCATCCGTGCTAACCTGTTAGCAAAACTTGTTAGCATCCGTGCTAACCGGTTAGCATAACATGTTATGCATCCGTGCTAACATCTGGCTAACTTGTTAGCATCCATGCTAACATCCGTGCTAACTTGTTAGCATCCGTGCTAACTTGTTAGCATCCGTGCTGACTTGTTAGCATCCGTGCTAACATCTGTGCTAACTTGTTAGCATCCGTGCTAACTTGTTAGCATCCATGCTAACATCCGTGCTAACTTAGCACCAAAATACATCTATGACATGTTAGAGCCATACGAGCCATCTAGGACCCTGAGAACCTCAGGGACTGGTCTCCTGCAGGTGCCCAGAGTCAGGACTAAACATGGTGAAGCTACATTCCAGTTTTCTGCAGCTAAAATCTGGAACAGTCTTCCAGAGAATGTGAGACAGGCCTCAACGCTGACAATGTTTAAGACCAGGCTGAAAACAGTTCTGTTTAACTTGTTAGCATCCGTGCTAACTTGTTAGCATCCGTGCTAACTTGTTAGCATCCGTGCTAAGATACGTGCTAACTTGTTAGCATCCGTGCTAACATCCGTGCTAACTTGTTAGCATCCGTGCTAACATCCGTGCTAACCTGTTAGCATCCGTGCTAACTTGTTAGCATCCGTGCTAACATCCGTGCTAACCTGTTAGCATCCGTGCTAACCTGTTAGCATAAATTGTTAGCATCCGTGCTAACATCCGTGCTAACTTGTTAGCATCCGTGCTAACTTGTTAGCATAAATTGTTAGCATCCGTGCTAACATGTTAGCATCCGTGCTAACCTGTTAGCATCCGTGCTAACATCCGCGCTAACTTGTTAGCATCCGTGCTAACTTGTTAGCATCCGTGCTAACTTGTTAGCATCCATGCTAACATCCGTGCTAACTTGTTAGCATCCGTGCTAACCTGTTAGCAAAACTTGTTAGCATCCGTGCTAACCGGTTAGCATAACATGTTATGCATCCGTGCTAACATCTGGCTAACTTGTTAGCATCCATGCTAACATCCGTGCTAACTTGTTAGCATCCATGCTAACTTGTTAGCATCCGTGCTGACTTGTTAGCATCCGTGCTAACATCTGTGCTAACTTGTTAGCATCCGTGCTAACTTGTTAGCATCCATGCTAACATCCGTGCTAACTTAGCACCAAAATACATCTATGACATGTTAGAGCCATACGAGCCATCTAGGACCCTGAGAACCTCAGGGACTGGTCTCCTGCAGGTGCCCAGAGTCAGGACTAAACATGGTGAAGCTACATTCCAGTTTTCTGCAGCTAAAATCTGGAACAGTCTTCCAGAGAATGTGAGACAGGCCTCAACGCTGACAATGTTTAAGACCAGGCTGAAAACAGTTCTGTTTAACCGTGCATATGAAAACTGAAAGTATCTTATCTACACTCTTCACTCTTTTTTAAATTAATGATGAATTCTATGTTTTATGATTTTCCTTTTGTGATTTTATGTATGTTTTGCTCTCCTTTTGTGATTTTGTGTAACTGTAAAGCACTTTGAATTGCCCTGTGTATGAATTGTGCTCTACAAATAAACTTGCCTTGCCTTGCCTTGCCTTGCCATTTATAATAGGAAAACTGAATAATAGGCCTGGCACTTTGGTGTTTAGTGAGGTTGAATATTTGATGATCCAACATCTTTGATATCACATTAAAACTGTCCACCTGTTGGACCTCCGCAGTTAGAATGTCCGCTGGTCATCGCCGCCATTTTTATCTCGGGCATCGGCGGGACGTTCCAGTACGGGTTCAGCGTGTCCGTGATGACCTCGCCCTCCACCGTGAGTACACGAAGCCGCGTGCATTCCGAGGCTTTTTCAGAATCGGGGGGGATCGAAGGCCTAACCCCTTGTGACGGTTTCAGTTCATCAAGGAGCTGGTGCAGGAGTCCTGCCGCCAGAGGTACAGCGTCTCCCTGCAGCCGTGGCAGGTCTCCCTCATCTGGTCCTTCACCGTGTCCATTTTCTGCATCGGCGGGTTGCTGGGATCGCTGGCGGCCGGGCCGCTGATGGCGAAACTCGGCAGGTCAGCAGGTCACCAAAGGAAACGATTACCGTATTTTCACGACTATAAGGCGCAAATTAAAGTCTTAGATTTTTTTATCGAAATGTGCGGTGCGCCCTATGTATGTTGTTGTTGTTGTAAGGTGGACGTAGTAGAGAACGTTAAAGTGGAAGGTGTGTGTGTGGATTGTTTATAAAACAACGGGGATGTGCGTTATGCAGAACATCGTTCTGCCTGAAAATGGTAAAGAGACACGCTGATAAAGCACAGTTTAAACTGAAGACAATCAGATATCAGATGAGTTTCCAGACATAAGGCAGGTGGTACGAGTTGGAGGAAAGACTTGATCAGTCGATCACCGAGCCAAGAACGTGTGGGAGAAGCGTTTCCACAGTCACCATTGGACTAAAATAGTAAAGCTAACAGAAGAAATGAAAATGCTTTGGTTTCGGTGCCATTTTTCCATCCAGACCAGGACTACGGTAGCACAGCAACTTCCAGCGGATTATAAGGCATCATTTAGAGGAAAGTGACTCTGATGGTGAAGAAAGTGAAGCTGGCATGTTTGATGCAGATTTAGCTGCTGTTGGAATCAGAAACAGAGGATGAGGACTTTGATGGTTTGATTGATGACATTACCCCGCTTTATTTTTTAAATACACACAGTTGTGTGCTTGTTTTATCCGTGTATCATGCTCGCGATGATTAAAAAATGTTAGTACTTTGTAATCAATACATAAATAAAACACAACCAAACTCAGTTTAGCTCCCGCTCTATTTCTGTATATAAACCCAGCCCTATAGTTATGTGCCTTATGTGTGTGCTAAATACAGTAATGACACACAGAACTGTGACTGCACCTTTTAGTACGGCGCCTTATGGTCGTGAAAATATGGTAAATTAATGCACGTTCAAAAAACCTTCCAGCTTTTGTTTCATGCATATTTTTATAATTTAGGCTTGAGGCTCTAACGCTCTATTTCTCTCATTTCTGCAGAAAAAAATGCTTGTTGTTTAACAATTTTACGGCCATAATAGGAGCCGTGCTGATGTTCACGAGCCAAACGGCCATGTCCTTCGAGATGATCATGGTGGCACGATTTCTTTACGGCCTCAACTCGGGTACAGTTTCACCTCTCTTTTATTCTGTAACCCCCCCACCCTTTTTAAACATCTTCATATATTCTTCATGTTCTCGAATGATCCTCAGTGTCATCCCCCCCACCCAGGTGTGAGCCTCCCGGTCCACACGCTCTACCTGGTGGACTGCAGCCCCAAGAGGCTGCAAGGCATGGTGGGAGTGACTGTGGCCACCTTCATCTCGATGGGGAAGTTCAGCGGTCAGCTGCTGGGGATCAGGTGAGACCACCGGCCTCATACAGGAGGAGGCTGCTCCATAAGAGCTTCAGAATTTACTCCATAGGGACGGTTAACATCTTTAATCATGGTATGTGCACTAATGAAGCATAAGTGTTGACTCGGAACCAGAACCAGAACCAGCAACAACTCCATAGTTTCTGTGCTTTTCTTATTTGCATATTTTAAATGGTATAATAGGGTCGGTGCTTCTCGTTTCTGCACAGTTTGTAGTAATTGATGCCATTTTCAACACTATGTGTTGTTTTTCATGCAAACTGCAATAAAATGCATCAATATTTTTAATGCATTATATTATTTGTAATGTTAATGTCCCATCCCTAGACTTCAGTTATTGAATACATTCACATTCACAGTTGTATAAATCAGAAAAACACATAGATTTAACGCCTACAAAGCCACATGTGCAACATGTGTTTTGCACATGGGAGAGGTGTGGTTTTTGGCCCATTTTTAATGTAAATTCCCATGTGAAATGTTTTCCACGTGTGCTCTACATGTGTGAAATATAAAAGCGTGTTTACCCCACATGGTCACACAGGGGAGGAGGAAACTCATCAATGAGATTCGGTTCTCTCTGAGAAGCACAGACAGGAGGTGATTGATGATAATGAGGAGGTCTTTGTGACTCAACAGCAGGAATATATCCTGTTAGGATATCAAAACTTCAAATAAAACCCAGGCAAAGTAATACAGGACGTTTTAAAAGGGTTGAAGGCATGTTTAACGAAGTACTCACTGTTACAAGTTTTGCCATTTCTGTCCCTGACATTTACGCCTCCAACTGAATAAAACTGAAGCGAACTCAATTTCAGTTTCAGGTACTCGCTATCCCGACTTTTCTCACTTTTCCCTCCTAACCTTTAAGTTTGTACGTGTCTCGATTCACCAATTACCTGCAAAACTAACAATCATTCAGAACGAAGGGTTTATTGAAAAGATAAACACCGAATTAACTTCTTTCTTTAAGCCTCAGACAAAAAAAGGTGCAATTTTCTGGGTTTTATTTGAAGTCGTGATATCCCTAACGATAATGTATTTGCATTTTAAAGTACAAAAAACACCCCACCATTTTCCATCACAAGAGACCTTTAACCCAAAAGAACCTGGATCCATTTTAGTCTGCTTATATCCAGCCCAATTTTTTGAATTATCTAAGACCAAATGGAAACACATTTGTGAAACTTTTTTCTTAATACTAACTCCCAGTATCAGAGATCTGTGACGTCACAAAGTTTTTGTGCTTTTTTTTGCTTAATAACAACATATTTTCTTTCCTTTCTTTATTTATTTAACTATTATCATAGTTATAACATCGCTGGTTAGATTAAGGAACAAATTATTTGAACACCATGAACTATATTTGTTCTAAAAGTAAATGAATCATTATTATATGTCACCACCGACTTCTTTTATACCAATTTATATCTAATAAGTGTGGTTAAATGTAATATACATTGCTAAATGGGTTAAAACATACCTTCAGTGACAAAAATCCAGCTGTTTGAAATGATTCAGTGCTCTCACACCTGTCACATGACCACACCAAGTGGTCACATGACTACAACAGGTGGTTCTTTATCAATTTTAAGTTAAGGATAAATCTGGATGAGGGATTTTCCAGAAGTTTGATCTGGCTGTTTTAACACTGAGTTTGTCTGCGTAGTAAAAGCTAATAAATGAATAAAATTAATTAATAATATAACCTCCATATTGCTCCTGATCTTATAATCATGAGTAAAGAAGCAGCAGCGTTAGAGGAAAATGTCACTTAGACACTTACATTCTGAAATTTACAAAAGGAGATAAATATTATGTAACCTAAACACTGTGAAATAATGATATTATAAGGCCTATGTCATTAATATCATATTACAGTGACACATTTAAAAGCCTTAAACCTGTGTTAGCATATATTTGAAGTATTTCAGACACACAACCAGAAGCTCCTAACATGTACTCCGCTGTGTGTTCCTGTCCTGGCAGCGAGCTGCTGGGGACCCCCAGCAGGTGGCCGTGGCTGCTCGGCTTCAACGGTTTCGCGGCTCTGCTGCAGCTCCTCAGCCTCCCGCTGCTGCCCGAGTCCCCCAGCTTCCTGCTGCTGGACCGGGGAGACCGGCAGGCCTGCGAGAAAGGTGCGGGGACCGCCTTTGACCTTTGACCTTTGGTCTCGTAGTGACGATGGACGCCGTTAACTCTCTCTATACCCCCCCCTCCCCCACCTGCAGCTTTGAAGAAGCTGTGGGGCGACAAGGACTACAGCAGGGAGATGGAGGAGATGCTGGAGGGTAGAGCCGCCCTGCAGAGCGTCCGCAGCCACTCGGTGCTGGAGCTGATCCGGAACGGGGGGGTCCGCTGGCAGCTCCTCACCATCCTGATCACCTTCACCACGCTGCAGCTCTGCGGCATCAACGCCGTGAGTGAAACGACACGACACGATTGGTGAAACGAGTGAAAGTGAATGTATAAAACGTGAGGCATATTGTGCTCAAGTGTTGAGCAGTTTTGAGGCTTTCAGATGTGTGAGCTCAACTTTATAATACCATTATTTTATATTGCATAATGTTTGTCTTCTAAGTCATGCCCTCAAATAGAAAGTTATAGGATGCACCCAAGAAACCAATAGGTTTTATCTAGTATAAGGAGTACCTTTACTAATGATTATAGGTCATATGTAATAATTTCAAACAGCTGGATTTTTGTTATTAAAGGTGAGTTCCAACCACAATTCTTGAATAAAATTATATAAAACACGTCAGGAAAACTATCATGACATATGTGTCATATCAGGCTTTTACCTTAAAACAGTCATGGAGATTGTTGAGGAAAAATGCAAATAAAAACACAAAATATCTGAGCAAAAAACAGCCAAGCTGATTCATAAATTTACAATAAGTGGTAGTAATCTAATATTGGGATTTAGTATTTAAAAAAAAATCAGAAATGTGTTTTCATGTGGTTTATTTGGTCCGTTTTTTATCCCCCAGAATTTTGTTTCCTATTCACATGGGTTAAACTTATTAACTTTTATTATAATGAATTCGTCCTCACTGCAATCCAGCACCTTACATGTTAAACTCTAACCTGCATGCATGTATAGAAGCTGTTTAAAACATCTTTTTTAAGTTTGGTTCCTTATAATTAGACCTGTAACACACGGCCTGTTATCTCTCTCCAGGTGTACTTTTATTCTTTCGATGTGTTTCGTGAGGCAGGAATCCACGAGCACCACTTACGTTACGCTGCCCTGGGAACGGGTTTGTGTGAGCTGTTCACCTCCATCGCCTGTGTACGTCTCATTTATGGATTTACACCCTGAATAATATACTTTACACGCTCCGAAATGTGTTTTTTTTTTCTTCTTCTTTTCCTTGTACTTATTTCCCATGGTCTGTATAAATGTTGCCCTCTCCAGTCATTTAAACCACACCAGTCTGGTGTTACGGCGCCCCCGTGTGGCCGCTTATTTCCCTGCACTTATTGCCCAATATTCTTTTGTTTTTTTTGATGCTGCAGTGCATGGTAATTGAGCGTACGGGCAAAAAAGTGCTGCTGTTTAGAGGATACCTGGGGATGGCTGCGACTCTGGTTCTCCTCACCATCACCCTGTACCTGCAGGTGAGTCCCCGAAACACCCACCAGATGCTGCTTTAAGCTCATTTCTATGTACATTTATGCTTAAAAGTGAGATTTGCATTGCTCCTGTCTCCTCCAGACGCTGCTGTCCTGGATGCCGTACTGCAGCATGGTCCTCATTTTCATCTTTATATTCTTTTTCGCCAGTGGACCCGGTAGGTTTATCAGATATTTTAAGTTTAAACACAGTTTTTTTTCTATGGATGCACAGTGGTGATGATGCATGTTCTTGACCCCCAGCCGGAGTCACGGCTCCTCTTCCCGGGGAACTGTTCACTCAGCCTTTCAAATCAGCGGGATTCATCATCGGCTGCACCCTCAACTGGGTCAGTCTGTTCGTGACGGGGATGGTCTTCCCCATCTTAGTGGTGAGTAAACTCTGCACATTTTAACCTACAGGACAGTATATACCGTATTTTCATGACTATAAGGCACACATTAATGTCTTATGTATGTTGTTGTAAGGCGGACGTAGTAGAGAACACGATGAGAACGTTAAAGTGGAAGGTGTGGTAAAGAGAAACGCTTATAAAGCACAGTTTAATCTGAAGGAAATCAGCTACACAGCTGAGTTTAAGACATAAAGCAGGTGGTACAATTTGGAGGAAAGACTCGATCAGTCGATCACTGAGCAAAGAACGAGTGGGAGAAGCGTTCCGACGGTCATCATTCGATTAAAAGCAGTAAAGCTAGGAGAAGAAATGAAAAATGAACATTTTCAGGGAGGTCCATATTGGTGCTTTTAATTCGGCGCCATTTTTCCATCAGGACCAGGACTACGGTAGCGCAGCAACTTCCATCATTTAGAGGAAAGTGACTCTGATGGTGGTGAAGAAAGTGAAGCTGGCATGTTTGATGGAGATTTAGCTGCTGTTGGAATCAGAAACAGAGGATGAGGACTTTGATGGTTTGATTGATGACATTACCCCGCTCTATTTTATAATACACACACTTGTGTGCTTGTTTTATCTGTGTATTTTTACCATATGCGCAATGATTAAAAAATGTTAGTACTTTGTAATCAATACTTAAATAAAGCACAACCAAACTCAGTTTAGCTCCCGCTCTATTTGTGTATATATCTATTTCTGTATATAAAACCCTATAGTTAGGTGCCTTATGTGTGTGTTGAATACAGTAATGACACACAGAACTGAGCCTGCACCTTTTAGTACGGTGCCTTATAGTCGTGAAAATACTTTAGTGAAGACATTCAGGTTGACTCCGACACGCTTGCTTTTCGCAGGAGAACCTGGATTACTTCTGCTTCATCATATTCCTGTTTTTCTGCACCATGTGTGGACTTTACGTGAGGTTCTACGTGCCCGAGACAAGGAACCGGACGCCGCTGGAGGTGGCCGCCGAGTTTCAGAGGATTCACAGCAAGTCTGGAAACTCGGACGGGAAACAGCCCAGCGAACAGATTCCCACCAGCGTCATAACGTGCCAGACCAAATTCTGATACGGAGAGCAGGATGTAAACTGGCAAATCATCATATACACTACTGTTTAAAAGCTTGGGGTTACTCAGAAATGTCCTTATTTATTTAAATAAAAGAAAAGAAATTCACACATTTTTATGCGATATCTACATACGTGTATAGAGGCCAATTTCTCCAGTGTGATAATGGTACATTATGTTTGATAAGCTAATGGATGATTAGAAAATCCTATTGTAATAATGTTAGCACAGATGAAAACAGTTTAACTGGTTGGATGGAGCTTTTTTTAATGAAAGCAAAGTTATTTTCAAATAAAACATTATTATTTCTTAATTCATTATTTCATTATTATTTCGATTTCAATTTCTATTTGACTATATTTTCTATTTATTTTGCAACTCATTTGAAAACACTAATTTATCCGCGTGACCCTGATTGATTGAACACTAGTGTAAGTGATTTAATGAAATCACCACTGGCGGACACAATAACTGAGAGACTCTATCAGTGTCATTTCTTTCAGAAGTTTTATTTTTTTATTTTATTTTAACAATCAGTGGAGCGAACCAGCGAACCAACGGAGTACATATTTTTATGTTTGGGCCAGTGACAAATAACAGTTGGAAGGATGAGAAACTCAAAAACTATTTTTTAATATGTTTTTTTTTTGCGCAGGTCTCTCAAAATGTACATTTTGTGTTTATGTTATGTTTATGAAATGTCAAATGGTGTGACTGAAACAGAATAATGAATTTTATGTCTTTAAAACACCTACAATAAAAAACTAGTCGATATTTTGAAGAGAGTTAAACTACTTTACATTAACTTTTTAACTTTATCCCATTCACGTTTTTTTTATTTTAATTTATTTTTGCCCTATAAAGCTGTTGTAAGAACAGTTATTTATAGTATGTCAAACATATATAGTTTAGCTGAGGTGTGGTCAGTTTTCAATGAGGCCTCTGGCTAAACTGATAAGAATCACCACCTCCAGAGTCCAGCTGTTTGTGGGGGGTGGAGGTTTCTTTAAAAACTTAAAACAGAACTTGCTTTCTGGTCAGTTTTGTTGTCGTGTTGGAAAATACTTCATGTTTAGAAAAATATACCTATGAGGCGTCAAATTGACACTATGATGGGTTATAATGCATTCAGGCATTCTGCAGCCCAGCTTTTTATAATATATATCTCATATATAATAAAGGTGCCATATCGTCACCCCATACAAATATTGGCCAAAAGTCTTTTTTTTCCATCTCTTGATGATGCTGCCATGTCTGGTAGAGTCATTCTAATCCTGAGTTGAAAGTTTATTCCTAATGGGACAATGTTTTTTTTTTCGTTTTTTTGCCCATGTCAGGATAAAAATGGCAGAAAAAGAAGCTCTAAATGATTCTTGAAGCAGTTTCTACTGCTGAGTAATTAAATTTCAGGCTGTGATGTTTTTATTTAGTTTAAATCAGCCAATAAGAGGAGAGACTCGTTGAAGTTAATGAGACACAACAACCAGTAATATGTAGAACTGGAGACTGACTACTGGTCAGAATTGTGGGGTCACCACAGTTTTGTGTGTTTTCCCTTAAAGGTCACACCCCTATTTATCAAATGAGTTGCAAAATGAATAGAAAAAATAGTCAAGAGTGATTTTTATTTGCAATAATAATCTTACTTTTGTCAAAGAATGCTCCATCTAAGCAGCTAAACTCTTTTCCTTTGTGCTAACATCATTACAACAAGTGTTTTCTAATAATCCATTAGCTTCTAATGTAATTATCAAACACAATGTACCATTATTACACTGGAGCAAATGGCCTCTATACACATATGTGGATATTACATTAAAAACCAGCAATTTAGAGTGAAAATAGTCATTTACCATATTAACAATGTATAATGTTTCTGATTAGTTTAAACTAATATATATATATATATATATGTATATATATATATATATATCCATCCATCCATCCATTTTCTATCCCGCTTATTCCTTTTCAGGGTCGCAGGGGTCTGCTGGAGCCTATCCCAGCGCATTTTATGGCGAGAGGCAGGGATACACCCCAGATGGTCGCCAGCCAATCGTGGGGCACACACACCATTCACACACCATTCACACACACGGGCAATTTAGATTTGCCAATTAACCTGAGCATGTTTTGTATTGTGGGAGGAAGCCGGAGTACCCGGTGAAAACCCACGCAGACACGGGGAGAACATGCAAACTCCACACAGAAAGGTCCCAGACCCAGGCCCCCAAGGCGGTCTTGAACCTGCGACCTTCTTGCTGTGAGGCAACAGTGCTACCCACTGCTCCACCGTGTCGCCCTATATATATATATATATATATATATATATATATATATATATATATATATATATATATATATATATATATATATATATATATATATATATATATATATATATATATATATATGATTATCTTAACTATAACTTGTTATATCACTTCTACTAAAATCCCAGAGAAAGGGACACATGGAACCTTTAAAAGTGCATGTGACACATATTCGTGCCAATAATAAATATATAATGAATAATTTATTTCAATGAGGTCTCTGGGTAATTTATGCTCTCACTCTTGTAATGAAATGGAAGGATTGTATTTATTTTTATATTATAGTTATAGTTAAAAGTCACAGATGATTCTGAACTTATTTTAGAAACTCCATTTCCATTTCTTTAGATTTTAGATTTGATCTTTCTTCTTTTTTTGTTTGCACCAATAAAGCAATCTGCAATTATATTCTGTAAAATGTGCAGGAATGCATGGACCTAGCCACCATTAAAGGGGGCGTGTCCTCAGCATAGAGTAAACCTGTATTAGTTTGTTATGTTATGTTGTTAACACGGTTCTAAACGCGCAGCGCTGCAGCCTGCGGTTGGAATCAATGATCGAATCATGTGTGCAATGTTTGTTTTCGCCTGCAAAGCTGGCTGCAGGGTCACAGGGGGCCTGACATCAGCGAGCTGCTGCACGCACATGTGCGCGCCCCTGATAACGCAATCTGCGTGTTCGGGGCGAACTTCGGCTGCGTGCGTTTACATCACTAACGAGCAAAGACACTCGGGGAGGAGGAAAACAGCAAAAAAAAAAAAAAAAGTCCACGCCTTCACTTTTTTTTTAGGATAAATTTAGCCATTTAAATACGTGACAGAGGAAAGTGCGGAGTTGCAGCCCTGCGCAAGACGCAAATGGACGCGATGGACACAGATCCCAGCATCTCCTCCTCCTCCTCCTCTGAGGAGCCCAAGGTGAAGAAGAGAGGCTTTGACCAAAAGTGAGTTCAGCTTTCACATTCATTCCTTCATTATTATAAGTATTCGAACTGTGCAGCTTTTTGCACTTTTTAATCATCCAATATCCTGGATGCTCAGCAGAAACACAAGACTGGCAGGGGCCTGCAGGTAAATAATTTATAGGTGTGAGGTGTCAGCAGAGCCGCAGAGGCCTGTTCTGTCAGGGTGTCGCTGATAAACAGCATGTGGGAGCGGGCGACACAGGAAACCTCCTGTCTGTCCCCTCCACGTCTGATACTCCTGATCAGTCATTTTGAAAACAGATAGTTTCAGCAAAAGAGAGAGAGAGAGAGGGGGGTGATAACATCTCCAGCCCAGCCCAAAAGAAAAAGAAGAAGACGAGGCCCAGCAGCCAAAAAAGACGACCGCGAAACATTATCCTCACCTTAGATGCTTCTTTTTTTTGCCCCAATATTGAGTAGAATTATCTCATTCCACAGTCAGGTAGTTTAGCTTATTTCATCTTTTTCCATTGGACTTGTCTGTTTAATATCGCCCAGAATTTTGTGTCCTGTTCTCATGGGTTAAACATATTTTAGTGTTATTAACTTTTATTATACATGCACTATATAATAAAACGTATTTTTTGGCAGCAATTAGTCCAGTAGTGAGTAGACTTATCTTATGACACTGATAAATTAGCTTATTTCAATTTGTTTTCACAGGTGAAAATATCTTGTTTTTGGTCTTTTTTTGCCCAGATAGTTTAGCTTATTTGACCTTTTTCATGATTTGGGTCAATTTGGACTTGTTCTGGTGTGGTAGGTGACCCCCTAGAATTTTGTGTCCTGTTCTCATGAGTTAAACACATTTTAATGTTAAAAAAAATAATTTATCAACTTACTCATTCACTTTTATTATAATATATACTTGATATGAAATATCATGGAGACATATGTGTCACATCAGGCTTTTCACCTTATTACAGTCATGGAAAATCTCATGTGACGTATATAATGATAAAGGAAAATTATGGAATGTTAAGGAAAAATGTGAATAAAAAGACAAAATATGTGCTACTTGTGCAAGGTTAGGATCCTTACGACTAGACCTGTAACCTGCGGCCTGTTATGTCTCTCCATGCTTCATTTTAAAGTGATCATAACCTATAGGGGTTTGAGTTTAAAGTATGGCGAGTCCAGGGGTTCCACTGCAAAAACTCAATCTTGACAGGTGCAAATATCCTTTTTTTGGGACTTTTTGCCCAATACTGAGTAGAAATCTCTTATTCCAATGTCAGATAATTCAGCTTGTTTCATCTTTTTCCATGATTTGGGTCAAACAAGACGATAATTTCTTTAAAAAAAAAGCTAAATTGAGTATATTATCAGTGTAGTAAGATCATTCTACTCACTAATTGTACCAAGAATTGAGGTGTTTTCTCCTGTTAAGATTTCAGTTTTTGCAGTGTAAATTTCAGCGCTGCCAGGACGCATTTCTTTGTCTTTCTCTGGTCGACCTCAGCTGTGTTCTGTCCCATTTTTTTTTGTGTGGCATCACAGGGTGTTCGTGAACAGGAGCCTGACGCTGGAAAACATCAAATGCTACGGCTTCGACATGGACTACACGCTGGCAAGTACGCGAAAGACCCCATGGTGTTTGGAATCTCTGTTCATATATATGTGTGTGTGTGTTTGTGTGATTCTTCACTCCAGCTCCAGATCTAATCTCTTACATGAGGATAAATGCCTGTTTGTTCGCAGTGTACAAGTCTCCTGATTACGAGAGCTTGGGCTTTGAGCTGATCAGGGACAGGCTGGTATCTATCGGCTACCCTCACGAGCTCCTGCGCTACACCTACGACCCCAGCTTCCCCACGCGGTGCGTCACGTCACGATCAGCAAATCAATCCATCCGCGGGGAAGATAAGATTCAAGTTAACGTTAGCGGGGGCCAAAATCAAACGTTGAGGGGGTCGAAAACTCCTAAGAAGCATTTCCACAATGTACATTTCTGTGGTTTCTTGTCATTTAAAAACTCAATTCTCTGGTTCCAGCTTCTAAAATCGAATTATTTAAATAAATAATAAATACAGTTAGTGAAAAGATCTTTAAGATCTTAAGCCTTATGATTTACTAGAAGTTGTAAGACAAGACGTATTTGGGACAATGCCAAATGAGAAATAAAAAAGTTTGCAGAATAGAGTTTTGAGAAGCATTTATCAGGTCTCTCATTTTTATGTTTATGTTGGTTTCTTCTCATTTAAAAAGTCCTTTTGTCACAAAAATCACGATTTTGTGTGATTTTTGACATAAAATGTGAAATTGCGTAACAGAATAAGAATATAAAACTAGTTGATATCATGTGTTTTTAATCTTTTGGCAGTTTTGTCATTGTCCCATATAAAGTTTATTGCTTCTTTTTTTTAATTAACTTTGTCTCTGGACATGAGATATCATAATTTACAGTAGTTTTAGTTCATTGTTTTAAATGTTTTTCTATTTATAAACATGCTAGTAATAGATTTCATGAACACAGTCAATTATAATTAATTGCATGAAAATACGACAATACAAAGGCACTAAAAATACTTCAAAGCAAGAGTAAGAAGTTCAGTTTTTGTCTATAATTAGATTAATTCTAACCCCTCGAGATGAGCCTCCTCATCCTCACTGTATGTACCAGGAACATATAATAGTTTTGGTAAAGAAAGGTTAAACCAGGTACGGTAATAACTACACGTCTATCTATATATTCATTTAGATTCCTTTATATCTGCTTCAACTCTCAGTTCACTTCATGTGCAATAATAATATATACTATCTATTAATAATAATAACACTAATTCTGCATTACAGTTAATATTTTATTGTTTTATTACCCATTTCTCTTTAACCCTTTATTAGATAAAATATTACATAAGTAAAAATGGTGTAATTACTTAAAATGGCCTAAATATTAGATATATTTATTAAAAAAAGTTACTTTTAGTGACAAAATCTGTTTAAAATGAGTCTATCCTTTTACGCCTGTCACACACTGTCACATGACCGCTCCAGGTGGTCACATGACCGCTCCAGGTGGTCACATGACCACACCAGGTGGTTCTTCACCAGTTCAAATTAAGGATAAAGCTTCATATGGGTTAACATTGCATTTCTTCTGATACAGAGCTTACAGTGGTAATAAAGGCTTGTTCTGGTTCTGGTTCTGGTTCTGGTTCTGGTTCTGATTAACCCTTTTCTTTCCCCCTCAGTGGTTTAGTGATCGACACCATGTACGGAAACCTCCTGAAGGTGGACTCAAACGGGAACGTTTTAGACTGCAGTCACGGCTTCCGCTTCATCAAGAAGTAAAGAAACTTTTTTTCCTTCAATTTAACTTATATATTTTAATTTTTTTCTTGTTTAATATTGGCACATTCTCTTGTTGCTTTGCTGTTTTACACCTGTCAGCTCAGTTAAAATGAGTCAGAGTGAGACATCCTGCCAAGAGTGTCTATTCAACAGTGATTAAACATGAACACATCATGTTCAAAAGATAAAATATGAATATAAAAGGTTTGTTTGAGCTTGTGTGTGTGTGTGTGTGTGTGTATTCGTAATAATCCCCCGTTTATGTGCGTTCCACAGGGAAGATATTCCCTCCTACTACCCCAACAAGTTCATTCAGAGAGACGACACCGAGCGTTTCTACGTTCTTAACACTCTCTTCAATCTTTCAGGTTAATTTTCAATAATTTTATTGGAGAATGAATTACGTTGATTGAATCCAACAAATATAAAATCTTATAGATGGCATAAGTAACTTATAGGTGTTAATTCATTGTGTTTCAGAGACTTATCTCTACGCCTGCCTTGTGGACTTCTCCAACAGATGCACCCGATACAGAACGTGAGAAATATTCACTTTTCCTCTTATAAATTACCAATTAACCAATTAACCAATCGTCTGTCTCCGCTGCTCCTGGTCTCCCAGCGTCCTGAGAGGTTACCACCATGGCGACTTGTTTAATTCCTACAGAAGCATGTTCCAGGACGTCAGAAATGCGATGGACTTTGTTCACGATACGGTGATAAAAAAAAAATCATGTTTTTTAAAATAAAAAAATACTGCAGATGTGTGTACACTGTAATATCTACGTAGAGCAGGAACAACACGTATCTGTACTGTATAGAAACTATATCACAACTTGGTACTAGCTTGTTTAACTCTCTTATTAAAACCACAATATTATCTTATAGGGGATCCTGAAGGAGAGAACAATCAAGAATTTGGATAAGTACATCATTAACGATGTGAGTGATAAACTGACAGATTGTCTTTTAGCTAAAGACAAAAATAGCTTGAATTTTGTTTTCTTTTTTAGCCAAATATCAAAGAACTCCTGACTCGGATTAAAGAAGTGGCCAAAGTGTTTCTGGCCACCAACAGTGACTACAGCTACACTGAGGTGTGTAAAACAGCAATTTCCATTCACAAAACACATAAAAACGGACGATTTTTCTAACAGCTCGTTTGTTTTGCCTTTTTCATCAAGGCCGTTATGAAATACCTGCTGGAAACTGACACTAAGGTGAGACGCTTTTCACCAGAAAGTTTACACCAACGCAAAAGTGACGCTGACGTTCATACACGCCGAAACTCAACTTGTGCGTTTCCCTGTGATCTAATAAATGTGTGGAATCCATTCACTCTGCAGTACTACACGAGTATTCACTAGTGTTTTGAAGGTACATTGTGTAAGATTTGGCAGATTCTTGTGGAAGAGACTGGGCAGAAATAGAAGATAATATTCATTAGACATTTCTACCATGTTAAACGTCTTCCATTTCACTGCCTTTGATCAGTAGTAAATAAATATATTTATAAAACCACAAGTAAATTAATAAATCTACAACATGTGAGGTGACTACTGTTACACAGCAAATAGAGTTAAATTATTGAAAAATAAATGTATTTTACTACAGAGAAAACCCCCAACAATTAATAAGATAAAAGTTAAATTATTAGTCCATAAAATGCTATAAATCACTGAGGATCATTCCAGAACATGAAGAATATTTTCTGTAAGATGTTTAAAAGGGAGATTATAAAGGAGCCAATTAAATAATCCCACAAACAGCTCCAATCTAAATAAATATCTAAATAGTGGTTAGTTGCAGCTACTACTGATATTATATTAAACTATTTTATTATTGTATTGATGATGTGGATATTGATGATATATATTGATGCTGTAACAGGAACATTGGGTTTTACTTCAGTAAAAATACTTTATTTTGTATATATATATATATATATATATATATATATATATATATATATATATATATATATATATATATATATATATGTACTTTACTTGAATATTTCCATTTGATACCACTTTATAGTTTTACTAAACATCAGAGATAAATATTGTTCTTTCTATTCCATTACATTTGTTTGGCAGCTTTAGTTTGTTTGCAGATGACATAAAGTATTATATTTTTAAATTCTTAATTTGTGTATGTGGATATTGATGCTGTAACAGTAAAACTGTGTTTTACCACAGATAAAACTACTTTATTTAGTGTTGGAGCTCAGGTTTTCTATGTGATTTATGAATAAAACTCAATGCTGCTGCTGCTGTAACAGGAGGTTCAGGATTTTAACAGGTCGAGCGAGTCATGAGAATTTAACTCTATTCTTGATCCCAGGCCGGAATTCCGAAAAAATCCTGGTGCTCCTACTTTGACCTGGTGGTGGTGGACACCAAGAAGCCGCTGTTCTTCGGCGAGGGGACGGTGCTGAGACAAGTTGACACGGTGCGAAACAGATTCTGATGGCGGGGAGAGTCACGTGTTAGCGTTGAGTCGCAGCAGCTTTCACTCATGCGTGATGTTTTACTAACTCAGGACACGGGGAAGCTCCGAATCGGCACCTACACGGGTGACTTTGACCCGGGAACAGTCTACTCCGGAGGTGAGATTCCACCATTCCTAAAAACACTAGAGTTTAAAGGGAATTTTCTGTATGTATACTTTCTGGAGTGTTTTTCGTGCTTTTTGAATCACCGTCTCTTCGCAGGATCCTCGGACATCATCAGCGAGCTGCTGGACGTCAAGGGCAAAGACATCCTGTACATCGGGGACCACATATTCGGCGACATCCTGAAATCGAAGAAACGTCAGGGCTGGAAGACGTTCCTGGTGGTGCCGGAGCTCACCAAGGAGCTGCAGGTGTGGGAGGAGAAGAAAAGTAAGGACGCTGCGAAAAATATCAGCGTTTTTATTACAATTAACCCAATATCTCATTTTGTGGTTTTATGTAATGTGGTGTAACCCTATAAACTTGGTACTAGATGATAATAAATAAATTAATACAAAAATTACACATGCTATCATGATTTTTGTGAAAAAAAAAATGGTACAAATAGACTTAAAACCAACATGTACACAAAATGTACATTTTAAGTTAAATGCATCTTAAAACTGCATTTTAAAAAGTTTTTGACCTATAAATCCTGATTTCTCAATTTCCTGAAACAAGACCAAATTGACCCAAGTCATGAAAAAAAAAAACGTAGAAATACGCGAAATTATCTGCCATCTCTATTTAATATTGGAGAGATTGTACTAAAAAATAAATATAGATAAGATTACATTTTTTTATTGCTTTTTTTTTGCTGGATTCTGTCATTTTTTTTGACATTTTTCCTGTTTTTGCAGCTGTGTTTGAGGAGCTCAAACGTCTGGATGTGATCTCAACCGGCCTTCACAAGTGAGTCTGTGCTTTTTCATTATGTTAATACATTAGCTAAAAACTTACTTGATTCGTTCTTTTGTCGCTTGAGTTAATCGAACATTTCATTGTTCAGTCTGTACATTAAACAATGCTAATTTTCCTCCTTGTGTGTGTTTGTTGCGTTGAATCACGGACAGCGTCAGTCGAGAGTGTCCTGACATCAGTGCCATTCAGGCCAAAATGAAGGTGAGCTCCACTTTTAAACAACAGTCCATATAACCTGCATAAAGACTTAAACCATGATAAAGTCTCTGAAGAGTTGAAAAGTTTAAAATATCTTGCAAATTTCCATGTCTATATCTATATTCTGGTGGTTGCATGATTTATAGTTGAAAACAGTCAAGATTAGAGCTGCAATTAATCAATTAATCAATTAGTTACCAACTATTAAATTGATTGGCAACTATTTTGATAATTTATTTATCGATTTGAGTATTTTTTAGGAATGAATAAAATGTCCAAATTTTTCTCTAGTCTTCTATTATAGTGAAAGAAGTTGTAAAAGAAAAATCACAAAGTTTCCCGAATAGAGTTTTAGGAAGCATTTATCAGGTTCATGTTGGTTTTATTGTCATTTAAAAGTCCATTTGTATCATTTCTTTTTACAAAATCATGACTTTCTGTGATTTTTTGACACAAAATGTCAGATGAAAAAGAAGTAATAAATATTCAATCTACCTTTAATATAGAAAACTAATCAGAAACATGTGTTTTTGTTTTTTTAAATCCTTTTTAGGAGAGAAAACACCAAGTGTTTAGGGTTACAACGCTTTTTTTGCATTTATGGTTTCTGCAGCTCTAGAAAGAACAAGTCGTTCTCTGACGAGCCTCTCCTCTGATTGGCTGATTTGAACGGCTGTCACTGGGCTGCAGTTGTGACATCACAACCTCACAGAGGTGGTTCCGAGGCCCCGTTTCTAAAACCGGGCTGCGTGGTGGGTTTTGAAGGCGGACGCCTGGACCTTCTCTCGTCTCGTTTTCGGTTTTTTTTTTTTTCCTCGCTGAATCCGGTCGTTTCTTCTTCTTTTCTTTCCCTTCCGGCAGCTGCTGACTCACAGGATGGACATGTCGTACGGCCAGATGGGCAGCCTCCTGCGCAGCGGCTCCAGACAGACGCTGTTCGCCAGCCAGCTGATGCGCTACGCCGACCTGTACTCCTCCACCTGCATCAACCTGCTCCACTACCCGTTCAACTATCTCTTCATAGCTCCTCCTCTGCTGGTCCGTGTTCTCCATCTCTCCTCTGTTCCTCAGAGAGTCTGAATCCGTGTTCGCTTTTCGTCGCTCAGGCCGACCTCTCGACCTTTTGTTTTTTCAGATGCCGCACGAGGCCCTGTCCCAGAACGCTGCGGACCTCGCCTCGACGGAGCTCGGCGTCGGCCTCGCCGCTGCCACGGACAAAAAGTCTGCGGGCGACTCCACCGGATAAGGATTCCAGGAGCTGAATTATTAACATTTGTCTGTCCTGCAGCGCCGGACACGGTGGTGGTGGGGGGGCGGAGACGCGCTCCGCCAGCCGTGACGAGGCCTCCGCCCCGACAGCTAGACCCGACGCATTGCTCCGCCCGCTGGAGGTGAACCGCTACGCCACCTAACGTTTACTGGACAAACACACTGTACACGACGTGTGAACATGTGTCTTCATCTGCTTCGACATAGTGGTGCTGCATCCGCACTTTAAGGTTTTCAACTTTTACAAAAAGTCACTTTATTATTTTTTTTTTTGTTGTTGTTGTTGGACAGTCACAGTTGTGTTGAATCGTTTTAATAAATCGTTTATAATATTTGTTGAGTTTTCAATGAATTCTCATTCAACAGTTTTTATGAAGTTGATTTTGTAGAATGCAGTTCCAATAAAAACAGATTTACAGTGAATTTTACAGCACCAGAAATGTAATTTAATTCCACTTTATAGTATTTGGCTCGGGGCAGAAATGTCAGATATTGCAAACCTTAGGTGAATACAATCATAACTCGAGGTAAAAGAACTTCACAATAATATAATTGTGTCATTTAACACATTTTTAACAAAACTTGTTTTTATTTGAAGCTCTGATCAAGCGCAAAGATCATCTCAGTATGATTTTAAATCTCTGAAAGAACAGCTCGTTTTGTAACTAGACTCTTCTCTGATTGGCTGATTTGAATGTCTGTGAAATGGGGGCGGGGCGGGGTGACTGTATAGTTGTGACATCACAGCTTCACAGAAGTCCTGAGCTGATGTTAAGGTACAGTTTCTGAATTAGAGTTCTGAAATATGTGACTTTTTGGTGTAATCCTAAAAACTTGGTAGCAGATAGTTTAACTCTCTTTAAAAGTTTTTAAAAATGCTATTTAGTAGTTTTTCTATTATAGATGGATACATGTTTAAAATTAATCATACTTTTTCAATTACACCAATTGAAATTAGGTGTCAAGAAATTGCAAAAAAACATGATTTTTGTTAAAAAAAAACAAAAAAAAAAACTACACAAATGGACGTTTAAATGACAAGAAACCAGCAAAAGTACAGTTGGAAAGACCTGATAATTGATTCTTAAAACTGTATTGAAAAAAATGTGTTTTTTATCTTTCTTATCTTGCCAAACATAATTTGCCGCTGACCTTCCTATAATCACAATGAGATTAAAATCACATTTTCTCTGATATGGGGCCTTCAGGAATGTTCCTTCCGCATTACACCTGTGAACCACTGGATGGCAGTAAAACACCTCTGCAATAAACCTGCAGTCAGTATGTGTGTGTGTGTGTGAGACCAGACAGAATGAATATAAAAAAAAAGTGATAAACGCTAAATATGCATTTTAAAATGACTGTTTTATAATCGGTTATTGGTCGTAAACTCATCAGATGTGCTGCAGTTGGGGCAAAACTGAAGCATATTTTCTTGTATAATCTCCTAAAGCAACAAATCTAATGTTGCACTTGTCATGTGGCTGCAACAGATTTCAGTATCAGGAGCTTTTTTTTTTTTTTAGCAGGATCTCCTCTCATCAGCAAAACCATTCAGTCTAACTCTACGTAACTCCGTTGGTTCCTGCCAGTCTGGTTCAGACAGTCCTGCTCCCTCCAGACCTGGAACCTCCATCAGGACCGAGGGGGACACGGACTCTGCTGTGAGAACGGGTCCCTTGTTAGGAGCTTTTGTTCCTTTCAGAGGAAGCGGCCGTTCCTGCCGGGTGGACTCGGCCGCCGCGGCGTGTTCACGGCTCATTTACGCTGCTCATGGAGCAGGTGTCACCGCTGATGGACACGCAGGCGGGATGTGAAAGTACCTCAGACGCTCTGAGGTACTTGTACTTTACTCCAGTATTTCCTGGATACTTTTTTGCTCCACTTCATTCCATAGTGAAGTATTACACTTTTAAAATCTAACCTACATGTGCAACTCCTGTGTACTTTCCCCACTTTTACCCCAAGATTTTTCTTTTTTACAGACAAACACAATGATTTTATAATATATAATTACACTGAATTGCTAAAGATTAGCTTGAGGCCCCATTACAAAAAATCTATAAACCTCCTTGTCATGTTTCCTATAAATATTCCCTTACACCTAATAACAAATAAATGGTTGAAGCAAAAAGAGGCAAAACTCTGCAGTAATTCTTGAAACCTAAAGATTAATGAAGCATCTAGAAAAATTTATCCCATTGGATCAATCAATTTTTTTTTGAAAAACTAACTTTTACATTAGTTTGTTTGAGTACATTTACCTTGTGATACGTCTATAATTTAACTTTAATAGGATTATCAGTGCAGGACTTTAACTTGTAATGAAGTATTTATACATTCTGGTATTGATCATTTTAGTTAATTGATTTTTTTTACTTGGTAGTGATTGGCACAGATGAAGAGGTGTGAGCAGGAAGATTTTTCACTGACAACAGTTTTAGTCATTGTAAGGAAAACAGAAGAATGTGACAACAGCAGGAGGAGATGTTTGCTTGGAAAAAAAAAATCGTCAAATTCTAAAAAAAGAAAAACAACGATTCACGTGCACTAACCTACTTCAGTTTCTTCTGATTTCGAGGAGCCGCTGCATTTTTTTGGTCTCTCACATTAAACATGAGAGTCAGGAACAAATTAGGATACACCCACTGCATTTATTGGCACCACCTCCTTGTAAACAGACACAACACACACACACACACACACTAACACACACACACACGACTTCCGAGATGATTTCATTTCCTGTATCGGGGCTATTTCTGTCTCGTTTTTTGTGATTTCCTTCATCATTGTCTGCTTGTCACCTGGATTTATTGTTCTTTCTCGTCTTTATTTTTCGCTGCAGTCGTTTGGTTGGGATTTATTTATCCACCGCCTGCACACATGCACGGCTCCAACTCCCCCTTCCTACCATTTAATCTGCTTTTTTTTAAAAAACCCTCCACTGTGCACATAAACTGACCCCTGCACAATGTTTAATGAAACCGTGATAAAAGTGGTCCCGGCGTCCTTAATTTGACGCAGTGCCCCGTTAAACAAGCGTTGCTTTTTCATCATTTATTTTCTCATCGTGTTAATGAATAATGAAAAGTTGAAGGGTTCTCGTGAAACTCACCGGGCCAGCGGCTCCGATCGTGCAACTGCAGCTCCTGTCCTTTGGATGGCATTAAACCGCCGCTCTGCAGACTTTGCACACTTGAATAAAAAGGAAAAAAAAAAAGAAGCACATGTGGAGCAGAATGATCAGACAGACTCTCATTAGTTTCAACCTTCTCAGGACATTCAGACTCAGAATCTTTCTTTTTTTTTTCCTTCCCCCCTTTTTGTCTTCATCTCTTTGATGGATGTTTAACTTTTGACAAGAGGGAGCTGAAATGGACTTTTGGTCACACACTTATCACGGCAAACACACACCTTTTTTCACTCTATGACCCCCCCCCCCCTCCCCCTCCCCCTCCTCCTCCTTCTTCTTCCTCTCCACTACACAATATACAGCACACTGCATTGTGATATAAGAGCTGTCTTCCCACACAAAAAGACAGAGAGGTGTGCAACATATCGGATTCTGTGTTCTGTTGTTCACCGGATGAGTTTCACCCACATGTCACTCTGCGGAAATATCTGTTTAAATACCTGAATATGCTATTAATCGTCATCTAAACGCATGGAAAATTGAGAGGAGCCGTTCTGAACATGATTCCAGTTTGAATATATAAAAAAAACATCACATTGATCCAAAGTGAGAGAGAAATCAGAGGTCAGAGCTGACAATGGTTGTTAATACATTCCTTCTTATTTTATTACAATATCAGGAGGCCTCAGCCTTGTTTTTTATGAAGACGGAACTCTTACACATCTACAGAAGACACCACTAAATTTCACTTTAAGTCCCATGAATATAGAAAAATTAGCCCTCTTCACACTACATGACAGTATGCTCTGTATCTGCTTTTTTTTTTTTTACAGCAACACTGTTGAAATTAAAACCCAAGATGACGTTTTTCAAGGCTGTGCCATCACATCAGAATGGATTTCTAGACACATTAAGCGTCATGTTTTGGGATTTTCACTATAGCTTTGAACGAATTGCTTTCACATATTGAGTTTACAATAGTTAATCAATGTGTTACTAGTTGGTTATGGGATTAAATAAATTGTGCGAATGTAAATCTACATCAGGCCTGATAATGAAATAGATCAATATAAAAGATATAATCATATTATAAATGTTTTTTTTCCACTTATTTTTCTCTGTTTTCTCATTCTTTAATACATCAAACTATTGCATCAGATTTTAATTTGTTCTACCAAAGAAAACTCACAAGAAACAAGTGAAAAGATTCATTTAATCATCTTTATTCGGCGAGAAAGGTGACAGAGACAAATGACAGCAGTTTTTATAAACCACAAAAATCAATACATTTAAATGTGTTTATTCCATTTTTTATGTCACAACTTTTTTTTGTTCTGTACCAACACTTTACCCCAGCAAATTCTCATACAGTGACTTCAAAAAAAGCTTTATCAGCAGCAGTATAACGCAAACACACCCACTTGTGAGCAGTAAAAAGGCAGAAAAACAGCAACAGCAAGAAAAAAACATTTATTTCACGTGCAGCAGTCGGAGTACGTCGTGTTTGGTTGTTTTTTAATGAAATGCAGATGTCATTAACTCATCGGTTTGCGTTTCTCTGCAGTTTAATCTGCACGGCGGCTTCTCGACCCCACGTTAAAAAGCTGCTCAGGAAAGACGGGAAAAAAAAAGAGAAAGAAGCACAGCTGACATGTTGGGTTTCATTGCAGGATACTCGCCGCTCTATGCAGTCAGATAACTGCAGAAGCACCACCACCGTCCCCCATTCCACACATTCCAGGATTTCCCAGCAAGCATTGCAGAGCAAGCCTAAACAAGTCACGTTCTTTACTCAGGGAGAATTTCACACAGTCAAGTGACTGAGGTCCCCTTCTGCTTTCACAAATCCTGCTCTCCCTTCGGTGTGCAGGCACAAAAAAAACACACTTTTACGGCGTGGTCACTTCTAGAAAGTGCAAACTAGCATGCTTTTTTTTTTTTTTTCCTCCCCACAGCCAGACACTCTTTCACCTGAAATATTAAGCAGTGCGGCGAGGGGGGGGGGGTGAAAAACGTGCAACGTCGTCCCCTCTCTGTTTTTTACTAATGACTCGCGGTGTCCTTGTGCGGCAGCTTGTAACAGCAGCCTCGCCGTGTTTAAACATTTCCACCCACGGAGCTCTGCTGCTGACAGTCATCAAAACAAACAGACCTCTTTACTCGCTTACTTTCCGAGTTCAAACACGAGGCACGCACACCGGAGCAGTGACACCTAATCTCAACACAACTGGGGAAAAGAGAGGGGAAGGCAAACGCGAAGGGGGGAGGAGGAGGGGGGGAAAGAGAGAGAGAGAAAGGGAGAGAAAGAAAGAGGGAGAGAGGAGAGGGCCTTGCTCCCTACATTCCTCCCAAAACGTCCCCTCCCCCCGTCGACCTGCTACCACCGAGGATGCTCAAAAACACACATCAACCTCTCCACCTCCCCCCATTCCTCTCTCTCTTTTTTTCCTTCCTCCCCCCCCTCATCTGCTAATTTTACCATCAGCACACTGATAGTCTTGTCAGTGTTTGGTGTGACGACAAAAACCACACACACACACACGCGCACACACACATAGGTAAAAGGTAAAGAGGGTTGAACTCTGCTGAAAAGAAAAAAAAAACTATTTAACAGAGATATCATTGAGTGTTGTGTTAAAACTAGAAAAATCCACTTCAGATAACTGAGAAATCTGAACAATTTTTTTTATCATGACACAAGAATGAGGATTTTCCAATCAATTAACCAGCACCAAAAAAAAATTATATTCCAGTTTTTTGGAGGAGATGTGATTTCCTTATTTCCCTAAAGCTAAACAATTCGCCGCTTGCTTCCTGTCCTTTTAAATTTTGGCGAGGAGGGGCCCAGGTCGGCCCCTACAAATGTGAGTAAACTCTCCTCTGTAAATACAGTACTGGGTAAACAGTTTTACGGAGGCTCTGCTCGCTGCCAACACCTGCTACCAGACATCAGTCCACTTCCACACAAATCGCCGTTTTTAAAAACGCACCAGTTTAGTGGGAGCTGAGGCCAAATGCTATGACAATACTATTGCACTGCTAGAATGGATGGTACAGTAGTGCAACATTGTCAAAGCAGCTGACCTCAGCATGTGTCAGCACGTGGACGTGGGGACGGCCATTCCTCACTGCCAAACTCAAATTTACATTTAAATAAAGCAACATTGCTGTTTGTCTGGATGGACTGTCGGTGTTTTATTTAAAAAAAAATTATGGTTATGGATAATGGTTGTATAGTGTGTGCAGAGTGCAGCTTTACACCTAGAAAATGTATTTTTTTTTAATTTATTTATTGCAACTCTAGAAGACATTTTTTTAAAACAGACGCACACACACACCACTCACACACGATCAGGTTGGAGCTGCAGGTTAAGAGTTAAGGCAGTAAAGGGAGGTGTGGGCCTCTGTTTCATCAGCCAATGCCCTTTTAATATTGCACTGCTCATCTCAATGTCCAGTAGTGCAACAGAAAAAGGGCAGTGGACAACAACATGGACACCATCAGCCTCCACTGCTCCTACTGACTCAACTATTCACCCCCCCCCACCCTGCAAAAAAAGATCCCTAAAACTACATTATTCCTCCTAGTATCTGTATTTTAATCCTAGATCACAATGTGCTAGTTTGCAAACTGTTAAGTTTCTGCACAAAATCAACTTTAAACAAAAAAAAATATTGTGCATCTGTGAGAAAAGAAAAGTTAGGATATAACAGTTTTGACAAAAGAAATCACCGTTTTTTTCCTGAATAGTGGAGTTAAATAAACTTCCTAAATTAAACAGCATTGGTTACTCTCACCCTGGGAGAATGGGAATTTCCCAGCATGTGGGCCCATACTATTCTCTCCAGTGAATGACATGCATTCTAATTTTGGGGGAGAAATGGGAGGTTGGAGATAGAAGAGAGAGGGAGAGAGAGGAGGAGGAGGGGGGGGGGGACACACTCCCAAAAGCTTTTAGAGAGCTACAGGCTGCTAAACTCCACATCTAACCCCCCAAAAATGCATTTAGTCATTCCACTATTTGACCATTCCTCCATTTAACGTCCAATTAGAAGAAGAAAAAAACCAAACACACACACACACATAGGCAGGATCCAACGAAATTAATTAATTGGCTTCTTAAACAGAAAGAAACTTTACCAAAAGGAAGGAGGAAAAAAAAAGGGGTTGCGGCGAATAAGCTGAAATTCTAGCATAAAGAGCAAAAGTTCAAGCACAATTACTGCGTCGTTACACAACACACGGAATCTATACCATTAAAGGAAAAGGACGCAGGAAATATCTCGGAACAGCGTGAAGCCTTTTTCCCCCTCAGGCCGGATCCGTCCGATTAATCCGATAAAACGCACCAAGGTGTTTTTCCTCGTCTTCCTTCTTCTTCCTCTTCTTTTTTTTCGTGTTACCTGTTCTTGGGAGCTTTACGTGCTGTCCGCCATACGTCTGTGAGCGGCCTATACCGCCTCCTTACCGGATCCGCCGTGCAGAGCCATTCCTGCCAGCTCACGAGCCCACCGCACAATACTGACGACTTGTTAGATTGCACAACCGCCTATAGGCTGCACGGCGCGCACGAGCGCCGCGGAAGCGTCCCCCCCTCCGGAGAGACCCATTACGCTACGACAGCAGCCCGTTAAGGTGCGGGACGCGTTTATCTGCCGTTAAATCGCGTCCTAATCAAGTTTTTGGGGGAAAGCGAAGCCTCCAGATGCGCAGCGCACGGGATTCACCCAACTCTCATTGGTGTGTGTGTTTTTTTTCTTCCTTCCTTCCTTGCCTTAAAGTCGCATAAATAAAAACACCCAATCCTCGCATCTCGGCCTTTGCAACTTCCAAGTTTGCGCTCACAATTTACGCAAAAAAATCGGGCTACAACTCACAGTGGACACCCCTCTACCACCACCTCCTCCCCCTCCCCTCCTCCTCCTCCTCCTCCTCCCTCCACAACCACCTCCTCCTCCAAAATCATGAATAGTATCTAGCCAAGGGAGGGACAATCCGTTATAGGCAAAGAAGAGAAGGGGAAAAAGTTGTCCATAAAACAAAGAAAAGCAACCCTCTCCACAAACCACACTTCACGGATCCGCCGCGTTGTGGATTCACGCCGTCGTCCCTAAAAACAGGCGCCGGGCAGCGGATAAAGATCAGATCTGCGGGGCTGGAGGATTCGGCGAAAAAAAAAAAAAATCGCAAGTCTTCCATGCACAAGCACACGGCCTCGCAGATCCGGACTCCATCTTTGACTACTTGACATTCACAGCCTGCCGGAGCAAATTCCTCGTTTGCATGCCTCCCACTGATTGGCCTCTTCTTGCGCTAGTCTTTGCTATATGATGAGCCATTGGTTTGGTTTCAGCGTGTTCGACGTTTCCAGCGCGCACGGGATTGGCTGCGCGCGGGGCCGCGTCACGGCGCACAACGAATACCTGATTAAATGTGTCCCATTCACAAATTTCACATCATCTCTCCTCTACCGCGTCTGGAAACGTGATCACTAATTATTTTATTTACTTTTTGGCGCAAAACCCCCTTTGTGCAATCACAAAGAGGATTATAATTAGCCTTTAATTGGCCTCCGGAGGGACAGTAATGCTATTCATTAGTTCAAATATGGACTAAGCCCGGCTTATCCCCTCTCACAGGCAGCGCGGACCAGGCCTGCACTATTGATAAATTTAAAATAATCGATTATTTTGTATTAAAAAAACACAGATTTGGCTTTTGATCGTCTGCGTAATGCACGCACACGTCGCGAAAGCTACGCTGGAAATCAACCATACGAGCGCAAAAAAAAAAAAAAAAATTACACACGTCGCCCACATGTCACCGTTTGGGAAAGAATATGCAAAATGTATCATGTAGTTGTGGTGAGGGATCAATTGTTGGATCCGATGCGGCGGCTGGAGGCGGAACCCAGTGGGCGCCTCGGCCCCTCGCGAAGCTTTGATTGACGCACAGAGAGGAGTAGCGGGCTGTGAAATTTGGCATTCCTGGCCAGAGGAGCTGAAATAATGGCATTATCCAGTGGGAGAGGGCCCACTTTTCACTCCCCGCACACCCACCCGCACCCCAGCCCACTCAGAAGGGATCTGATTGTGCAGCCAGTCGGCAACAAAAAAAAAATGTTTGATGCAAGGCGGGGCATGATGGATCCGGTGAAGGTTTGGAGCATGATGCCCCCTCTGCCTCTTTCCGGTGACTCCTCAAACTGGACTGAAAGTGTCAGCACAGCAGCAAAGTTCTTTTCTGCTGCTGGAGACTGGGAGTCATTTTGTTTTTTTTTCATCTAATTGGAACTTCTGCTTTGCTAAAACTAAGTTAAACTCCATTTTTCCTTAATGAATTAACCTAATAGTGAGAAATAAAGAAAAAACACATGCTTAACATTTGCCTGATTAATTGATAAAGTAGTTTATGAATCTAAAAATCTAATCTAAATAGGATAAACATCTGATGACAATACACTGATGATTATTTTTCAGCAACAGGATAATGAGGTGATGTGAAAAATAAAGTGAATTCCAAGAAGTGGAAATAAAACGCAGCTGCTCAGAGATTTTGATCATTTGAGTGGAAACTGAAATTCAGCCATTAAATAAATAAAAAAAAAATATTTAAACGGATTCTGTGAATTCAGGCTTAAATATTTTTAATCGGATTTTACAGAGACACAAAAAGAATCAAGAGTCCACGTCAGCATCTTTCTCAGTTTCCCCTCGGAGCTTTAACATGTTCAGGAAGTGTGTAAAAGTTATTTTTAAAGTAGAACTCGTCTTAGAACTGATTAGTTTAGCTGCTTTTCTCTTCAGCAACACCTGTTTGTGAGAATCAGCTGCTGCAGAAAAGACACAGAAAGCAACAAAAGCTGCAGATGCAACAAAGATTTCCCACCAATTCCTGCAAATAAAGTGTCATTTAAAGTGTAAATTTATATGTTTCAACAAGAACACAATCTAATCCAATAGATAATTTATTTGAGAAATCTTCCTTCATCTATTTACAGACAGTTTCAAACCACTCTCCATTTTTCTTATTATCTTCTGCTTTATTTGTATTTCACAATGTGTTAAAAGATAAAGTTCAATTGTTTTTAATTCAAATTGCATGTTTTAATTCTCTAAATAAGGAAAACCTCGCTGCTTTTGAATAACTAGGAATTAGTTGTTGGCAAATAATTGAAAATTGTTAATGATTAAACCAGGAAATGTGCAGAAATCCACATTGCAAAGACATGAAAACAATTTAATATGATTGTTTCAAACACATGTTTTCCCGCTTAAATGCCACATTTGATTGTTTTTACTGCACTTTCCCAAACATGCTGCTTAACTGTGAGAATTCAGAAATAATCAAATAATCAACACAGAAAATGCAAAAGGTAAGACATTTAGTGCATGTTCCTGTTGTTAAAATGCAACTTTAGCAGGCCTACAAACGGATTCCCAAATCCAACGAAGAATTACAATTCCTGACATATTTGATCGGGAAAAAAGTGCTTTTTTTAGCACATTTCCTGTGTAGCATAAAAAAACTACCTTTAAACCACCTAATTAATTTTTAAAGAATTGTAGTGAACAGGTAAAAGAATTATACTTTGCAAACGTGCACCGGTTTGGTTGCTTTTTTAAAAAAAAAGTTTTTGCAAATAAAACAAAGAGCGACTACGACGTGTTTTAATCTTTAGGGAAAATATAGGAGGTGTGTAAAGCCATTTTTTGGGTTTTTTTGAAGCATTACGATTTTTAACTCCTGTTGGAAGTAGAGAAGTAGATGAGTGAAAATCTAGGTAGATGGGGCACACACACGCCAGGAAAAAAAAATGAGTTTCAGGTTTTAGAAAATGTTTCCTGTGAGAATGAGCCTGAGGGGTGAAGTGGCACAAACAGCCACAGCCACTCCCTGCTCGGCCTGACGTTAAACTGCCGCCTGTGTGAGGTGTCACGGGGGCTGAGGAAAAGCCTTTTAAACATGGGAGTTATTGTTCCCTCTTTTTTTTTTTTTTTCCAGCCTCCCATCCTCCGAAAATGTACCTCCTTTCTTCCTCTGCCCTTTAACCTCTCCCAACCCCCCATCCTTCCATCTCACGTCTCTCTCTCTCTTTCTCTCTCTCTCATCGGCCTGGAGACCAAACAACCGTGATGGATCGTCATTGATAATTTCCCCCACCCAAGGAAAGAAAAAAAAAAAAGAGGGTTACTGGAGAAGTTTTGGTAATGTGTGTGTGTGTGTGTGGGTTGAGGGGGTGGGGTGTGGGTGGGAAGTGTGTTTTCTGCTTCATCTTTTTCATGAAGCAGAAGCAGTGGTAGACCCCACCTCGAGAAGCGAGCCCCTGTGCACCCTGTCTCCTCCAAAGAGGGCTCCCCCCCCTTCCCCTCTTCCTCCTCCTCCTCTTCCTCCCCCCCTTTGCCTCCCTCTTGAAACAGACTCTATGGACTGCATGCATGACATTCCAGCTGTGTGGGTGGCACGTTTTTTTTTTTTTTTTTTACAGCGTCTCCAACAGTACACAGGCTCCTATAGCACAACAGCAGAGGAACCTCGTGCCATGATCCACCTTCAGATCTTCACCGAGGCGCCTGGCTGTTTCTCTGCATTCTACCTGTATGACTTACTGCGTGTTTTGCTGTTTAAAACAACTTAAGCCCCCGGGCTTATTTTTCAGTTTCCCTGCTTGAAAAACAACAATAAATACGGAATATCTCTACAACCACAAGGGTTGTGTGCACGCGCTGGTTTGCTAAAAAGAGAAATCTACTATGTGTGGAGGTGATTACACAAGTGTCGGAATCAATTTGTGTTGATTGCATTTGTGCAAATATAGTTAGAATTTTGCAGAAAAAATATCCTAAAACAGGTTGTACTACAGACATTTAAAACCTTAAACAAACCCAAACTCACCCAATTCAGTAAAACAAGCTAAATTATCTGCAATGCAGAGTTTAGCGATTAATAGGATAATAGTTCAAAGATTAATTATTTGTCCACAAAATCCTAGAAATCCCACTGAAGATCATTGCAGAACATAAGGAATACATTCTGTAAGATGTTTATAAAGGAGCCAATTAAATAATCCCACAAACAGCTTCAAACTAAAGTAAATATCTAAGTAGTGGTTAGTTGCAGCTACTACTGATATTATATTAAACTATTTTATTATTGTATTGATGATGTGGATATTGATGATATATATTGATGCTGTAACAGGAACATTGGGTTTTACTGCAGTAAAAATACTTTATCTAGTGTTGGAGCTCAGGTTTTCTCGATAAAACTCGATGCTTCTTGTTTTTTCACAGGTTGAGAGTGTAGACGACGTGTAAAACAACAACTCATTAAACAGGTCTTTACTTCTCTGACTTGAAGCCCAACGCCTGCGACGTCTTAAACACCTCGAAAATCACTGTTTTTCTACTTCATGCCTCTTCTCAATTAAACAAGAACTGCCTATCGATCAATGTTTCACAAGTCTCCAAGTTATTTATAACAGATTTTAATGTGCTCTATATTTGTGATTAGTGTTGATAATACTTTCTAAGCAGCACAACCTCTCACAAATCCCAAATTTATATTTCTGATCCCAGATTTCTATTATTGAAGTTTTATTACAAGGTGATTTAACACAAACATATTATGCAACGGTACGTTGGGTCATTTCTATATTTGTCAATTACCTTTTCTTAAAACAGAAAGGATTCCTCATACCTGTTCTGTACAACATTTTAATCATTAAATAATTCTTTATTTGGTGTAACAGTAATTGTAAAAACAAAAAAAAAGTATTTTTTGGCCCCTGTCTACAAATATCTCAACCATTTCAACAGAAATTTAGATGAGGCCAAATCATTCATTAAAGTGCACAGACAATAATTATCTCAACTCAATTAAAACATCAGCAGAACTACTGAACAGTACAATTACTGGATTATTAAGCAACACAAATTAAAACAAGAAATTGGTGCAGATAAAAACATTGAGAGGAAAACCAAGGAAGAGCAAAGAGAGGATCCAAGTTATGTTGTAGGATGGAGAGAACAGGTGGGTTTAAAGTCTGAAGTTAAAGGTTTACAAAGAAGGAGTAAAGTACATGTGAGTGACGACACAGAGAAGTGGAAAAATGTTTTAAAGAAGTGATTGATTGAGTTAGAATTTGAGCACAATGAACGGATTGATCTGAAGGATTCCAGACAACAAAGCTTAAAATGCCTCTTTTTTAGAAAGTCAAAGTCATGGAAAAGGAAAGGAGTTTCTAATGCGATGGATTAATCTATAATCTACACCAACTTGTGTTTTTACCCTACTACTCATATGCATTTACCATAATGCTCTAGGTTAATTTAACAACTATCTCACTCCGCCAAATAGAAGCAGCCAATAAGAGAAGTGAACAAAACTCCCACTTCCTTAAAAAAAAAAAAAAATCGACACACTTCCACTCCACAACATCCGCCATTAAATCAATTAGTCGTGATCCCGGAGGATCTCTGCAGAAGTTTATTGAAGCTCCGAATGCTGCTCTCCTGTTGGGAGACATTGATTTTTAACCGCCGACGATAAACAACAAACCTTATCTATAACTCACGGCCGCCCGATAAAGTGTACACCCAGGTTGTTTTCCTCCCCCCGCTTTCCACCGTGTGAGTGCATGTGCAGAGTCCAAAGGATGGAAAAAAAAAAAAAAAACTCAACCCCATTAACTGAACTTCAGAGGAATTCCTCACTTTACATACGGAATGCACTTTAGGTCAAAGGGCAAAGGGCCAGAGGGGAATCCACCCGCGCCCAGGCAGGCAGGCCTTATTTAAACAAGCCTGGAATGCCTGGTTGGAAGAGAGCAGCAGCAGCAGAAGAAGAAGAAGAAGAAGAAGAAGGGGAAGGAACCTACTCTGCCATTAAAATGAGCAGGGGCCACCGCCAATAAATACCAGCACATTTTAAATTACCTGCGCTGGCTCACTTCATGTGCTACTGACTCTGAAATTTATTACGAGCGAGTTTCTCTGTTATATACCTTCACTGGGAATAGACGTCTGCCGCTTTAATAAGAGCGAATATCGCTGTATGTGTTTAAAAAATGCAGGTACAGGATCCTACATGTGCAGTCGACCTCTTAAACACACGCACACACACACACACACGCTCATTTTCCCTCTTATATGGCTGCAAGGCTGCAACATATATATTCTGTATTGACTCGTTCTGACTCCGGGGGGATGTTTATTCAAAGTGCAATACCCAAAAAAGAAGACTCAGATCCATCGTTTCGCAGAATGGAAATATTCTAAGCGTCTTTTGCATCATTTCATGTCAAGTTTCCTCCCTCATTTGTAACACAATTTGATGTAATTATCAAGTTTGGCATCTGAACTAATCACACATTTGTACAGACTGATCTTTTATGTTGGTGCACATAACGAATGCTCTTTTTCTTTTAGTTCCTTTCATGTGCAGTTTCACATAATGTTAGTGATATGTTCTATAAATTGTGTGTACATATTGTGTAAGTGTGGAGCTCCCGTCGCCGGCTGAATTAAAGCCAAACGGATCATTGCAGCAGCTGCCCTGTCACCTGCCTGCCTGTAATTTCAGGATCGACACTATGGGACCTCATGAGCTCCTCTAAATACAAAACCCTGCATTCCAGGCGTGGGCCAACCTCTCCGTTTTTAGGACCATCTCGCCAGAATTTCCTACAAATGACATGCTACAATCCCCATGGCCGTGGTGGAATTCTGTCCACTTCGGGGCTTCAAAGCAGCGGAGCACTCGTCGGCCGGCCTGGCCAATAGGTGAAGAGGGGTGGACCCTGCCTGCCTTGACCTCACCGACCTTCCCCGACCTCCACCCCCCCCTCAGCCCCCTCCGACCATCCCACCCGGCGTCCTGCTCCTCATCCCCCCACCTTCCACCTCATCCATCCATCCAGCCAGTCAGTAGGTCAGGCTGCCGTCCGTTCGTCCTCTCGTCTCTTTGCAATTACAAAATATTTAAATCGCGAACCACAAGAGGAAACACAAAACATCGAAATTAAGATCGGCATCCATGGCATCTTTTTCAGTGAAGCCCGCGGCTCGTACAGGAGCATTTATCCTACATTTGTCATTCTAACACACCTATTGTCCCTAGACCTGTTATCACTGAGCAACTGAAGTGGATCAGACAGACAAAAGCCTTCATATCCACTACGGACGAGTACGAGAACTCAGCGTTTCTGGATGGCGTTCCCGTCCTGCAGCAGCCTCCCTGTAAAACCCTTGACTCAGCGTCTTTGGGCTGTCATTGAGGCAGCCATTTTCCCATGAAGGCTCACGAGATCTCTCCCCGGTGCCCTGCAGGAACCAATTACCTCACTTTGATGAAAGCGTGCTTTTCATTTCAGTTAGCTGCGCCTTAAAGAAGAAAAAAAAAAAAAGGCGATTCCTTTTCTTTTATTGTTTTCCGATCCTGCAACTTTTTTCTCAAAGTCTCACCATAAAAAAATATGAACTTTATATAGCATAGGGTTTATTTTCATTCAGGTACATTTTTAGCTGTAAAGACACAGCAAATCCGTTTAAAGATGGTTATTTTGGGAGATACGTTGGTAAAGTTGATTGTGATTTCTGTACATGTAGTAAACACATACTGTGGTGTGTTTGAGTCCATTAACTACATCAGGCCTTTCATAACTGGTTTCTCAGATATTTGTGCTGTGTCGCCATCTGCTGGAGAAAACTCAACACTGTTTTATGCAGATAGAAAATCCTTCAGATACCACAGCAAGGCTGGTAGTAATGTGTTTTTTCTACCTAAAAATACAAACTCATTATCCAGAAAAGTTGTGCAAGAGAAAAAAAAATAAATCCAATATAATGATGTATTTAATTTAAACAACAGAGTCCAAATGAGCCATCAGCTGCTTTTTCTGAAGAAATACTAGATTTCGTCCTTTTAAACCAGACTTGACGCAGGAATTACTTCTTGTATATTTGGTGGAAACCTTTTTCTTTGCACAATCGTTTCTAATGGGATGTCACAGTGACAAAAATATGATTTTCATTTCAAACCACTTAAAAAATGCCTACTACATGTTTTTATCAGACAAAGGAAATCTATTTCCTCATTGCCAGTGAAGCTACTTGAGAGTTAATCAGAGCTTGTAAGAGCCACAAATGAAAAAAAAAGTATGATTACTTACCTTTTGGCATTTTTGCAGATATTACAGACTGGTATGAAATTAAATATTATGATTCTGTTCTTCATGCCATAATTACTGTTTAAGCTCATGAAATAAAAAGTTTAAGTTTAACATTTGCAGAGAAGTTCATTTTAATGTCTGTCTGCTGTAGGATTCCTTTTATTTTCAGAATTCTAAATTCACCCAGGGGGGCCCAAACATCTCTGTCTAATGAAATTGAAAAAAATGAATAATCCATCAATAGCTGGAATGAAAAATAATTGGAATTCCTGACAAACAAGTGAGTTGACCTCACGCAAAAATGGATAAAAACATCAACAACAAAAAAGGTTGATCTGCCGACATAGAATATGTAGTTGAAACAGACTGTATCAGTGTGATTTTCCTATCTAGACATATTTGTTCTCCCATAAAAGACAATGACCAAAGGTTGGTTGTTTGAAGAATCAGGAACAAGCTCTCAACTTGATTCTTGAATCAATTTCTACTGGTGCTTTAGGCTAGAATATTTTATTATTTAAATAATAAGCCAAAAATATTTGTTATAAAGTTCTCTGCATATCAGTAGATTTAATAAATATGAAGGAAAATGTAGAGAAAGAAAGGAAGTTCTAGGATGTGCCATCACTTCATTGAAAATTTGCCACATCTCAGTTTTCGAAAAAGTTCTCAGAATTGGACGTTGGAGATGAGATACCTGACATTAGTTTAATCGAACTCCAAATAAAGTAAATTTAGAGTTTACACTATGGAATGAAAGGACAGTTTAATCCAGGTTTAAAGTTGACCAGAGTCACACTAGAATGTTCAGAAATCACTTTATTCTTTATTTATGATCGACACACTAGGTTCTATGAATGTCCACATTCATTCTCTGTCAAGACCTTTTTGGCTAAAATAAATAATAAACACAATATCCTCTGCATTTAATGACGTTTGTTGCTGGATCTTGTGGGCATCGAAGCTCATATTAAAAAATAAAATAGAGGTTGACACTGGCCTCAGGGTCAGAGCAGGCGCCTCCACGGCAATGAATGGGATAAAGACGCCAGATAGGTCATGTAAAAAGTTAAAGATGAGGTCAAGAATACACAGTGGAGACCAGCTGAAGTTAAAGGTAAGATCGTGCTGTTCTACTCCTACTGTAAGTACTGCTACTCTTAAGCCAGTTTTAAACAGTTTGACAGGACAGTTTACTGGAATCCAACATAAAATAGTTGCAGTAAGTAAAAAGGGTGTAAATACGGGTGTAAAATCTAGATACATGTAGGACAAAAATGTGCAGAAACATGTACATGTTTGGCCTTCAGGTGGGAAAAAGATTAGCCATGGAAGCAAGAGAGGAGAGGAGAGAACGGACCTACAACAGGCTGATTCTTACTCATAATTCCTCTTGAAATTTGACTCGTCCGCTGAAATTAAAATAATTGTTTATCTGTGATAATTGAATCCATCCTCAAAATGTTACAGGCGCATCAGACAATGCAGAATAGTAAATCTGCCTCTTTCAGTATTCAGCACGGACTCTTCCTCTGCGTGAGGAGCGATGTGAATTACGCTGTGGTCGCACGGTCCGAAATGACGGCGGTGGAGGTTCAAAAACGTGGAATGCAGACTTGAACGGTTCCACTTCACGGTCGATTTCTGCGAGGGAGACACTGGGCTCTCAAAGAGGTGTTCACGCTAGGTGTTGAAATCTTTTGATATCTTAGTTACGTGTTTTAAGAAAGAATGCAAAATTACTCTATTTCTCTCACTTGTTATTTGCATTATGAATAGTTTATGCTCACCATTCTGTTCATTATAAACCATTTGACAAATGAAACACATTTTCTTGATGTTTCTGTTCACAATGAAGTTGTATAAGGTAAAATCAACATGGGAAATCTAATTCTGTATTCGAAAATGGCGGTTAACTCCACAAAGTGACTCAGTCCAATTTTGTAAAAATTCTAGTGTGACTTTAGGCAACTTTAAACCTTGATTAAACTGTCCTTTCATTCCATAGTGCAAACTCTAAAATTGCATTACCTGGAGTTAAATTAAACAAATGTCAGGTAAATCAAATTAATCAGGCAGTTCACCTTTTTATCACTTTCCGAGGTTTTCTTTGATTATTTTTTATTAAATGTACCTCATCACCAGGTTTGATGACTTTTTTAAAACTGAGATGTGGGAAATTTTTAATGAAGTGATGACATATGTTTAATAGACTGATTAACTTCCTTCGTTTCATTACAGTTTTATAGATATATATTGAATTTATTGATATGCACAGGACTTTATTTTAAATTGTTTTACAGTATACATTATGTTGAACAAGGTACAGTAAAATCAATGTGGGAACTATAACTATAATCGAAATTGAGGAGAATTTATGGAATCGAGCTTTTATTTTCTTAGATTCTAAAGTGAATAGAATGGACAAGAAAAAAGGATCATGGAGAGACACGTGAGGAGGTTTCAGAGTTCTGAAAAGCTTTTTGTTCCTGTGCATGCGGGACAATAAGATTCTAGGCCAGGGGACTTTTAAAGGTTGATGATATAAACCTATTTAGTGTTTCACCAGCGCTGCGGCGCACACATTTCACCTTGAATTCCTTATGAATAAAATTGTAATGTGATTTTGTGACATTGCATGTCCTGAGGTAGAGGGGTAATGCATTCAAGAAGATGGACCTGAGGGAGGATGTCTGCACAGAGAAAACAGAGCTGAGAGACAAAATGAAACACTCAAACACTTGTATCTGAAGGGCGACACGTGCCGCGCTGACTCTGTAGCTGTTATTTCAGGATTTCCTGCCAAGACCATCAAACGTGAGAATATAAAAAAAGCAGACAAGCTCCTGTTACTGCGTTTGACATATGTAAAAGAATGTCACACATGTCGCTGCTTTATTGTTGCTTAGTAGAATAAAGGGATTAAATCCCCCAGATCCCTATGACCTTCTTGTACTAAATAATAAAAATATCATTAAAACTGTGTGTGTGTGTGTGTGTGTATAGTGTTTGGACTGTGACTCATTTTCCTCTACTTATGTGACATGGCTGTGAGGTTATTCACTTAATTTTAAATCCTACATGCTGGACGGCATATAAAAAATCGTTTGTGTCACTTTTGATTATTGAAATCTTTTGTTTTCTAGTTACATCATGAAATGGTGCAAAATGTCAATCACTGTTTCTCAAAGCTGAAGATTCTAAAACTCAAAGAATATCAATTATCATTACAGAAAGACTAAAGAAAAATAATCAGATTTAAGAGGCTGGAACCCAACATTTTCTTCTTAAAATGACTCATATCAATATCAAATTAGTTAGTGATTAACTTAATAGTTGGCAACTAACTGACTAATGCACTAATCGTTGCAGCCCTACTACTGATACACAGCTAGAATGTGCTGCCGTGCCTCAGACATTAACTGAGAATTGTGGCTGAGTTTACTTAGCTGAATATAAAATTATATGTGTATAATTATTCCCATGTAAGCACTTGAGTGTTGATCCTGTACCTGGCTGTCGAGCGAAGCCCCTGGTTGTGCAAAAAAGAGTTGTGCCTTATTGAATCCTCCAACTCAGTCCTTATCAGCCCAGGAATAAGAGAAGCTCCAAAAGTGAGGTGGTTTGTTGGAAGAATTGCCAGACAAGGTCCACGACCTACAAGGGGGAAGCGACAAGAAGAGGGTGCAGGGAGTCTTAGAGGACAGCATGCTCTGTTTTATGGCCCCATTACCCTGGTGTAAACCCTCTTAGTTAAAGATGGAATATCGCCACCATATTAGAATAATGACCCAAGTTATTTTTTTTTAAGAAAATTAGTTTTTGTCCTAACTCAACTCTTGATGATGCTACCACCTCTGGTAAAAACACCTTAATCCTGAGTTGAAGAAACAATACTTTAGTAATAATTTGATAAAAAGTGCTGTTTATATCAGTACATTCAATACATATGTAGCCAAAAATATTTTTTTTATAATTTACCACATCTCAGGTTTGAAAACAACTTACGGCCAATAAAAAATGGGTAACAAAGACTTGGGAAAATAATGAAAAAGAGAGCTGAGATTAGTTTAACTTACTTCCAAGTAATGTAAGTTTTCACTATGGAATGGTCCAGGTTTAAAGTTGACTAAAGTCACACTAGAATGTAAAAAAACCAATTTAGTCTTTAATATTGTTATTTAAATGACATTTAGCCTTTTTGATGAAATGAAATGATTAAAAATTGAACATTCTCTGCATTTGATAAAGGTTTTTGTGGTTTCCTAAAAGCTACTATTACAGAATTAGATTTTCCACATTGATTTTACCTTGTACAACTTCACTGTGTACAGAAAAATCATCAAGAAAACGTGTTTTATATGTCAAATGGTTTACAATAAACAGATAGGAGAGCGTAAACCATAAATAATGCATATAACAAATGAGAGGAAAAAAATTGGATTCTAATCTCCTTAAAAAATGTAACTAAGAAATCAAAAGATTTAGACGTTTTTATTCAGGTTTCCTAAAGTCACTTTACTATTCTTTAATGTTACATAAGTGACATCACAACGTTCTATGTATGTATGTAAAATAATAAATATAATATTCCCTGCATATGATAAAATTCTTTGTTTTCCCCAAAAAATTGAAAAATTAAAGTACTTATTTTAATAGGGTTAATTTCCGCTTTTCTCCTTCTACTCTTCCTGCTGTGTAAGCTAACAAGCTAACGAGTTAACAAACCAACAAGCACAACAATTCACTTTTGTATAAACAAACAAACAAACATAGCAAATCACTAATACTCATACTTACAACAAAAAATGAAATAAAATTAAAATTAATTAAAAATAACCACAGCCAGCTGAGCACAGGTGTGATTAGTTAGCATGATGCTAAGCTAATAACTGTAAGCGCAGCCACAATCACCCGTTTCCATGGTAACTTTATCACTATCGTTACCGTACATTTAGATATAAAATAAAATAAATAAGTTAGCAGTTCAACTTACCAGTCCAGCAGATAAACAGTGAGCTCGGACTCAAACTTAAACCTTATATTGTTGTTTTTTTTTTGCTTGTTTCTGAATAAACTATTGCTAACATTCGCCATTACGGTTACCGCCACTTTCTGTACTGAGCCGTTTGAGATATTATAGTCCACAAAACAAATGAATAGGGTATATAAAATGCATAATTAAATATAAAATGTATTATATATATTTATATTTAAATGTATATATTGCGGAGAGTTCTGCAAATCCAGGGTTCCCATGTGGACACAACCTTGGAATTTCCTGATGCTGTTGAGATGCATTATGGGAAATGTAGGATTTTGCTTTTCTTTAGAGATAGAATCTTGTTAAAGAGTAATAGTCTGCACATTTTGACCTTTGCTGCTTATATTTTGATTATTCTTTAAAAAATCTGCATCTAGACTACCTCTCCCAATTCTATACATGAAAAATACAATAACCAGTTTTAATAAAACGAACAAAGATGTGTAGACACACAGGTGTTACAGTTAGAGTCATGTTTATTTACAGCAGAATCCTGAACGAGGAGGGAAAGAACAGGAGAGGGCAGAAGGGAAGGGGGTTAAAAGGAGACAAAGTGTTTTAGATTGAGCGCTTCAGGATTCATGTTTCACTACACAGTTCTTAATTTATTTATTCACCATTTTTCTATACAGAATCCATTCAGCCGTAATATCGATGCACCAGCAGAGCTGGAATCCTCTGCTGGAGGGGAGAAGAGGTGGAAAGAAAATAAAAAAAAAAAAAAAAACTAAAGCACTAAAGGGGAAAAAAACAAACTTTACAAACCAGAGGGTAAAAAGAAATCCATTTTCTATAAAAAAAAAAAAACAAAAACAAAAAAACAAAACATTTTCTTGTTACCACCATGATCGTCATCAGTTTTTTTTTTTTAATATATGTATATATACATATATACGTGTATGTATATATATGTATATAAATCTATATTTTCTCGCCATGTCCATGAAGAGGTGAGGGGAGTTCCGTGTAGTCCGAGTTTGGATGACAGGCGGGCTCTGATGTCCCGACCTGAATTCAGGTCTTTAAATTTCAGCCTTTTGAACCAGTCAGAGCTGATCATTCGCAGTCTTTCTGACCTGATGCCGTCGTCCCACCCGCTGACACTGCTCTGTGTAGGCCAGCTCATAGGTCCAGTGCCTTGGTGTCGGCCAGCAGAGACTCAGAACTGCAGTAGCCCTGTTAACGCAGTCTGAGAAATGGTACACTTTACACTTAACATGCACGTCCAGAGAGTAAAAAACAAACAAAAAAAAAACAAAACAAAAATTAAAAAGCCAGCAAAAACCGAGTCGTCCGTACATCTCTCTGACTTCCTTGTGCGATCACTCACACTTGGTTTTTTTTCCAGTATACATTAGATATTAACTGACAAGCACCACAAAACAGTGGAAGGACAAAAGAAAAAGAATAAAGTCTGTAAGACTGTCCGGTACCAAACAGCGACAGTAGAAACATCCTATGGGTTAATTTCTAATTTCCATTTTTCAATTTCTGAAGGGCATAAAGTGATTTTCTCCCCTCCCCGGGTCCAAACAGACTATGTTATTTGATCAGACACACACACACACACACACACGCACGCGCACACACACACTTATTCATCCACCCAGATAACCATCTATCCGTAATTACACATGGATCTAACCACAGAACGTCTTCATATCCAACTGACCCTCATCTCTTAGGTTTCAAGTCCAAAATCTCACAATAGTCAGGTCTTCATGGACTGAGGTGAAACACTGACGTTTACAAAGTTCCCATGAAGTAAAGATGTGCTGTTTGTTTCCATTGACTTGTCAAAATATATAAAAACTGATCTAAACGTCATCATGCTCGGACATTTATGAAATCTAAAAAAGTTTAGTGTTTCCACTGCGATAATTTAAGATGCACAACAGAAATTCAGTAGAAAACCCAGCATGATGCACAACGTGGTTCCATGATGAAAGTAACATATCATACCTTAAAATTAATTCAACATTCATTTATTTGAAAAAAAAAAAAAAACAGTTTACATTTCCACCTGTCTGCAAAAAGACCGATAAAAAGATAACTTGACCCCTGTTGAAAATGTGTTTTCAGTGAATTATTTTACAATATGAGACAAACCGTTTCCATTGGACAGGTCATGTGTTTACAACCGTTTGATCCAACACACCCAGGTCAATGGAAACCTGACTATTGTCACTGTTTTCAACATAGTTCATGTTGTCAAATTAAAACCAGGTAAAACAAAACAACCGTTCACTCATCTGTTTCGCTTTCACACAGAGACACACCCACACACACACACAGGCACACTTATGCACACACACTTTAACACACTAGAGCAGGAAACTAACTTATTCATCAACCAGCCACCAACGTGTTATTTTTTTATACATTTTTTTTTAATTTTTAAATTTTTTCCAAAACTCCATCGGCTATGTTTCCATCACACAAGCTATCAAACTTTAGAAAACAACCTCCAAGTGACGGATGCTCGCCCCCCCCCCCCCTGAATTTTTTTGTTTTTTTGCCGCTGGCTGGCGTTAGTTTCCCGCCCTGTTCAACATGCTCCCGAACACAAATACAAACTCAAAGATACCGCAAATACATGTGTACACATATATACAAATAGAAGCGACCCCCTTTCAACAACCAGGGGCGGCTTAACAATTTATAATGCATCATTTCTGTATATGCCAAGAATAAAACTTTTCTAAATAAAATACATAGTTATCTGTGAGGGCGGGGAATGGGGACAGCAGATGAACAGAGAGGAGGAGGGTGGGGCTCGCGGGGAGTGTCAGAGGAGGGCGGGGACGCTGGGGAGAAGATGACGGCATGATTGACAGGTGAAGAAAGCAGGAGAAGGGAGGGGAGGGGCGGATGGAAGGGGAAGACTCTTCTCCTTTTCTGTGTCGATGTCGCTCCCGAGCACTGTCCCGTGCCTCTGCAAGACTCCGCCTCTTCTCCGTTTTGCTTAACTTGTTCCATAATAATAATAATATTAATAATAATAATGACCACGACAATGCTAAAAAAATATATATAAACCCCAGCCATGTCTCACAACCGTAAGTCCACAAAAAAAAAGGGGGGGGGGGGGAGGCCTGGCTCTCGAGTTCATCTGAGTCAGTGACAAACAGAGATGCAAGAGGAAATTAGAGCTGCAAGAGGAAATTAAGACGCAGAGAAAGAAGGAAAACGCAGTGAGGAGGCTTGATGAAATGGAACGGGCCACGGGATAGGAAGGGGGGGGGGGGGCAAATGGGACTAACTATAGAAAATAGAAAAGAGCTGAAGTATATGTTGAGGGGAAGGATGAAAAAAAAAAAAAAAAGAGGAGGAGGAGGGGATGTGGAACAACAGCAGCACAGGCAGGATGTGCTATAATGAAGAGGAAACAAACAGAAAAAGAGGAAGCGGAGATGAAACGGGGAGGGATGTAGGGACCAGGGATGAGTCGTGTTGGGGGCGTTGTGATCCACACACTGGTGTCCCTCTGACGGTTTTCACAGAAGATTGGCGGAAAGCATGAACAAGTGATGACGACACGGCCTCACTGTGAGTGCGCCCTCTCTCCTTCCCTCTTAGTAAAAAGGGTAAGGATCCGCAGTCCTCCCCGCGCTGGTCAGTCATTCCCAGGGTGCATCATACCTCCAGGAAGCGAGAGCTGCTGGTCTTGGCGTGGAAGGGCTCGGACCACATGCGTCGCAAATCCCCCTGTTGGCCGCAAAGAAAGAAGAAAAAGCAAAAATTCTCTCATTCATACTCACGTGTGTAGATATTCTTTCACACATTTTTGCTTTAAACGTCATTTTAGAACTTTAAACTTAAACTAAGCAACGTTTCAGTTCTCAGACCTTCATCATTCACGTTTTGTATTATGTCTACCTGATCATTTTAATTTATTCCCTTGCAAGTGATCAGTCTGCAGGAGTTTTTAAACTAGAAATATTGAGCGATTATTTCTCAGACAATTTATATTAGTCACTGATCGGCCTGAAACTAATGATTATTTTCATTATTGACTAATCTGTCCATTATATTCTTCAATCAATCAGCTAACTGCTTGGTCTATAATTTTGTCTTAATTAAAATGCTTGATGTGACATTTTCAGATGGATTTTTTTCCCCCTCACTTACAGTCCAAAACTGTCAGATGAGACAAAGAAATCGTTATAATCAAGATGCGGGAACTAATATAGGTCAAAAAAATCATTATGTGATAATCAAAACAATAGACAATTATTTTCTGTCTATTGATTAATTGATGAATTTACCAAACATTGCATTAATTGATATTGATGAAACTGCTGTATTGAGAATAAACAGCAAAAAACTTCTGCACTTTCAGCAGGAAGTAGATCTTATAAGTGAATTAGATCATTCAAATTGATAATTAGATCAGTTGTACTGGAGGGAAACAAAATGCATTAAAAAGAAAAACAGGATTCAAGGAAACTGATGAATTCTGCAAAATGGCCTGAGCTGAACTTTTGTTTCTTGAAGAAATAAGTGAGCGTTGGTGTCACGTACCTTCAGGTAGGCCATAGTGAGCAGAGGCAGCAGGGTGAAGGGCACCAGGTAGAGCAGAGCCGGCTGAGCAGCGCGATGGATCCTGGAGGCCACAGTGGCGGTCAGCAGACCTGGAGACAGACGTCAGCCCACAAGATTACGTTAGAACGAAATACTGGACAGGCACCAGACGAGAAACCAGAGGTTCAACGCAAAATTCTAAAAGATTAGGCCTAAAGAAAAAAAACTCTGTATAAATGTCCACACATCATAATGCCAAAAGCATCAATTTCTTAATATTCCAAAGTCGTGGTTAAAGGGTTTTTTTTAGGGAGTTTTACCTTGTACAAGCAGTACTGTCTTGTTTTGTCTGTTTTATCTTGTTGAACTTGTCCTTCCACTCCGTACTACTTATGTCTTGTCTTGGGGTACTCATGTCTTGCCCTGTCATACATGTTTGTTTGTTTGTAGTTTTAGTTTAGCACTTTACCGTTGTTGTTGTACCGTAGTTTAGGATTGTCTCGTCTTGCGCACCTGCACTTTGATGTTGTTTTACATGTAAACGCATAGGATAGTGAGAAACGAAATTTCGATTCCTTTGTATGTCAAGTACATGTGAAGAAATTGACAATAAAATTGACTTTGACTTTTGACTTGTAGCTGTAAATCCCATTGAGGCAAATCTGCAATTTGTGAGTCTGGGCTATGCAAAAAAAATGAATTGAAGTGGTTGGCCACCGAAACTGATGGAACGTTGTCAGCAGCATCATGAGAAGAATCTAAAGCAAACTTCATGTGGCCTTCAGATCAGTTCAGTTCAATGCAACGTGTTCAGTGCAAATGTGTAAATAACAGCACCACGGACTACAGAGCAGCGGAGGCTGGAGTTCTCTGGAGCGATGAATCATGTTTCTCCATCTGGTGATCTGATGGAGAGGTCTGTGTTTGGAGGTTTCCAGCGGAATCGTACTTGATGGAGGCATTACATATCGTCGTATTGAATCCAATAGACTCGGAATGTGATTCATATGCAAGTCAAGGCAGGTGAGTAAATACTTTTGGCATTATACTGTATATCTCAAATAAAAAAAAAAGAACATCTTGACCTTTAACACCCATCCGCCCATCGATTGCCTCCTTACCCACAAAGTATCCGATGAGAGTGCAGTGGAAATAGGAGACGCGCTGCATGCGCCCGGACATGTTCGGCCCCGGGACCTCCCCGTTCGCCTGTTTCTTGTAGTTGTCATACCGCAGGACGAAGCATAAGAGGAGCCCCGGCATCACGATGTCTCCTATTCCCAGCATCGAGAAGTGACTTCCTGTGGAGCTGCAGGGGGGGAGGAGACACAGAAATGAGAAAAACCCAGGTCCCGAGGAGGAGTCGGGTTTAAATTAACTGGTGCAGTGCCCGTAGGAAATATGTATTCCTACAGAAAAGTGGAAGCTTTAGTAGATTTTCTTTTATGTCTGGCAGCCTTCTGATAAATCTCTTACTTCATACATTTTCCTGTGTAGGGCACCTGGGCATGGTACTAAATTATTGACTTTATTCTGTTCTGTTAGGTGAGAGTGCTGGGGTTTCCTGAGGGTCTATGAATGCATCGTAGCTAGTGTGAAAGAAAAAAAAAAGTCGGCAGCACTTTAGCATGTGTTTTTTGAGAGATGCTACAACGCTTTCATTACGTCGGCTGCACGATCTGTGCAGGAAAGAAATAGAACAACAGGGCTTTGAAATCTAAAGGGAGGATGGGAAGCAACATGAGGAGGAGCTGTGATTCTGAGGTTTAAACTGTAAAGAAAGTGCTGCTGCAGGATATGTCTGTCAAGGTCCTCAGCTATCCAGGTCATCTTTATCCTGTACAATCGTAGAGAAAAAGAATGGAAGCTATAAATGTCCACTTAGAGAAACCGTCACTGAAAAGAGGTGGTGTCCTCCACATACCATGCTGTATATTTCCAGCTGGAGGCAGGAGACACCTAACCACAATTCAACACGACCACTTCCCCCCCGGTTTCAGGAGTGTGGTTATGCTAATTCAGTTTCACACTCGGAGCTTTAAATTCTTGAGGTGGAAAGTGAAATGTCTTCAACTTTCTAAGAAACTCTACAAGTTGCTGCTGCAGAATAGTGTTGTAATACTAAATGTAATAATAATAATAATG